>CM035231.1:46649551-47086775 GCA_020226215.1 Sindora glabra | reverse complement strand
ATATATATATATATATATATATATATATATATAGTTTTCAATTTCAATATCAAACTTTTATTTTTTACTGATTTATCAGGACAACGCTGAATTCACATAAATCATTTATCTCTGATGCACTTAAACATAATCCCATGTGACTCAAAATAGGGTGAATAGAGCATATATGCGATTTAGATTTAGATTTAAACTTTGACCTCCTT
This sequence comes from Sindora glabra, assembly GCA_020226215.1. Classification (NCBI taxonomy): domain Eukaryota; kingdom Viridiplantae; phylum Streptophyta; class Magnoliopsida; order Fabales; family Fabaceae; genus Sindora; species Sindora glabra. The sequence continues at coordinate 47,086,572 of CM035231.1, read as the reverse complement.
TTTTGTTCCCCAAAACTCACATTTTCTCACTTTCTTTTTTATGAAATATTTTGTCTTTCAATTGTGTCTCTATAAATATTAATTTACCTAATTTCATTTTTTAGTTAATTTTAGTATAAAGATTAGTTCTCCAAGTTTCCAATTTCTATCAATTTAATTCTTGAAATAAGATTTGCATCAATTTAATCTCTAAAATTTTAAGTTTAAATAAAATTTTAATCCTTATAAAGATTAAAATTTATATCAATTTAGTTTTTAATGAGGGACCAAAATTTTATTTGAATTTAAAATTTCAAAGATAAAATTAATATAAATCTTATTTTAAGGATTAAATTAACAGAAGCTAAAAACATAAAGAGCTAAAAGAGGATTGTAATCTAAAGATTTTTTATTCACTTCTATTCTCTAAGGATGAAATTGAATAATTAATATTTCATAGGAATAAAATTAATAAAAAATATTTTAAAAGAAAAAAATAAAAAACAAGTTTTACAATAAAAAAGATATTTACTCTTTAATTTGATAATTTATTAATGGCATTTGGTGAAAAGAAAAATTATGATGTTGCAAACATTTATACCTTATTTTTTACGATAGTTATTGTATTATCACTAAAGTAGAGATAGATTAAGCATTAAGAAGGTGGAGGAGTTAAAACAATATAAATTACAAATTATTCGCATACAAATATTGTCTATTTTTATTTAATTTATCTGTAATTTTATGTGTTGAAATTCATCTATTTATATTTTTAACCATTAATACTTTAGTCATTTAAACTATTTTTCATTTAAAATTTAAAAGAAAATACATGTGAAACATATGCTATCTATTTCTTAAATTTCAATTTATACAAGAAGTGAGTTCTCATGTTAAACTCTTTGAAAAATAAATTTTTTATGAACTTTTTGAAAAATGTTTAAAATTATTTGATTAATATTAAAAGGTTATTTGATTCGCAATAATAGTAGGAAAAATTCTATTTTTTGAGAAATAAAAAGAAGTGAATTATTTGATTAGTTATTATATAACAAATTGAGAAAAGTAGAATTTTTTAAGAAACTATACTTTCCATAGAGAAAGGAAAGGAAAATTGCTTATTCACATCTCGTCTTCTCTAAATAAATTTTAATTCTTGTATTTTTTATAAATATAAAGATAAAATTATTTTTATTAAATTTAATTAATAATAGTTAAAATTTATTAATTTATATTTTAATAATATTAAAAATATAATAATTTTTTTATTAATATTTTTAAAAATTTTAAATTTAAACAAAACAAAATAAAATATAAAAAGTTATATTCTAAGAAGTATCACTTCTTTATTGCTAACTAAATAACTTTAAGCACTTTTTGAAAAGTTCACTTTCTCATAATTTTAATTTTTTATTGAAACTTATTTTTATATGAATTAAATGATTTCTAGAGAATTAAAATTTTTTCAAGAATTAATTTTTATGTTTTATTTGGTATAACCTTGAATTTTTTTTAAAAATATTATATAAATAACTAATATATTCTTTAAAATTATAATATAAAAAATAAAAATATTTATAAATTTTAATTATTCTAATTATTTTTTTAAACTATATTTCTAATCTCTCTTTTCATTATAACTTTTTTAAGTTGATAGTTTCTTTTTTAATTTACCATAAAAAATAAAACAAATTTATATAAAAATTAAGATATCCTATATATATGAATATTTTTTAATACAATTATAATGGACCAGAATTTAAATAAAGAAAAATACTATTTAAATAATTAATACAATAAATCATCAATTCTATTAATTTATATGAGGTAGTTAAGAAATATACAAATTTCCATTTTTATAATGGAATATTAAAATAATAAATAATAAGGATACTAAATATAAAAATAAAATGATATAAAGATGTATATAATTAATATATTTCTATTTAAAATTGAAATTTTTGTTACAATTATATTTATTTTTTATAATTAATAAGTTTTATTTATCATTAATAAATTATTCAAATAGTAAGGATAATAGATTAAAGTGATTATTAATTAAATTAAATCGAAATAATTTTATATTTTAATCTATAAATGATATTGGTAGTTCTTTACCGAAATAGTGTAAGTAAGCAATTTTTTATGGTTTGGTTTATGAGAAGTATAACTTCTTAAAAAATTTTACTTCCTTTATTTTTAGCAATTAGTAGTCAATCAAATGATCTAAATATTTTCTATCTATCAAGAAGTTATACTTTCCATGTAAATCAAATGATATCTATTATTTTCACTCTTTCTTAAAATTAATTTACTCCCAAACAAAACCTAATCTAAATTTGCAAAGTAATATGTTTTATAGCATGATGACAATTTCAAACACAAAAATGTTGAATTAATTTCCCATGGAGATTAGGTCTTTTCCCTTTTTTGAAATTGAGTTTTAAATTAGAAACAACATTTTTAAGTACAAATTACATAATTGTTTCCACAAGGGGTTGTCATTTTTTGCCCCAATAAACTATTTATAAAATTGGGCTTCAAATTAAGATTAATTTTTCAAACATCCGGCATAAATGAGATTCATGCTTAGCATAAAAAATTTAGATAAATAAAATGTTAGTTGCAGAAAATAAGTACGTACAGGTTAAACAAAAATACAAAAGGATATCTAAAATAAATAAAGAATAAATATAATATTATTTTCAAAATAATAACTATTATACCCCTCAAATTTTATAATTAATATAATTAACCTCTTAGTTTTAGTTAGTTATAATTAATCCTTTCTTCTTTTATTTACAATATTAAAATAAATTATGAAAAAAATTATATTTTAATATTACTAAAGTATGATTTAATAATTTAAAATTTTATTATAATTTATTTTATTTATCTTAATATTATAAAGGAAGAAATGGATGAATAATTATAATAAAAATAAAAATAAAAAATTAATAATTTTGACTATAAAAATTGAGGATAGAATTGTCCTCACATTATTATATTATAATTATAAATTATAAATAAGGATTAAATATCAATTTTCCTGATGTTTAGTCACGTAAACCCGTGCCTAGATGTGTACATGAGTCGGGCAACTTGTCTGATCCGAAAAAATAGAATATTTGAACTTTTTTTTTTATCCGATAGGCCCAATTGAACTTTTTTTTATGATCCGATTAATAATTGGATCGGGTTCGGGTCAAGATAAAAAAGCTCAATAGGTTCAACCTGACCTGATTATAATAATTTATTTTTAATAATATAATTATATATTAAAAAATATAATTATATCTAATTATTTTTAATATAAAAAATATTAATTTAACATAATTAAATATTTTATATATTTAAATATCATATTATCTTTTTAAATATATATATTTTTTATTTTAAAAATTTATTTTTTATTAAAAAATAAAAAAATTTATGTTTTCGGACTTTTGGCCTTTTTAATATAAAATTCAGGCTAGGGCAAAAATTTTTAAAATATAAATGGATCGAGCTGAATTCGAACCTTTAATTTTATATGATTTGATCCGGATGCCCAGCCCGAAACCACCCGTTCCAATCCATCTACACCTTTATCCGTGCCAGACAGAGGATCCGAACCCAAACCTATTTTAATTTTGGGAACAGAGATTCCCATTTTCCCCCATCAATGCTCTGTCGGAGCTCGTCTCCATCCTTCTGGACGACGGGCGCCTCTGTTCCCTTCTGCTTTACCAACTTTTCCTAGGGTTTCCATTTGGCGCCACTCTCCGATTCGGGTTTCTCCGTCGCCAAGCAACGAGTACTCTTAATCTTTCTGCAGTACGTATTTTGTTATTGAATCGTAGTCTCTGGTTCCCTCTTCTGTTTCGTGTTAGTTGATGATATATACAGCTTAAATTATGAGTTCTGTTCTGATTTGTCGCTTTGCATTTTATGTATGCTGAGGGATTGCATGGAATGAAGGGTAATCGAAATTACGGATGTTAGACATTAAATTTGTGAATGAATTTATTTTTAATTAAATTAAATTGTGTGTTGCTTCCTATAATTTCTTTTTTATTTTTCTTTTTGTGCATATGAGAGGTGAACGTGTATTATTGGTTTTGTTGAGAGTTTTCTTTCTTTCTTTCTTTCTTTCTTTTTTTTTGTAAATTTGGTAATTGTTGAGAGTTGGAATTTCTGGAAGCTTTATAATAAGCGTTTGTAGGTTTACTTTGCAGATTTTGCTAACTAGGGTTGAAAATTAGTTTGGCATCATGTCAATGAGTGAGCGGAAGACAATTGACCTAGAACAAGGATGGGATTTTATGCAAACGGGTATCATAAAGCTGAAGAACATTCTAGAAGGGCTGCCCGAGCCTCAGTTCAGTTCTGAGGACTATATGATGCTATATACGTATCCACTTGCTGGGCTTTTTGGTTTTTTATATATTTATTAATTCAGGTTATTATTACATTTAATTGTAATTTAAGTGATGTGATTGTTTAAAGGATGTTGGAGCTATTTTCCTTAAATAATATTGCAGGACCATCTACAATATGTGCACTCAAAAGCCTCCTCATGATTATTCACAGCAATTGTATGACAAATACCGAGAGTCTTTTGAGGAGTACATTATTTGGACAGTGAGTTACCCTATTATTTGCTTATTTTACAGTTAACAGTTATAAGTTGAAGTAACTTGAAAATGTTTGTGATCAGGTATTGCCTTCCTTGAGAGAGAAGCACGATGAATTTATGTTGAGAGAACTTGTGAAGAGGTGGGCAAACCATAAAATTATGGTCAGATGGCTTTCTCGATTCTTTCATTATCTAGACCGCTACTTTATTGCCCGAAGGTCACTTCCACCACTTAATGAAGTTGGATTGACTTGCTTCCGTGATCTGGTATTTGTTCCTTCTGAACCTTTTATGATGCTATGTTTATTCTGCCTATTGGCTTTGTTATTTCATGCCATAACCATGGACAAGCTTTCCGTACTGCATCTGCTGACTAGATTTTACAGAGAGTAATTTCATTTCAGTTCAATATTGTTTCATTAGAAGATGAATTTATGAGCTTTATTATTTTTAGGTCTACAAGGAGCTTAGCGGGAAAGTGAGAGATGCAGTAATCTCTCTGGTATGGTATTTTGCCCTATCGTACATGATTTAAATATTTTCAAATTTGGATTAATAGACCTAATCTTTTTGTTCAAAGATTGATCAAGAACGTGAAGGAGAGCAGATTGACCGAGCTCTATTAAAGAATGTTTTAGATATATTTGTTGAAATTGGAATGGGGCAAATGGATTACTATGAGAATGATTTTGAAGCTGACATGCTCAAAGACACTTCTGCTTATTATTCTCGAAAGGCTTCAAGCTGGATCCTAGAAGATTCTTGCCCTGATTATTTGCTCAAAGTATGATTTCTTATGTTTATTTTGTTTGTTGTCATTTAGTCAATTTATTTATGTAACTTCTAGTTGATCTTTTATCTTTTTTGTTTGCTAAGAGCAATCCTAACTGTTATTTCAGAGCGAGGAGTGCTTAAAACGGGAGAAAGAAAGGGTTGCTCATTACTTGCATTCTAGCAGTGAGCCAAAACTGCTAGAGGTTTGTTCCTGACTCTGATACTTTTCCTGCTATCTATGTAGTATTGTGAATAGGGTTTTACTAGGTGACCTGGAAACAGTTGTTTATCATGTGTAATGTTGCTTGTTTGTGGTTTCTGAACTTCTTTGTATTTATCATTTTTTTTTTTGGGAAATTTCTTACAGAAAGTTCAACATGAACTATTATCTGTGTATGCAAGCCAACTCCTCGAAAAAGAGCACTCTGGATGTCATGCATTACTAAGAGACGACAAGGTACTTGGTAAACTCTTCTTCTGTTTAATGATGCTTACAATTTCTGAAGGCCAGTTTTGATGTAATTTTTCATTTTTTTTCTTTAATGTTTGTTAAGGTTGAAGATTTGTCAAGGATGTTTAGGCTTTTTTCAAAAATACCTCGAGGTTTAGATCCTGTATCCAATATATTCAAGCAGGTTGGTGGCTTTGAACTTCCCTTTCAGCTATTCCTCGCTTTTCTATGTTTCAGTTAAATCCGGGATCCTTCTGCACTCTTGCTGGCTTGCTTTATAAGATGCTCGTTCCATTTTTCAGCATGTTACTGCTGAAGGTATGGCATTGGTGAAGCAGGCTGAAGATGCTGCAAGCAACAAAAAGGTCTATTCCTGAAGTAGTTATCCTATGGTTTCATTATTTCCTTGCTTTTGGTTAGGATAATGTTGCACTAAAGGTTTGACATTCCTTGTTTTGCAGTTGAATGCTTATTTTTGTGAGGAAATGAATTTTTGAATATTATAAAAAAATTGAGATGGGAGGTGATTAATACAATAGAGAAGAAAAAGGGGCTTGAGTTTATTTCCTTTATAAAAGATGCTAAATCAATCTTTTGTTTGTTTGAATTGTAAACAAAAAATGGAAGGGCTCTGGTTGATGCTCTTTTTATGTTTATTAGAAAAACCATGATCTTGTCTCATTATGTCACTATGTTGATCTGTGATTTGAGCTTTACTAATGCTGTCAAATGGTTCTGTAGTTGGACTCTTCCTTGTCCGTTCTGGCAATTCTGCTATAATCAATGGAGCGTTGGTTTTCATAATTAATTGCAAAAAGTGGATGTTTGACATTGAATTGCTCCTTTACTTTGTTCCTTGTGAACGTGTGATAGCTTATTCTTGAATTTGAAGCTGCTTTACTCAAAACTTATAGTTTCAATTGTCTCATTTTACTTGCACTTACTGACAAAATTGTGCACATTCCAAACTATGAAGAGCTTTATTTTTGCTTATGACATTTCTTTTATTTTTCTGAACTAAAATTGTCCACAGGCAGATAAAAGGGACGTTGTTGGCCTTCAAGAGCAGGTCATCTCCAGACTCTTAATCTTTTAGTAGATTTATAGTTGTATTCATTCATCTGTGAAAACTGAAACTAGTCTCTTTCTTCAGGTTTTTGTTCGGAAGGTGATTGAGCTGCATGACAAGTACTTGGCATATGTAAATGACTGTTTCCAGAATCATACTCTTTTCCACAAGGTTTGATGAAAAGATGGCTTTGAGGTTGGTTTTGTTGGATTGTATTATTCTTGTATGCTTAAATCTTTTCGATTAATCTGTTTAGGCACTTAAGGAGGCTTTTGAAGTCTTTTGCAATAAGGGTGTCGCTGGAAGCTCGAGTGCAGAATTGCTTGCTACTTTCTGTGATAACATTCTTAAGAAAGGTGGAAGTGAGAAATTGAGTGATGAGGCAATTGAAGAAACACTTGAAAAGGTCTGTCGCAGCCTAGATTTGCTATAGTTTCTATTCCATAATGATGATCTTGACTTTGGGTAACTGAAATTTTTTTTCTTTTGGTAATGAGCAGGTAGTGAAGCTGCTTGCATATATCAGTGACAAAGACTTGTTTGCTGAGTTCTATAGGTAAAGGGAAAATTTACTGATGTTTGAGGCTAATCGTGGGATTGCTACTCAAGAGGAGCTTCTCCGTTTTCCTTTTTAGCATTAGTTTCTGGTGATGTATGAGTTCATCAGAAACTGTTTTGTCTAAAATTGTTACTACTGTTTCTAGGAATCAAGACTAGGGCTGCATTTAATCGATTCCTTTTCTTTCAAATTTATTTTCACAGTGAAGAAAACCCTTACAATTAAGCAGTATTGTTAGAATAATAATAAAACCAATCCTAGGCCTTCTTCTAACAGGTTAAGCTTTTAGGAACTATTGGCACTCAATATGATATTACAGTCTGTTATACTATAAAATCAAGGATTCAATTCCTGCCGCTTCTTCTCTAAAGATTAAATATCTGATTAAGATAAGATGGACTTGTGCTATATCCACGTTTCAAGTCCAAGGGGCTATTACCTGAGGGGGGCCTGCTAGAGTAATAATAAAACCAGTTTTAAGCCTTCTCCTAACAGCTTAAGCTTTTAGGAACAATTAGCACTTGATAAGTATCACAATATTTATTTACTATGATGTTTATAATAAAACTGGTCCACAATGAAGCACTTTTGCAAATATACATCCTGTTTTATTAGTTTTCCATGAATTAGAGAAACGTATACAAATTTGAGCATAATGTTACCAAATGCTAATCAGTTTCTTACAGTAATTTAAAAGTAGTTTTACTGTGGCATTCATTAGCTTGTAAAATACGCTCTGTTTAAGATATTTTAGGAAGAGTGCTCATGTAGGTTCATGTCTGAATGCTTTCAGGAAGAAGCTTGCCCGGAGACTTCTTTTTGACAAAAGTGCTAATGATGACCATGAGCGAAGTATTTTGACTAAACTGAAGCAGCAATGCGGTGGTCAGTTCACCTCAAAGATGGAAGGAATGGTTGGTTTTCTTGAATACGTGTAGATTGAGCTTCATGTACTTGAATCAAGTATGTTTATGTATGTAGAATGTCAAGAGATTATTCAAATGCCATTTTGTTCCACCAGGTGACTGATTTGACACTGGCTAAGGAAAATCAGACCAGCTTTGAAGAGTATCTAGGCAACAATTCAAATGCAAACCCTGGAATTGACTTGACAGTTACAGTTCTGACTACTGGATTCTGGCCTAGTTACAAGTCTTTTGATGTCAATCTTCCAGCAGAAATGGTACATCTGCATCTTTTTGATTGGAACATTTTATAACATATTGCCATGATTGATACTACCACTAAACCTAGATTTAGTATTTATGGAAAATAACTAATATATTTCTCTTTATTTCTATAACCATAGATTAGGTGCATTGAAGTTTTCAAGGAATTCTATCAGACAAAAACAAAGCACCGAAAACTCACATGGATTTACTCATTGGGAACTTGTAACATAATTGGGAAATTTGAACCAAAAACTATGGAGCTGATTGTGACGACCTACCAGGTTACAGTTTCTACCATGTGCTTTTATTCTTGTCCCCATCCTTTCATTCGTTACTTTTTTTGGAGGTCAACAGGAAGTCTGGGATTCCTTGTACAGTTGTATTGACACAGTGTTCTCTTGTTTCTTTTCAATAGGCTTCTGCACTTCTGCTTTTTAATTCCTCAGATAGATTGAGCTATTCAGAGATAATGACTCAGTTAAACTTGCCCGATGATGATGTTATTAGACTACTACACTCCTTGTCATGTGCCAAGTACAAGATTCTTAACAAGGAACCAAACACAAAAACAATATCTTCCACTGATTTTTTTGAATTTAATTCAAAATTCACTGACAAAATGAGGAGGATCAAGGTGATTTTTTTTTTTTTTAAAAAGATTATGCTTTAATCAATTTTCTGAGATCTAAAGAGAGACTGTGAAATATCATTCACCATGCAGATCCCTCTTCCTCCCGTGGATGAGAAGAAAAAGGTAATCGAGGATGTTGACAAGGACAGAAGATATGCCATTGATGCCTCAATAGTGCGTATAATGAAGAGTCGGAAACTTTTGGTCTACCAACAATTAGTTTCAGAGTGCGTTGAACAGCTGGGACGCATGTTTAAGGTCTAAATTGCAGTTATATTGCATAATTTGTCCCCCCCCTGCCCTGGTGCATGTGCGGGCCCCCCCTCCTCTCCCCCCCCCCCCTTATCTAATCTTTAACTGTTGGTTTGGAATATACAGCCTGATGTCAAGGCAATTAAAAAGCGGATTGAAGATTTGATCTCTCGAGATTACTTGGAAAGAGACAAAGATAATCCAAACTTGTTCAGGTACTTGGCATGAGTGGTACTCGATGAATATACAAATGAAATGCTGATTTGGATGCTGCAAAATGCCCAAACAAGATGGTCATGTTTGGATTTGCATAAAACGAGTGTCCTCCTCATGCCTTGAAGAAGGATCTGTAAGATCTTGTGTACATTTTGCCTTCATCTCCAGGTATGCACTGCTACTGTGGATGTGTGTTTGTGTTGGAGAAATTGTAATCAATTCCATAAGTAGGTCTAGGTCACCACTGGGACCTTCAATATTTTTCTTTGTTGCCGCAATTCTATCTCATGACTTGGTTGGTGACTGTCTATTTGTTCTTCCCACCCCAAAAGGAAGATAGGAAATGTTTATCTCTTGCTCCAATGAAATTGTATTTCTGTTATCAGTCTCTTTTGAATCCGACCTACAGCTACTGTGCACTGTGTTATTTGTCTATATCCATCTTTTTCAGCAGTATTTAGTTCATATAGTGACATTCTTTAAGCTGCATGAGAAATTCTCGTCAGATGATTTTGCCTTTTTGAAGCGCGGGGCCAACATTTGGATGTCCAACAGAGAATCATTTATGTTCTGAGTTATTTGGAAAATCTGTTTTTAGTGGAGGGGACTCCATAAGCAGCTTTTTTTGAGCAGGTGATAATGGGTTGTACGTCATGTCCACTGGTAAAGGGCAAGGGTCGTCTGGATGTATCATTCCATGACAATAACTGACTCATGAAAATATAATCTTAGCATGTAGGTTTTTGTGCAATCCTCAAAATGAGGAATCTTTGCTGCCCTTTTTCTGGTAGTGGAAATGGTTTGCCAAAAAATGAAGGCTTTGACAAAAACCTAGTAACATGTTCATTGGCCTTAGTTATGTTTCCTGGCTATAACATTGTCCGACTATTTGGCTTTTGCTATTTTGTAGGAGCGTAAGTTCGAAGTCTTACCACATAAAACGGAGTTATTGTGAATCAGGAAGATGCCTTGTGCTATGTTAATTTGTCATATAATAGAAAATTAGATTGTTTTGGTAAACAAAATGAGTTAAATATACGGTTTATGAAGTATATATAGGCTATTGATACACTTTCATAATTTGAAGTATTAAGTGCACATCGTATATTCGTTAGAAGAGATTATGTATAATTTATTCTAATTTGTATAATGCGTTCAACTTCAAATTTATCAACATATAGCAAGTAGATATGCAACAGCACGAGGGAAGGGAGCCACACCCAAGGGAACATCGTACGCGGTTTCTATTTTAGTGTGTAAATATTTCGAATGTTGATTACAATGCCAAGGTATGCGGAATGGAATCTGATTCCGACTGGAAGGTGGTCGAATTGTAAAAGCTTAGCAAACTCAACTCGGGTGCAGTGTTTCAACGTCTAGAAGCTTCTGCGGGCTATAGTCAGCTTGTAACGTCCTTCTTTCTGTAATTTCTGTTGGGTTCACCGGATCCCTCCTGGAAATGCAGAGAGAAGGCAGTAAGATTAGTGAATCAAGTAATATATTGGCTTTAGGAAGCTCTTAGCCCATTGTGGCTTTGAGAATTTACTTTCTCGATCTAATCACTTTTGCGTTGAAGAGAGAGAGAGAGAGATAGAGCTCATAGTTGGCAGCTAGTGATTTGCGGTTAAGATAAATAGATGGTATGAACTACGTGATTATATCAAATGTTTGCGTGTGCAATTTGAAAATATAAAAATAGGACGAGCTTAGTTACTATATTTAGTATATGATAAAAGGATTATGTATGCAATATAAAAATATGAAAATGCTAAGTGATAAAAAAATCACGAAGTCCACACTGGCATTAAAAAGTTCTATGAACAGGGAATTTATTATCGATCATCAATAAAATAAAAGTTGCAATTGATAATTAAGATTTTTGAGCACTTTGTTTATATAGAAAGTTTTAAATGTTTTTATTATTTTGATTCTAAATTGTATAATATTAGAGTAAAACTCCTCTTTAGTTTTTGTTACTGGAGTTCTCTATTAAAAATTTCATCAAAAAATTTGTATTTTCTTTTGTTCTTTTTACAATTAACATGCATGCTCACATTATCATATCATTTGTTCATATGTAATCTAATAATCTCTAGGAAAAGATTAAGACGCACCAAGTGTGTGATACATCACTACTTAAAAATCGTTAGATTTCATTTAATCCGTATGATATTACACAGTTTAAAAAATTTAGACCTTTAAAGGAGATTGTTGCATCGAAGTTTCTCCCCAATCTTTAATTTGCATTGTGAACTTCCATCCTGACCCAACGTATGCATAGAAAACGCTAGTAATATCTTATCATTACTTATATTTACGTCCCACAATAAAACCTAACTTATTTTTTGGGGAGGGGGAGGGGTAATGTATGGGTCAAAAGCCTAAAAAGAATGAAGCTTAGATGGAGTATGAATTAATCTAGGACTAAGATTCCACAAATGTCATTTAACAAAAACAAATGAAGCTTAGATGGAGAATTACTAAGGACAGTGAGTTTCATCTGTTACCTAAAACTATAAAAAGCCATCTAATCAATATATTTGTTACCTAGTTTATGGTAATTGTCCAATTTCTAGTTAAGAGCAATCTACATTGACTGAGTGAACCTCTTAAATGAAACGTAAATATTAATTTCTTCTTTAAGGAAAAATTAAAAGAGAGAGAGATAGACAAACAACTACTAATTATTATAATTAACTGATAAAGCACATTTGATGATAAGAATTTTTTATGTTTTAAGTTTTTATTAAATAGATTGTTAAAGATATAAGGTTATGGTTATATTTTTATAAGTAAATAGCAATGGTGGAGATTTTGGCTTCAAATCAATGCATGAATATTTCCTATAGAGCTCTCGTTCGGCATTGTCAAGTGCTCCTGGACAAAGATTGATAGGTGGAAATTCATCACATCCATAGGGAAGGAAACTCTTGCACAAACTAGCTTGCATATGAAGGTTTATGGTATGGCTTGGGACCGGTGGTTCTTGATAGGCTTCTTGTTGAGTTAAATCTACTTCTTCAAGGTGATGTATACAGGATCTTTACCTCACAAGTTGTAAGGTGTTGTGTTTGCTTTTTCTTTTTTGAGCTTTGCCCTGTTTGTTCAAAAAAAATTATATTAAGCTCTTTTTTCTTTTTTTCCCTTTATTTTTTTAAAAGGCAAATTAACCCTAATTATAACACTTATTTTTTACTAACTTAAATTGTATTAATTTAGCTCCAGAGAATTTTAATATCAAATTAAACTCCATTTTATATGATTGTATAAAAGTAAAGAAATTTATACTACATATATATGTCTTATGATTAAAGAAATAATATATGATGTGTGGTAGGTAGAGGAAACAACTGTATCTTTAAAGTTGAATATGATATCTTCCATTACACTTAACCTTGGTCAAAAAGAATGTTTTTTTTTGTCATTTTAATATTTTATAATTATAAATATAAATAAAATAAAATTATTCCTATGAAAGATAATTTTTTATCAAAATAAATGGAGCTTTAGTCTTCTAGCTACTTAATTATACCTAATCAAGTTTTCAAAAGTTTTAATAGCAATTTAATCATCAAATTTACTCAATTATATCCGGTTAAATCCTTATATTGATATATCACTAGAAAAAAATTATAAATATAAAAATTGATTTTCTAAGATGGAAATAATAAAATATGATCATATTAACAATATAGCATTGCCATGTTAGCAAATTAATTATTATAGAATCAATTATTCTAAGAATATAAATACTAAATTAACAAAATGATTTAATCCGTTGAAATTAAATAATTAAAAGAAAAAATTGATATAAAATTCTCTTAAAGATAAAAATAATATAGACTAAATTAATAAGGAAGTGAGATAAATGTTTTGTGTGTAAAACTAAATGATAAACAACATAGAACAAGAAATACACAAATGAGCCATCTGGGAGATTTCTGTATTTATCTTGTCTCCTTAAAAGGGGTGGATTAGTTTTCATAGCCCTATTGACTCGGAGGCATTACCACCTTTTGCCTTTTCTTTTAGAGAATTAACTTATTCAAGGATTGTTATTTTTTTTTTCAAATTTTAACAACTTATTTTTTTGGTGGAAATAATTTGCTTTTTTATTAAATGATTGTGTGCTACTTTCTAATAATTATAAAATTTTTCTATATATTTTCTTTGGATTAAAGGAATCAAAAGGAGGAAAAACAGAAACTACAAAATAACAGGCTCTATATTAGATTTAAATGAAATTTTGTATTTCTAAATTGTACTATTTTAATTCTTCTAATTAAAAATAATTTATTTTATTCTTTTAAATATTTAATTAATACAATTTTATTTCTTTTCTTTGATTTTGATCAATTTCTTGAGTAATGCAAAATATTTTATATAATTAGTAAATGAGAAGAAAATATGTTATTAAAAGAAATAATTGAAAAAAATTGACTATGATAAAAGTTTCAAAAAAAATTATTGATATGGTAATACATGAATAAGTAATAATATAAAGATAATTTATACTAACAATATATAAAATTTAAATTTATAAAAAAAATATGATTTCTTGGAGAAATAATATATTAATAGCTCGAAAATCAAATAGAAATTAATAAAAGTTAATAAAAATTAAATAGAAGAATTAGAATTGTATCAATAAATTATTTAAGGAATTAAAATAAATTATTTTAAAGTAAAAAATTAAAATTATACTATTTATATTTTAAAAAAATAAAAAATACTTGCAAATCTATGTATATTTCACAATCCATTCCCCGCAATGAGGTGGCTTTAGTTACATAGGTGATCCTTTCTTAGTAATGACTTGGAATGTTTGAATGCCACAAATAAACCTTTATCTGATCATATTCATAATTCTCACCCAAATTATTAGTGATTGTAATTTAACAGCATTGCTAACATATGAATCCACAGTTGCCCCGAAATCTAATAACCCAATTCATTCATAAACCTTTGTTCTTCCATGCCAAAACCCATTTAATTCAGCAATTACAACATTCTCAAGATTCAATCTCTACAATCTTGACACACTGCAACATTCTAAAACATGGCTTCCTACATGACACTTCTACCACCAACCATCTCATCATGTCCTAAGTAAAGTTGCAGCGAATAAATGATGCACACACACTGTTTGACGGAATGCCTGAACCTAATGTTGTGTCATGGACATTGCTTATGGATGGCTATGTTGGTGATAGGCGATCGGAAATGGCATTGTGGCTATTCCAGAAGATGCAAGGGAGTTTAATCTTGCCGGATGAGTTTGCTTTTTCCACTGTGATCAAGGCTTGTTCCATTCTGGCAAACCTCAAGATTGGTAGAATCATTCATGCCCGTCTCGAGCTTCTGGGTTTTGAATCCAATCTTGTTGTTTGCTCTTCCCTCATTGATATGTATGGGAAATGCAATAAAGTTGATGAAGCACGATTGATTTTTGACTTGATGAATTATAGGGATATTGTTTCATGGACTTCCATGATCGTAGCCTATGTCCAGAATGCACAAGGGTACTGTGCTCTCCAACTTTTCAGGGAATTCAGTCACTTGGGGCTGGAAAGTCCAAATCATTTCATGCTAGCAAGTGTAATCAGTGCTTGCGCAAGTTTAGGAAGCCTAGTTTGTGGGAAAATTACTCATGGGATGGTAATCCGTCGTAAATATAATTCCGATTGTGTAATTTCAAGTGCACTTGTGGACATGTATGCCAAATATGGTTGTGTTGATTATTCATACAACGTGTTTCAGCAAACCCCAAATCCTTCAGTAATTGACTATAATTCATTGATTATAGGTGCTGCGAAGTATGGACTTGGGACAATGTCTCTAAATCTCTTCCAAGAAATGATTGATCGGAGCATTGAACCAAATGATATTACCTTTCTTGGTGTCTTGCATGCCTGCAGCCATTCTGGACTCATTGATAAAGGCCTTGAGCTGCTCAATTCAATGAAAGATAAATATTGGGTGAAGCCGGATGTGAAGCATTACTCGTGTTGTGGATATGCTAGGTCGAGTTGGCCGCCTTGAAGAAGCCTACCAGTTGGCAAAATCTATTCAAGTTCAAGGTGAGGGTGTGGCTTCAATGTGGCGAGCCCTTATTTCAGCTAGCAGGCTTCATGGAAGGGTAGACATTGCCCTCGAAGCCAGTAGGCATCTAATTGAGTCCAACCAAGATGTAGGAGCTACATATACTACGTTGTTCAATGCATATGCATTGGTAGGGGACTGGGAAAATGCTCATAATCTACAATCTAAAATTAATAATACTAGAATTCGAAAGGAAACTGGTTGCAGCTGGATTGAGATTAAGTAATCGACTTATTTGTTCTACGCCGAGGATGTTTCCTTATGTGCTCAAGGGAGTGAGATACTGGAGCTTACTAAGAGAATTGGAAGAGAAAATGAAGGAAAGGGGATACGTGGGAGGTACTACAAGGTTGGTGTTCGTTGATGTGGAACAAGAGGCCAGAGAGCAAAATTTAGGTCAGCAGAATGCGAGACTAGCCTTGGCTTCTAGATTATTAAATATGCCAAAAGAGTCATAATCGGAATAATGAAGAACTTGAGAATGCACAGGCATTGTCATGAGGCCTTCAAGTTGATTAGTGATATTGTAGAGAGAGAATTCATTGTGAAAGATTTACATAGATTTCATCATTTTAAATATAGGTCATGCACTTGTAGAGATTTCTATTGATGATCCATGTCGTAATCATATCAAATATTTCTTGCTGCAATTTACATCATGAATAAAATAGCTAATAGAACTTTTTCTTCAGTTAGAAGGGACTATTCATTTACAATAATGCTATTAATTTGGTTTAACTCGTATGTAATGGTGCTTTAAATGAATGGAAGATTATGTAAAGTTATTATTTATTTTTGCATATATTAAAATAATATTCATACAATACATAATTTACTTATGAAATGTGCAGTTTATTAGAAATTTAATTTTTATAGATTAATTTTAATCATTTTAATAACATTGGCTACTTGTTGGGGGGGGGGGGAATCAGAAACAATAGTGATGATATTGGCTGTTTCTATTTCTCTAAAAATGAAAGGAAAATGACAAAAAAATGAATAAATAACGGGATCCAAATTTGGTTGTGACATGTATGTGGTTGGAAAAAAAATTGAAAATGGCAGTACTATTGTTGCCCAAAGGCTCAACCATTCAATTGGAAGGGGGGAAAATGCCGGTGAGTGTGAAATTAAAATTCTTCATACTATTAGTTTGTAAGAATGTATTTCAACGTCGAAAAAAGTAAATGTAAAAGAAAATTTACCGATAACACAATAGGTTTTGTAATATTTTAATTACATGTTAACACATGAATAATTGTTGATGTAAAGTCACCTACAACAACTTAAAAGTGCATCAATTAAATACAAAAAGACAAAACTTTTCTAAGTCATATAGTATAGAATATATAAAAGAAAATATTCTCTTAAAAGGAAAACTTCCAAGTTTTATAATTAGAAAAAAAAATGTGTACAAATCATGGAATCAATATTTCAAGTGATATCTATGAGAATTAAAATTCTAGAATATGTATGATCAAGAGTTGAACTTGATATGAAAACATATTGCACCAAGAAATTACTATCATAGAAATCTATCTATCTATCTATCTATCTATCTATCTATATATATATATTACAAAATGCTAGGTTTCTAAATAAATATGAATAGTTTTGCTTCGACATGAAGCAAAAAAATGAGGGTGCAAATGTGATTTATAACTTACAAAATATTTCATAACTTTTGCTACTTTTTAATAAAAAAACTTTTGAATCTATAATTATAATAAAATCAAATGTCATGCTAGTGAAACAAACTTAATCTGCCAGTTCTTAATCAGAAGGTAATAAGAAGTCTTCAAAAGTTAATAATCTTTATCAATACTTCTGTCCTTAATGATGTTGAATATGTTTACTTAGCGAAAACTTTCTGACATCCTTAATTCCAAAAACCTCGTGGTTTCAGATTCATATTTGTGCAATATGGATTTGTACTTGGATGCTTTTTTTTTTTTTTATCGTGTTTGTAATAAGTTTCAACATACGATAAAATCTTCAGAAACCAAAGTCAAAACATTTAACTTGAGTAGTAGATGACGTTCGAAAGTTGTCTTTCTCCACATTTAAACTTGAACCTAAAACCTTATATATACGTGTGTGTTATTCTTACTCAGCACAAATAACAAAAAAAAAAAATGGAAAACCAAAGAAGCAAATAGTTCTTTATAGAAAAAATAAATATATTATTAAAAGAATAAAAAGTACTCAAGGATTAACAAGAAAACCTTAGATAAAAGAAAAACATATGGCAAAGTGATTACCATGCCGAAATTTCCTAATATAATGGGATAGACTAGAGAATACAGAGTCCCAATCAGAGAGAGAGAGAGAGAGAGAGAGAGCTAATTTTGACAAGAATTACATAATAGCTTCCATTCATTGGATCACTATGTAGCAAGAACTCCAAAGCCAACAGAAAAACTCCCATGACTCCCGTTTTCAATATCCATTGCTGTTTTTGGCATAGGAGATGATAGGATGAAACCCAGTCACCCATGTTAACAACATTGTTGATGGTGCCTGAAAGAAACATCAATGCAAGTAATGAAAGACTGGTAAGTGCAATTCTCATGGCAATCAAATCCAAGATTCTGGCACACCTAGGGCTAAAAAATTGACTTATTGTACCCAACCGCGCCTTACAAGATTCCCTGCACATAGTATCATGCAAACCTTGGATGGTTAACTGTTCACTCATATTATGAACAGTTGACAGATTCCATTTTCTAACAGTATGACCTACAAAGATATAGGGACTTGTTATAAACCCAAGGCAAATAACTGCAAACACAACTGCAGCCAAAATGCCACAAAGAGAAGAAAGTTTAGATACCTGTATAATTGATTGCATCCTTTAACCCCACAAGTTGGCATGACTAATATAAAGGTCTAAACCCAATAAACATAGACATGCACAAGAAAATAAGAAACCTAATCAGTCTCATTTGTACACTTGTACAGGGCTAACAGATGGTGGGTGACCTGCCTCTTAACAGGTTTCCATGTGCCATCCTATGTAGATATCATTTTGCCCATTGCTTTCCGGATGTCATCTCAGTAGGGAAAAGAAACCAGAAAAATACATTATATACAGTATCAAGTTACTCTCTAGCACCACCAAGACCACCATGACTTACAGCATTTCTTGCACGCCGGACAAGATGCACAAGCTCGTCTACACCCTGGAAGCTGAAATCAATAACTTTTCTAACAGAAGTTACACAGTCCCCATTGCGTGCCTCTTCCATGATCTTATTAGCAGCCACAAAAGTGATCTGACATTTTCTAGAAGCCTCCATTGCAAGATTTACATCCTGAGTCTGCCAAATAAGATGCCAGAATTTCACCCACCACAATAAACAGATAACCTTGTATTTAAGGAGGAAAATAGATACTATGATCATGTCATAAGGAAATTAAATCTTACAAAACCAAGAAGCCAAACAAAATTAGGGCGATTACGAGCAGATATGACTTGGTTACCAGTAACATGATTACCAGTGCCCCTGTGCAATGTCATCTTGACTCCTGCAGCCTGATGTTTACGTTATCAACATCCAATGCAAAGAAGAAGGAGATTCACCTACAGGGTACGAAAAATTGTAATAAATCTCCGACTTTTATCATTCAACAGAAGCACACATCTAATGCAAATCTCTTAATAAGGAACCATCAAAAACCATATTTTCCCAATTTAACCTATTGAAATGAAACTATCTTGCATTTCCATTCTTTCGCTTTCTTGCTAAAAATTTTTGCTCATAATCAATTATTTGTTATTAAATATCCTTTTAAATCCAATCAAATTATCTAATCACACTTGACAGGCAATAGCCAAGTGCTGATAATTTTGTCACACAGAAAGCAAGGATATCAACATCCCAAGCAACTAGTAGAATGAGCAAACACCAAATATTCGTATCTAATAAATCCAAGACATGTTAAAAATAACAGTATTATAACTAAATCCATGTAGTTTTGATGCATTGCCTCTGGTAAGAAACTTTTCAGGGGGGTTCCAAATAAAAGGAATAGTAATAACAACAACAATAATTCTAAAAACTTGAATGCGGAAGAACACGAGGTGGCAGCCAATTTCCATTTACATAGAACAATAAATCAGTGACACAATAGTTAAAGACTTAATTCGGGAAATCTACAAATGATAAGATAGAAGGCTCCTTGTAATACTTCATTTAAATAAGGAAAACATCATCAATACCACATCATAAATATGGTACCTGTTTCATTAATAATTTTTCATCATCCATTGCCAAAACAAGTATGCACTCAGAAAGAGATTGCAAACTCAGCATACAACAAAGCGCAACAAGCCTAAAAACATGAATAATCAGCTTGTCAAAACACGTAGTTGATTACCTTGAGGAACCATTTGTAGGGTAGATTACAACTCATGGTAATCCCTGATCCCTGATTGTACTAGAAGTTTTACAGTAAACAATTCTCATGTATGCCACCTCCAAGCATTTATATGCCAAAGCAACAGCAGCCATTTCTTGGCGTCTTTCATATTCATGAACACATGATCTAAAAAAATTTTAAAAAGCATTTCACGTATTAGGGTAGAAAAAGCATCACATACTCCACTTGAAGGAAAAAAAAGATAACATGCTGGCTCCAAACCCATGTATTAGAATAGGAAAAGCAACATATAATCCACTCAAGCAGACTTCTGTACATTGCTACAACTAGGTGAAGGAAGGGTAATAGCTTATATTGTAATCCAACTGAATCAACAAGCTCAGCATCCTAGATGTTATAGCTTATATTGTTTGACAGATTTATACTGAAGAAAAATTCAAAACCCCAAAAAGAAGAACAGGAGAGAACAAAGAAATACATTCACTGAAAAAACTTTCAATTAATTTCTTACTTCCACAATTGAAGTCTTAACACTAAATGCACAACAACAGTCTACAATAGGTCCTCTAACCTATTTGAAAGATGTAATTTTACCAATAAATAAATAAATAACTTAGCGCTGGACTTTTTTTGAAATAGATTTCGATTTTATGATTTATGAATGTTATATACCAAAATTATCCTTTTTCTAACTGTGAGAATGCAGTAATTAATTACAAACTTTAAAAAGTCATGAATCCATCATTAGTTAACCAATTTTTGCATATGACTACTTATTTTCAATTGTCTTCATATGCTCTTTCAATAGAAAATAAGAAAATGTGGGTTTGATGAAGTCCACCTAGTTAAAAACGTGAAAATTGAGTTCAAAACTTTGAATGATCATAATTTTGTGCTCGATTATCCGTTTTAAGTGAATTTTTTTTATTTCATATAACTTTTCGAGATCTACGTGCTTACAAATGTCAAAAGTGTTTTGCCTGCTCTAGTTTAGTTAAAAAAAGTCTTTTTCAATGATTTTTCTTTATTTTCTTATTATTTTTCAACTTTGATCTTATTTTTATCAATTCAAATTCATTTGAATCTCATATTAAACTGTTGCTCTCTAACTCTTTTGGTATCTAGTAGTGCCATAATAATTTTCTTAATAAATAAAACTACTAAAAAATATTATATTACTGTTTGTAGATTAAATAGTAACATGTTACTGTTTCGTTCGAAAATAGTAATACCAACAAAAAATATCAAATAAATCGATAAATTAAGTTTAATTAACAATCAAACTGTTAAAGAAGGGAATGTTACTTTTTCGTTCCAAAATAGTAACATCAAGCAAAAACTCCAAATAAATGAATAATAACATATTACTACTTATTTTCTATATAATAATATATTACTGTTTTGTTTCAAAATAATAACACCGACCAAAAATTTTAAATAAATGGATAAATCAAGTCTAATTAATAATCAAATTAGCAAATAATAGCATGTTACTGTCTGTTCTCTAGACAATAATATGTTACTCTTTTATTTTAAGTCTAATTAACAATTAAATTATCAAAAAATAGGATGTTACTATTTTATTTTAAAACAATAATACCAATAAAAAATTCTAAATAAATGAAAAAATTAAGTCTAATTAATAATCAAATTACTAAATAATAACATGTTACTATCTGTTCTCTAGATAGTAACATGTTACTATTTCGTTTCAAGTCTAATTAATAATCAAACTGTCAAAGAAGAGGATATTACTATTTTATTCCAAAATAGTAATACCAACAAAAAAATCTTAAATAAATAGATAAATTAAGTATAATTAATAACTAAAATATCAAATAACAGCATGTTACTGTTTCATCTTCAAACAGTAACACCAACTAAAAATCTCAAATAAATAGATAAATCAAGTTTAATTAACATCCAAATTGTCAAATAATAATATGTTACTATGTCTCTAAGTTCTTATTTATTTTTATTTTTATCTTAATTAAAAATTTATTTTAACTTCTAAAAAATTGAATTTTTATAAATTTTATTTATAATTAAAATTTTATACTAATTTAATTTTTATAAAGTTAAAAGTTTTTCAATTTTAATTCTTATAAGTTTTTAATCTTTTTTTTTATTTGTATTAAATTAAAATTTCTCCAATTTTAATGTGCGGTAAAAAAGGTTTCTACTTTGATTCTTTCTGTCTTCTTGAAACGCACTGTAAATATGTTGTTTCGTCTTTTGGGTATTGTAGTGAATTTCCGTATGCGATTACACTTAAATAAAAGAAAGTGAACTTTGGATACTTTGCTGCAATAAATTACACCAAACAGTCTAATTTTTTCCCTAACTTAAATATCTATAAGCCCTCGGCCCAACAATGGTGTCATCCCACGCGATGAACAAACAACAGGTAAAAGAAAATGGGAATATCTTGGGTCGTTGAAAAGAAAAACTTAAAGCTTCAGATATTTACTTACTCAAATAGTTTAGTTGTGGTAGCATAAATCTGCATTTGACTCATCTCCCCATGCCTGAAACTGTCGGTCTGGCAATTTTCTAGAGTAGATGCTCCATGAAGAAACTCCAAGGCAGCATTAAAGTAGGTGTCGTTCCTTTCAAACTCAAACCCAGAGTTCTGCAAAAGAAATAGCAATTAAAGTTTAAATCATCAGTCTCAGGAAGAAAGACCCTAGTCGCAATCAAATAACTAGAAAGGAGAATCCTCAAGTTCTTCAGGTTACCTTATAATGATCTGCTGTATCTTTTAGTTTTGTGGCTCCTTTCAGGGTGTTAAAAGCATTTTGGCTAGAACTCTTTCTCACAGGACTTGACATGGTGGGTTGATAATCAAATTCAAATTTTCCTGAACACCGATTAACATCACCCTTGCCAATAGCATCAACAGAACATTTCACTAACCTGGCCACATCACCATTGCTGGGCGCATGGACTGGTCCCCTAGACATAACTTCCTTTTGAGACTCGAGCAGATCTGGAATCCACAGATAATGTTTCCTTTCTACCTTTGCTGTCTAAAGGTGGAAAAACTTTTGATGGCCCATCTCTTGATACCATATGTGCTGGATCAGCTTTGTTTTCTCCGTCAAAGCCTTGAGTCAGGTTCTGCTGGGAGAGCCTTTTCCTATCAGCTGCACACGAAGCATCTCCAAAGCCTTCCTGTTTTGGCTCAGATTGCTTTCCATTTTCACTTGACTGATGTCTCACAAGATTTTTCTTTCTTATATGGTCACTCTCACGTGTAGGCTTAGCATCATTTATTGTCTCATGACCAGAAGCATGATCATTGGTATCAACTGCCAGCTCATAACTCCCACCAATTCTGGAATAACCATTCTCTGCAACTGAAACCTTCATTGTATCCCTATCAAACTCCGAACCAAATCTTCTGTCCTTCGCTATACCTTTCAATGATGATATATCTATACCAGATTTCTGCCCATGAAGTTCACTTTCCCGGTTGTTCTTCATTCTGTCCCCAAGATGTGTGCCATTGGCACCACAGCCATGTTGTTTCACAGTAGAAACACCAGCATTCAGCAAATGATCATCTTTAACCTCACAAAAAGTTTTAGATTGGACTCTGCAGTGGTCATTAGCACCTCCAACCCGATATTTTATTGAAGAAAGCTTTTGGGATTGAGGATGTAAATCAAATGAAATCTTCTCCTTCATTTTTACTATTTGCTTTTCCCCCCTGTTATCCAATCATTTTTTGGAACTCAATGACGAGAGACCCACCTTTTATACCATCATCTTTCCATGAAGTGTCTCCTTCTGCCAATATAAGCTTATCCATGTTGGAAGTCCTTAAAGTAGATGAGGTAACAGATCCTACAGGTGAATTTTTCACACCATCAAAGTTGGTTCTAGCTTTGTGGGATCGTGAAACCTTGGAGGAGCTTGAAGTTGCTGCCAGTGACGGTTGCCCAGAGCCCAAATGCCGGCCCAACGGATCAATTCCCTCCAATGTTGGTTGAGACGAGATTTTTTCTATGCTTCCTTTGCTCCTGGCCCCTATCAGCACTTCCGACTTCGCCATCAACAGTCTCATGGTCCCCACCACCCAAAGGCAAACTTGGCTTACCTTGCCTTTTCTATTCAGTTTATGTTCACCTTCTATAACGGACTTCCCTTCCTTACTCAAAACTGTATACATCTTTTTAGTCCTAGATCCACTTGTACTATCATCCTGCAACGAGAATGTGTCGCCATGATCATCGTCATTATCCTGCCTGTCCTTCAATTTTCTCTCCTTCACTGTACCATCCTTTGTATTGTTGTTCATTAAATTCAAAGACTCATCATTAGGCAAGACCTGAGTCTGGACTCCTTCATTCTTTATGGGAACTACTAACTTGTCCTTTGCATTCTCAGATAAACAATATTCATCATATTTCCTCATATCCGTACCAGTAACCTTTGCCGGCAAATCATTTCTTGAAATTGAACTGTTAGACTTTTGAGATTTTCCTTTGATATTCAAATTAGTTTAGATGTTTTGTTAAGCTAATTAATTTGATTGCTGAATGTATTTTTAATATGGCTAAATACTATATTTTTGTTATAGTACATTTTAGGTGAAAAAGTTGTTCAAATAGCCATGCCTAAGTATGGTTTCAAGCATGGACTATTGTATGTCACTGTACTAGTTTTCTGCATATATATAAGGCAGAAATATGAATGAAATGTAAGCTTTTGCTGCAGTGCTTCCTCCCCAACGTTTTTGTTCTGGTTTTCTTTGTGTTTTCTCTGTTTTTCTGGTTTAACAACATGGAATCAGAGCTTAAATGATCTTAAGGGATCTGAGTATAACCAAGAGTGAAAACCAGAAAGCCTACCACACAAAAACACCATAAACCAAAACATATATGGCCTTCAACAATGCTGCAGCTCCTTCACCCCCTGTTTTCAATGGTGAAAATTATCATGTTTGGGCTGTCAAAATGAAAGCTCACTTGAGAGGGCTTGGCTTGTGGCAGTGGGTGGAAGCTGAAAAAGAAGTTCCACCCCTTGGCAACAACCCTACACTCAACCAAATCAGAGCACATGAGGAGGAAGAAGCAAAAGCTCCAAGAGCCTTATCCTTTATTCATGCTGCTGTATCAGATTCAATTTTCACCAGGATCATGGCATGTGAGACACCAAAGGAAGCATGGGACAAGCTTCAAGAAATGTATATGGGGAGTGAAAAGATCCGACAGATGCAGATCTTGAATTTAAAGAGGGAGTTTGAGGTGCTGCGCATGGGAGAAGATGAGTTTATCAAAGAGTATGTTGATAGACTCATGGAAGTGGTAAATAAAATCAGACTACTAGGGGAAAACTTGACAGATCAAAGAGTGGTAGAAAAGGCCTTGGTTAGTCTTCCAGAAAGGTTTGAGTCCAAGATCTCATCACTTGAAGACTCAAAAGACTTGTCCAAGTTCTCTTTGGCTGAGCTGGTGTATGCTTTTCAAGCTCAGGAACAGAGGAGGTCAATGAGGCAAGATGATGGTGCTGAGGCAGCATTTTTAGTAAGACAGAGAGAAAAGCTACCTCAAGACAAGGAAAAGAAGCAGCCAAGTGAGAAAAAGGAGAAGGAGAAAAATGAAGGCCAAAATAACCCATGTTCACATTGCAAGAAAACCAACCATGCTGAGAAATATTGTTGGTTCAGACCTGGAATGCAGTGTAGAGCATGCAAGAAATTTGGCCATGTGGAAAGAGTTTGTAAAAACAAGCAAAAGGAGCAGAAAAAATAAGCTCAAGTTGCTGAAAAGGAAGAAGAACAAGAAGAAACATTGTTTGTTGCAACTGGTTGCATAGGAAATCATAAATTAAATGCTTGGATAATTGATAGTGGTTGCAGTAACCATATGACATATGATGCTGGTATCTTCAAAAATCTGGATAAATCTTACAATTCAAGAGTAAAGCTTGGCAATGGAAAGTACATTGAAGTGAAAGGAAAAGGAATCATTTCAGTGGAGACTCATTCAGGTATAAAACTCATTAATGATGTCTTATATGTGCTTGAAATTAATCAAAACTTGCTGAGTGTGGCTCAAATGCTTGAAAAGCATTATGCTTTGTATTTTAAAGATATGTCATGCATCATTTATGATCCTAGTGGCTGTAAAGTGATGACTGCCAAGATGGAAGGTAGAAGCTTTCAAATTGAATGGAAGCAAAGATTTGTACAAGATATCCCAAATGAAGTTTCAATTTCAGTTAGAGATACTGAATTTCAAGTTAAAGGAACAAAATCCATGGAAGAAACTTGTTACAAATGTAATGTTGCTGCACTTGGACTTGCTCACTGTGGCAAACCAGCTGGTAAAGATGAATACACAATTGTTATAAATAAGGAGGAGGAAGATGGCAATGAGAAAGCACCTGAATCGAGTGTTCCAGAAGGGACTAGAATGGTGGGAAAGGAAGAGCAAGAAGAGAAGCCAAAGGAGGTTAAGGAGGATAATGCAGACTGCATTATTTGCCAGCTATCCAGTAGGAGGAATGTGGTGGTTCAAGATTTCAAAGGGTAAAGATTGGTATCAATTAGGGAATTTTATTCTAAAGATGGAAAGCAGCAGCCTACTGCTAAAGGTTTAAGTTTGCCAACCGAACAATGGTCAGCATTCAAGGAGAGTGTCCCTGCCATAGAGGAAGCCATCATGAAGATGGAAGCAAGGACGAGATCTGAGCTTCATGTCAAGGAAAATGGAAAAGCATGTAAACCAATTCTTGTTATTGCACCTACTGAGCTTGTCCCTATCGAGGTCAGCCATTTTGATGGAAAGAATTATCATTCTTGGGTCCAGCAAACGGAGTTATCCTTAAAACAATTTAAGATTGCATATGTACTCACTGAATCATGCCCAGATGCTGCATTGGGAATGAATGCAAGTGCTGATGAAATTGATGAAGCTGTTTTTCATCAATCTGTAGCTGATTCTAAGAACTCTGAAGCAATTGAAGCAAAATATGAAGGAGGAGTTTAAAAACTTTGGAAAAACATGCTTAGTTGGAATTAAAATTCAGCAAGCAAGTTCTAGACTTCCAAACTAAAATCCAGATCTCAAAGAGTGAAGTTTGAGGTTTCAAAGAAAAATCTCAAGGAGGAGTGTTAGACTTTTGAGATTTTTCTTTGATATTCAAATTAGTTTAGATGTTTTGTTAAGCTAATTAATTTGGTTGCTGAATGTATTTTTAATATGGCTAAATACTATATTTTTGTTATAGTACATTTTAGGTGAAAAAGTTGTTCAAATAGCCATGCCTAAGTATGGTTTCAAGCATGAGCTATTGTTTGTCATTGTACTAGTTTTCTGCATATATATAAGGCAAAAATATGAATGAAATGTAAGCTTTTGCTGCAGTGCTTCCTCCCCAACGTTTTTGTTCTGGTTTTCTTTGTGTTTTCTCTGTTTTTCTGGTTTAACAACATGAACTCACCTTCTCAAGATCCATGTTACGATTCACCCGTTTATCAGCATAGTACATATCTTGAGTCTTAGACTTCTAAGAGTTGCACACTTATATTGATCAACCTCCATTTTGCGTTTCAACTTAGCATGCTTCCCATTACCTACACATGTAATCACCACATTGGCATTTTCATTCAGAAATATCCCACCATAGAATCATATCCAAAAGCATGAGTTAATCAACATAAAATGAATAAAGTACCTCTGCTTATTTGTTTATCGCTCTTTTTAGCCATGTGTTTCTCAGCCACCGAGTTGTGCAGCTTCCTTGGATGTTGAGAACTAGTTTTCTTCATTGGGTTAGACTCAGTAGAATGCTGGTCCATGACGGTTAACCTTCTATTTTTCACAGAATCTTGTGGATCTTTCTTTGTGGAGGCTGAGAACAAAAATGGATCACTACTACTTCCTGCTTCCATCTTTTCCTTAATACCAAGTTTCTTCTTTCTTCGATCAGACATTACATCAGAATTGTGATTCTGATTATTCAGGCCAGACTGCAGAGCACCAGAAGAGCTCATTACAATTGCCGTTTCAGTAGCATGATTCTGCATGTTATTTCGACCATCAGAAATTGGCACTTGATACCAGGCACGCAGTGATTTTGTTGTCTCCTCCTCACTGATTTCACATTGGTTCATTCCAGGCTTAAGATTCAGTTTAAGAAAAATGATAAGGAGGCAATGATATATGCAGCAAAGATGAATGCATGCAAACATGAAGAGAAAAGGAATTGTACTGAAATATACTTATTCAAAATAGTGCTCAACTATTGCTTGACACACTGATAAAATGTATGTCAAGCAGACTAGCACAGCACGCATGTACATAACTCCGAAATGAGAAAAAGCAACTCACAGCCAATTTAACATGCTACATAACCATTTATCTGGAAGCTGCTCTGGCATCATACCCAAGGGCAGCAGCCGCCATTTCTGACAACTATCGCAACACACCCAATGTTCTTCAATTAAACAAGGACCTGCTGTTGCTGCTGGAATCATCTCAACAGCTGGATTATTTTCCGCAACAGGAAATGCATTTGAAGAATCTTTTACACGTGCCCCAACTATCTGGTTCCTCATTTTATTGGCACTTAGTCTTTCATTCACTTTAACCCCATATGCACTGTTTTCAAAATTATCAAGCTTAGCATTTATTATAGGCTGGTGACCATGATGCCTGTCGATTGAATCCATTCCAAGAACTACGGGTTCTAATCCTTTCCCTTTTGGTGAGTTTTTGCCACTGTCGCTAACCTTATTATCCTTTAGTAATTTAATCTTATTCATTTTACTGCTACAGGAGGAAACACCAAAGCCAGCACTTCTCTTTTCAGTAATCACAGCATTGCTAACAGCCCCTGAATTGTCCCTTTTCGCAACAGTCCCAGCATTACTGGGACCCTGATCCTCTTCCAACTTACCCTTGTCCCCAAATAGTGGCTTTTTCTTCTGACTAATCACATGCTTTTGAGGATCTTGATCAACCTTACATTTTATTACACCACCCTTGGCCTTTTCAGAAGTCATGTAAGCTAGTATTCATAGACTTATCCTTGTTCGAACTTGCCTGTTTATTCTCTAAAATCTTTTCTCCAAAACCACTTTCTGTATGTTGTTTCTCGCTCTTGTCCAAATCTTGACAAGATATTGACTCCAACGACTCCTCCTTCATTGCTTCAGCGGAAAACATTCTGCCTTTCACCGCCTCTTTATTAAACCCCTTCAAATTTCAGAAGTCTTACCAGTGGCTTCAGCGATTTCGCCAGCATCACAAACAGAACTTGACAAGGGCGTGCATTTCAAGTCATTAGATAGAAACTCGTTACGATCTGGAGTTCTATTCCCTACCCGTTTCTTCATACCCATTGTCATCTCATTCTCAACACCATTACTGCTCATATGCTTCAATTCCAACTGCCTTTCACGTTTATTCACTATTCTAACGTTTCTCTTTGACAATTGGCCATTTCCCACAAAGGAGTCTGACTCATAAGTGAACCTGGAACAGTTCTCTTGGTGACCATTCAGAGAGGAAACAGATCTGTTGTCTCCAAGAACTTTTTCTTTTCTAATCATATGAGCACACCCCCTGGGACAGGGAAGTCAGTCATCACCTGTTCCAGCAAAGAATTTTTTTATAAGTAAAAACTACTGTCCTCCTATTGTCAGCAAAGCAGTATGCATAGAAATGGAAAATATTCACTACCTGAATTATGCTAGTTGGAGATTCCTCAGCAGTCTCCTGAGAAACAGGTGGCATGCCTCCACTTCCCTTAGGGCTGTTTCCCATTGATGAAGATGAAGAATTACCAAGCCCAAGATTACTATATATCGCTGCATTCTTTTGTGCTGAGTAATCAGATTTCACTTTGATACGAAGCTTAAGTGTTCTTTGGTCAGTCGAGTTGTGTGCCTTATTCTTATTATCATGTTGTGATGGGCACCTCTCAGCCACCAAATTGGAAGGAAGTCCGACATCTTGCTTCATTAAATTGTTGAATGATCATCATTTAAAAGACATTTCAAGAGTTTCTTTGGAAATTGTAGAAGTATAAGACGTTGATCCTTGTAAATAGTCATTGTCGAAAAAGTTAATGAGTCAACATTGGAAACCCCAAAATCATAAGATATCGATTTTGTTTAATAATCAATGTCTATATTCTCCTTATAAATCTATGCTTGAACTTTGTCTTTTTGTATGAATTCTTCTGATAATTCTTCAATATGCTTTCAAATATAATACCTTTGGTATACAATGTTATTGCCAATATCTCCCTCCACTTTTATCGAGAAAGTGTACTTTGGAAGAACCTTAACTTTTATTTTTCTCTTATTATATATTCTCTCATTTTTATGGTGTAAAAATGGAATGAAAAAGTTGGTGAATGATAATTGCTACTGATCTCTCACTCCACTTCCATCCACTTCTTCTATTGTATACTTTCTTATATCCCATGAAGTAATCAAAGTATAGAAATTTTAGCAACAATCCTGGAGTTTCTATCAAAGATGAAGATTTTAATATATAATGATTTTTTTTAGTTTTTTATGTATTTATATGTAAACATGTAATTTTTATTTATTCTTACTTAGTGTAGTTATTTTGTATAAATTTATAAATATATTATTTTCTTACTCATTTATTTGTACTTTCATTATGGACAGAGTAATGATAATTAAATTTTTTAAAATTTGTAAAATTATTTCTCTTTACTCATCTTTATATTGTTTTTACTTAAAATTTTATAATAGAAATTTGAACTATATAGATTAATAGAGAGAAGACATATAGAAATAAATAAACATTTTGTGTTAAATTGATTCAAAAATAATTTTCTTTTCATATTTGATTGTTTACATAATAAAAATATATAAAAATTGAAAATCTATTGATAAGGAAATGGCAAACATTAAAACATTAATTTTTATGATTAATCAATATCTAATATGATGGTATTTTCTCATAATATATGGATGTTTAAATGAATATTATTTATGAAGAAGTTTAAATAAATGAAATTGAATAAGTTTAAATAAATGAAACCAAAGATAACTTCAAACAGAATTAATGAAGGAACTTACAATGTCAATTATTTGTTATAATCATTGTTCAAGTCCATTTCAATTATCATAATAGTTCATAAACTTAAAATTATAACGTTGATTTATTTTTAGTGATTGTCGTGTAAGTCCTTTTCAATCATAGTGACAATTCATCAATAGTTTTCATATTATTTTATCATTTAACCAATGTCTTAATTTATCATAATAGTAGATTTATGATGTTAGTTTTAAACTAATAATCGACATCTAATTATTTTGCTCTTAGTTTATAAATAGAGCTATCCCTACCTAGTTAAAACAAGTTGATGATTTATGAAAATGGCTTTACCTCTACCAAAAAGAGGACTTTCGAGCTATTTTATCCCATTGATTTTATGTCTAATGAGGTCTCTGATTTCTTCATTTACTATATGCCTTTGACTATCATTGTGTTTTAATGTGAGATTGGAAACATGCTGCTTGCTTTATATATTATCTCAAACTTGTTAAAATAATTCCTATTTGTGTTCTGCCAATTAGTACAATCTATTGTAGGGCTATTGCTATGAAATCTCTTTTAGGTATAAATGTAGAATATGTTAAAATCAAATTTTCATAAAATAATATCCCAAATTGAATTATGTGAGAAGAATAATATTAAACGTAAAAAATTTATTATTATTATTTGGTGAATTTATTATGATGTGAATATGAAATTAAGATTTGTTGCAAATCACGAACTATTCACAATTGGTCTTGATCACGAACTCCAAATAAGGATTTACTGCTCCTATCAACCCTTGATGAGAACTTAATTGGGGAAACTTTTTGACACTGATAGGGATTGCGTAGAATCTATCATAGGATTTAGGAGTGGTAACCTTTATTTATATTAATAATAATTGGTAGGTCTACCCATCACATGGAATTACCTATTATCACATTGATTGAGTTAGATTACTATTAGGCCTAAGCTATTCAATCACTTTAATATTTGGTTAAACCCTTTTACATCTTATTTTATTATTAAATTAATAGGTCTACAAATAGAAAAATTAACAATCTCCCACTTGAACTATGTAATTCAATAATAGTGGTCACTTTAATAAGACGTAAAAGAAAAATATGACATCTTTACATCCAATGGTCTACATTGAGATCATAAATATCCAATAATATAAAACATAGTATCTGATAGGAATATCAATGAAATATATATACTATACACTTACACCTCGTTAACCATATACAATATCCAATAGGGATATACGTAACAAGTTCGTGCTCAATAAGATTTATATAATAAAATTGTAATAATCATATGTAAATCTTTATACACTGGGTTGAAACATCTACCCAAGATGCTAAATGAGAATCATTATTCTCATTACGGTATTGAGACAAGGCCTAAACGTCTATATAAATATGTCATAACTAGAATGTGCACAACATATGGCAAAAATATGAATATTTCATTCATACATATCTCGAGAAAATAATTTTCATTATAGTACTCCCGCTAACCTAAAATATTAAAGACTTAGCTAATCCCATGATCATGATATACTCTTACCGCTAAGCCTTTGGTCAGTGGATTTGCAAGCATATGATCTGTGGAAATATATTCAATACATGTAATATGCTCACATACCTTCTCTCGTACAAATTGATATTTTATATCAAAATATTTTGTATAAGCAGAATTTTTATTATTATAAAAAAAGTTTATAGTAGCAGTATTGTTACAATTAATGGTTAAGGGTCTTAAGATGCTCTCAGTAATCTTAAAACCAGTCATAAAATTTCTTAACCATACAGCAATCAAGTAGCTTCATAACATGTAACATATTCTACATCCATAATGGAGGTTACTATTAAGGACTGCTTAACACTTTTCTACGATATAGCTCCACAATATAACTCCTCTTGCCATCATAAAGATGTATCCAGATGTAGATTTGTAATTATCTGGACAACCAGTGAAATTTGAATCTGAGTAGCTTGTAACTATGAAATCTCCCGATCTTTTATAAGTCAGCATGTAATTTTTTGTACCCTAAAGGTACCTTATCACTCTCTTTATAGCAATCCAATATCTTTAACCAAGATTAGTCAAGTATCTCCCCAATACACTAATAACATAAGCTATATCAGGACATGTACATACTTAAGTATACATCAGGCTACCGACAACCGACGCATATAACACTTTCTTCATTCTTTCCATTGTAACATCACTTTGAGGACAATGAGGCTTGAGAAAATTTCTTCTTTTAAAATGGATGTAAAAACTTGAAAACAGGTTAACATATTGAACCTCTTCAGTACTTTCTGAATGTAAGTCTACTAAGACAAGCTAAACAAACCCTGGGATCTATCATGATGGATCTTTATTCTTAAAACATAAGAAACATTTCCAAGATCCTTCATATCAAAATATTTGGATAACATTTGTTTTGTCTAGTCAGTAGGTTTATATCATTACTTGTAAGGAGAATATCATCCACGTATAGTACCAAAATAACAAAGCTACCTACACTTTTCAACATATAGATACGCTGGTCAACTGCATTTTTCTTGAACACAAGAGAAGTTACTACCTCTTCAAACTTAAGATATCATTGTCTAGAAACTTGTTTTAAGCCATAAATGAGCTTTTTAAGTTGAAACATAAGTTGCTTCTTTCCTTTTTCTTAGAAACCATATGACTGGTTCATATAAACAGTCTCTGTTAAATCACCATTTAGGAAGGCTGTTTTTATATCCATCTAATATAACTTTAAATCAAAGTAAGCCACCAAAGTTATAATAACACGGAATAAGTCTTTAGTTGAAACTGGTAAACAAGTTTTTTTTAATTTATGCCTTCCCTTTAGGTATAACCTTTTGCTACCAATCTGGCCTTGTATCTCTCAACGTCACCTCGAGCACCCCCTTTTAATTTTGAAAACCCACCTACATCCAACTAACTTACTAAGAATCTAATTTAGAATATATGTCATTATTCTTAATGCATCATCTCATAAAAATTTTGGCAATGAAGTATGGGCTAGCATACATCTCACCATATCCATAAGAGTCTTATTCCTCCTTTTTGTAACTCAATTTTGCTCTGGTGTACTAGGCATGGTATAAATTACTTAAATTCTACAATCTTGTAGATATCTTGCAAAAGGCCCTGGGTTTCTTCTTGTTTCATCATATCTATCACAATACTCACTACCTCTATTAGAATTAGTACACTTTATCTATTTTCCCACTTTCAGTTCAATTGTCACCTAGAATAACTTGAAGGCTTCCACCAATTTTGACTTATCACTGAGCAGTTCCACCTAACCAAATCTAGAGTAATCATCAATGAATGTGATAAAGTATATATGACCACCCATAGCATTAGGTGTGATAGACCCACTAATATCATTATGAATCAATTTTAGAATATTCTCCTTTCTACTTCTATTATCCTTTTTAGCTCTAGTTGTAAATTTTTCTTCAATATAATTTACATATATTCTAAAATTTGAAAAAACCCAGATCACAAAGTATTTTTCCTTTTATGAGTCTTTGAATTCTATCTTCAAATATGTGTCCTAATTAACTGGGCTATAACACTAAGGATCTTTCATTAATTCGACACCTTTTTTTTCCCATAATAGAATTTATTGAATTTATGAAATTATAATCTAAATCAACTTTATATATAAACCATCATGCATAGAACTGGCACTAACAATAGAAAATTTATAAAATAATTCAATTTTATTTTCAAAATAACAAAAGTATCTAACAAAATCCAAGGCAATAACTAAAATTAAATTCATTTTCATTGAAGGTACATAAACTACATTACTAAATAAAAAAAAAAAACTCATGTCCCATCTTTAATTTCTACTTCATTGATCCTATGTATTTCACTTCAACTCTATTTCTATTTCCAAATCTCATAATCAGCTCTCCTTTATTTAGTTTCCTCAAATTTATCAATGCCTTTCTTTTTTTCTCAATCCATTTCTTATATTTAAAATAGTGTCTTTACTTCTTACAAAACCTATAGTTACCCTTGAATTGGGCCTTATTGGGTTTGTAGTGTTATTGTCCATTAGATTCATTTTTCTCACTCTTCTTCTTTTCATAGTTATGGTGTCCCTTGTCAATTTTTTTTTTAAAATTTTCACTATGATTTGAATGTGTGCCATGAGATGTATAATCAATGACTTGAGCCTTCCTTTCTTCATGTCTTTTTCTGCCTATGTAACAATAGAAATTAACTTATTAATAGTCCATTTTGATTTCTGAGTATTATAAAAGGTTTCTAAAATGTCAAATTGAGGTGGAAGAGACTCCAATACACGCCAAGTTAAATAACTTTCTCTCAGATCTACTTGCATGATTTTCAACTTATTATAATAGTTAACTAATCTCAAAATGTGTTCTCTCATACGCTGATTTCTTAAGTAATGAAAGATATCGTCCTTTCTTAGCCTTATTGAACTTCTTGTACTTTTTTATTATAGAATCCAAGAACTATTTTGCATTTATTATTTCAAGAATGCTTTCTCTTATTATTTTATCCATTGTATACTTCATTACTATCAAGCACACACTATTAGAATAGGTCCACTTTTCATGATGATTCTTTTGATCTGCTGTAGACTTAACATTAATCTGAGGTTCTATTTCCCTTATTGCTAAGTCAAGGTTAGAGATTGCTAGATGTAATTTTATAATTCGGCCCAGTCCTTATGATTGGTCTCATTAAGCATTTTAATTGCATTTAATTGCATAGGTGAAAGAGCTGACGAAACAAATTTTAAAATATTAATGTATGTTTAACCTTAATCATGCTAGAAATTTTTCTCAGTAAACTATGCAATCGAACTCAGTATTATATTATAAAGCTTAATACCAATAGGGCATCAAAGACTCTATAATATAATATAAGGACTAAATATCATATTCTTAAAATTTTAACACCGATAGGATGATGAAAATTCTAAAAATACAATACTTACTTCTACACTTATATTATCACTAACAAATTATATTAATAATATTATACCGATAGGGTATTAAAATATTATTAATATGATACTCTCCTTAATCTAATTGTCATTTTATTATAAATGAACAAAATTTTATGTAATTGGGCTCATGATAGGTGAGCTTACAATTACACAAAATTTTATGGTATAACATAAGCCTAAATAATGTTCTAATATTATTTTTCTGTACATATATACACATAGAAAAAAATAATTAATGGACCAAATAGTTCCAAAAAAAATTATCTCATGTAGAATGTGAACATTCACATTGGCACACAATATATATATATATATACACACACACACACACACACAACAACAACAGATGGCAATGAACAAAAATTAGCATTGTATAGTAACATGTTCAAATGGATATTTGAAACTGGGAATTACAAAACTATATTTAAACAATATCTATTAATTGTTCAAAAATATCAATTTGTGCATGATAATATCCTAAGAGGTAATAAAAAAACTCAGTTAATGATTCAAAATTCTAATTGAAAAATAGGAGAGAGAGAAGATAAAACTCTAATAAGATAGTTCAATATAACCATAACTCAAGTTTACCAAAAAGGAATATTAGGTTTCGAAAACCAATTAATATCTTCTAATTACATTGAATATATATATTTCACATCTTTCAAAAAATAGGAAAAATAAAGAGACAAATCTAGATACTTTTGTTGCCTTTTGAAAAAATTAAATGCATCATGTGATTAATCAATTATTTGATTTTCAAATCATATAATTTTTTAATAGTAACCAAGGCTTTATATATATATATATATATATATATATATATAATCAAAATGTTAATGCTAAATGAAATCCAACGGAGAAAAAAAGACATATCCAAATCCAATGGCAAAACAGCATATATATATATATAAACAACAAATGAAATTCTGGAAGTTTATATAAAAGTCATTTAATAAAATGTTAAAGTAAAAACTATTTTATATGTGAACCGAAAATCCACGTTTAACGTTGTTTTCCTCCAGCCTGCGACTTGGTTATTAGATGTTTAACCACTTTGTCAATGTGAACCGAAACTTATATGTTTATGACAAAAAATAACCAAAACTAGCAAACGTTAAAATCCTAATTTATATAAATTCCAAACAGAATGCCAAAAGTGTGTGTGTGTGTATATATATATATATATATATATATATATATATATATATATATATATATATATATATATATAATGATAAACCAAATATATATACACAGAAAGGTAAACCAATTGTTAAAATCAAATTTTCAATTAATTAAATTAGAGTTCTATAAAAATAGTAACTCAAAATAATTAACTTGAGAGCTAAGAAATAAGTTTAAGATTCATAGCAATTTTATTTAAAATAATTCATCACAAAATATAATATTATTCAAAAGATAAAATTTGATTCCTGAATCCTCATAATAATATATTTAATTTACATAATTTATGACTCTAATACCAATTGTTAAAATTAAAATTTCATAAAATAATATCCCAAATTGAATCATGTGAGAAGAATAATATTAAATGTAAAAAATTTATTATTGTTATCTGATGAATCTATTGTGATGTCAATATGAAATTAGGATTTGCTGTAAACCACGAACTATTCACGATTGGTCTTGATCACGAACTCCAAATAAGGATTTGTTGCTCTTATCAACTTTTGATGAGAATTTGATTAGGGAAACTTTCTGATACCGATGGGGAGTACGTAGAATCTACTATAGGATTTAGGAGTAGCGACCTTTATCTATATTAATAACAATTAGTGGGTTTATCCATCACAGAGAACTACCTATTATCACATTAATTATGTTAGATTACCACTGGACCTAAATTATTCAGTCACTTTAATATTGGGCTAAATCCTTTTATATTTTATTTTATTATTGAATTAATAGGTCCATAAATAAAAAAGCTAATAGAATATGGTTGTGCAGAAATCATAAGTTCCAATAAGATTATGGAGCATCAAAACTCATAGTTTTATGAACCATGTTTTTGCCTACCATAAAAGATATGGTTCATAAAGGTGTGATATTTTATACTCTATAATCTTACTATGACTCACAATTTCTACACCATATATTCTCCAATAATGCATGAAACTATAAAAGATTCTAGAACAATAGCCTAGCAATGTATAGTATCCATTGGAATATCATAAATAAGACATTTATTATTAAATTTAAGATAATATATAGGGCAAGTGACTAACATATTCATGCATTGAAAAATAAGGACAATTAATAGCTCATAACAAATGAAACAATCAAGCAATACAAAGGAATTATAAGTCAAGATAACTACATTTCCTTTTAATTTATGTAGATATGCAGTGTATGTTTATTATAAATGAAAAATCTATTACTCATTATAAATAACAATTTTTCTTTGTATATGTTCATGTATTAATATAGAAATAAATAAAATTATAGAATTAATTTTTGTAATGAAAAAATTAATTTTAATGCTACTAAATCAATCAAAATAATTAAAATAAAAATAAATAATATTCCTTTCAATGTTCTTTACAAAACTTAAACTTACTTAAGATCTATAATATTATTATCTGTATATGTATGTAATATATATAAGTGATGTTTTTGGATTCTTTTTTAATATACATATATATATATGCTTGTATGTGTTTAATATAAACTAAAAATCGTAAATTCTAATATATATAATGTGTACAATTGAATTAATTTTATTCTAATATATACATATTGGTTATATTTAGGCATTCTGGAGAGGTTCTAAGATTATTCTAGAATAGTTGTTGAACAAGTTGCCCAAATAAAAATAAAGCTCTTTTTTATTAGAAGATATTCTATATTAATATATCAAATTTTTGTTTAGTAATCAATATTGAATATTATTTAATAAGACAATATTGTTATATTAAAGATAATAGTGTTTTCTTAAAAGTGACATCTAATATTAAATTTAAACGTCAGTTTATTTCAAACATTGATGTGGAAACTTAGGCCACAAGCCCAAATTAAAAATTAAAAGATTAAAGCATGACACGACTTTAGGATAAAAGGAGTGAAACATGATGCCATTTGCAAATTTCATCCAAAATTTTTTCCAATCTTAAAATAATTATTTATCTGAGAAGATATGCTCTTCCTCCAAATGTAAGATAATTCTTTTCAATTTTATATTCTTTACTTGCTATTTATTTTGTAGGACTGAAATTTAGTTAGCTCGTGACTTAATATATGCAGTTTAGTACTTGCTAAAAAAGCAATATCTATATATAATTGTGAGGATTTTTTTAATATTTATTTTTACAATTTAATTTTTAGTTTTCTTTTGGTTGCCTATTATTTTGATGCAATATTTACAAGTTTGCACATATAAGAAATTTGATTTCATACATTTTTTTGACATTTTATCATATTATCTATTATGTTTTCATATAAAAATATATAATATACTAATTTTTCATGAATGCTCATTGCATTTATAAGTATTGAATTCAAAAAGCTTGTTTAGAGAATATAGACTTCTCATACTAAGCCAAGGGTATCAAGACATAGATTTAGCAAAGTATTTATTTCTAATTGTGATATTGTATATAATTTTTTACCATTTTCAATTTATTCTTTAAAATTGTTTAAATTTGTATTTTAATGTAATAAGAGATGTTAGTTTTCTTTATCTTATTAGGGATCTAGGAGAAATAGGAATGAGAAGATTGTGAGGAACATGAGAATGGGGTTAGGATTTGGAACGGACGAATGAGGAATTAGGGGTTCAGGTTTAAGTAGGTGTGTTAGGTGATAGGGTGTTTATACAAAGTCAGTTATTTAGATGAAATGATGTGGAATTCTATTTATTAGATGTTGGTCTTTAAAAAATAAATGACATTTAATGTTATTTTTTTAAGATTATAAAAATATATATGATATTGATTTTCATGGAATAAAAACTGACATTGTTTTTTTATTATGCAACAATTTACAAATTGAAGTTGAAATCACATATACTACAATGGTTAATTATACATCGATCATTTTCCAACATCTAATCCTTTAAATATTTGAAGTCAAATAGCTATTATATAGTAATGAAATTTTCAAAGGAAATTTTCATGAATTCCATAATTATGTCTTTATATTGGCTAATACATAAAATACAACCAATAAAATAATATAAGGTAGCATTTGGTTTGTGAAATTTTACATTTTCAGGAGAGTGTACATTCTTGAGAACGTGATTCCCAAGTATATAATTCTTGGGAATGTAAATTTTTTATGTTTGATTCAATATATATATTCTTGTAAATATATTTCACATTCCTAGATATATTAAATTCTCATGTTTAGTTTACACTTTATATTCTTAATAATTTTATTATTTTTTAAAAAACACCCTTCTTAAATTTTTGTTATAAATTGTAATAAATTATATATTTAATTAAAAATATATAAATAAATACTTTTGAAGACATAATAAATTAATAATTTATATATTATTCGATTAAAATGTAATAAATAATTTAATATATAAAATATTAAAATTTTGAAGAATTTAAATTTTTTTTATATAATTAATTATATAAAATAAATAAGTAATTTCTTTATTGTTATCAAGAAATTTTTGTTTTCTTTAAAAAGAAAATGAGAGAAAAAAGAAATAATATATTTTAAATTTAAATTGAAAATAAAATAAAAAATTTTAATTTTTAAATAATTAAAATATAATAATCACACACTCTTTCTTTAAACATTCTTTTTTCATGCTTTTTCTTCATTCAAATAAGAAAAAAAATTAAATGTTCATTTATTTTATCGATAAATATTTTTATAAAAAATATTATTTATATATATTTATAAAAGGATGATATATTATTTATATTAATGATTAAAAATAATATCTAAAAGCTTAAAAATAAAAAAAATAGATTTTAATTTTTAATTCTTAAATAAATTAGCAAATCAACATTTTGTTGACAATTTAAATTCATATAATCTCAACTAAAATCTATATAAAATATTTTATATTTATATCAAATTATTAGGTTATATTTATAATTGTCACCCCTAAGTCCTAAGAAGCAAAGAAACAAAAATGCGAGATAATCTTAAAATTCCAATGTATATTCTATTTTCTATAAAAATTATTAAAAATTAATGTTAAATTTGTTCATTTAAATATTATCAATATCTTCTTAATGTTAGTTTTCAATGTTATATTTCAAATTAAATTATATATATATATATATATATATATATATATATATATATATATATATATATATATATATATATATATTAAATAAGTTATCATTTTAATATAAAATTTTAATTAAATTAATTCTATATTATATTTTTATAAAATTATTTAGAAATTGAAATTAAAAATTATTTATTTAAATCTTATTAATATTTTTATATTGAAATTTAGAAATTATAATTCAAATTAAATATATACAAATAAAAATTTAGTTAATTTTTATAACTCACTTCTAATATTTGGAATGTTAAAAAATATTATTTATAAAATTAAATGAATAGTTTTAAAATAAATATAAAAAATTAAATTTCAACACCTTATCATTTTTCTTTTATTATATATAAATTATTTTTATGTTAACAATAAAAAAAATTGAAAAATACCCATATAGGGCACAAGTTAAAATATTGGTTAGATTAATTAGGATGATAGGTTTGGACCACAACCTAACATAGTTTTAGATAGGTTATATCATATTTTTTAGTGAAGTTAGGAACTCTGACTTAAGATTGGAAGCCAATTGTAATTAAATCAAATTTTAATCTTATCTATGGTAAAAAATTATTTAGAAAGTTATAATTTTTTAATAATTTTGATTTAGGATATTATAATTTTTTATTAATTAAATATAAAAATTATGAAAGTTTAAATAAAATTATAGAAATTTATTTTTAAAATTCGTAACACAAATTATTCATACTTTTAAAAGTTAGAATTTAGAGATTACTTATTTATTTTTTTACTTATTTAATATAATTATCCTTGTTATCATGAAAATTTTTCAAACTAAATTAGAATTGAAATATAGAAATTACATTTTTACTTATTTAGTATAATTATAGTTGTTATCATAAAATATAAATTAAAATTAAAAAATATAAATATAAAATTCTTAAAATAAATG
The DNA here is from genome assembly GCA_020226215.1 of Sindora glabra. Taxonomy (NCBI): domain Eukaryota; kingdom Viridiplantae; phylum Streptophyta; class Magnoliopsida; order Fabales; family Fabaceae; genus Sindora; species Sindora glabra. Next base: position 47,044,128 of record CM035231.1, on the reverse strand, counting down.
AGGGCATAGAAAAATAAGGATAAAATTATCTTTTTATTTTAATATTAACATTCCAATGAGATGGAAATTTGAAATACCCACCTCCCCTTATAGGAATATTTGGAAAGAAAGTTAGGTTCTAAGATATTTTTGAAAATGTTACATTTTTGAATAAATTTTTTAATATTTTAAATTAAATATGAGAATATAACATTCCTGTAAAATAGTTTTTAGAATGTGAATATTTCATGGGAATGTGAAGAATATTTCGCAAATCAAATACCCCTAAGAGTCATATACCTTTATAGCAAGTAAAAAAATTTGAAAATAGCTTTTTATGCACTAATGCTGGGAACATATATTGACCCCCCCCCAAAAAAAAAAAAAGAAGTTAAGAATGATAAAGATCCAGTAATAAATATTACATTAAAGAATAAACAATACTTGTACCTTTGGTTCACCTTAAGAGGCTAATGTGATTCTCAAAGGTCATAGGAGAGGATTCATAAAGGCTCAAGTTAATATAGTTTTTTTACTTTAAAAAATGGTAAAGAATATAAACCTAGAGTATGAAAGGATATATTCAATCCTTTAAGAAACAAAACAGGAGTTAGTTTTTCTCAATGTGCATTTAATGTATTAGCGCATTAACTTTAGACAACCTCTTTTCCTTGAAATATTAGTTGAACAATTTCAAATTGCTCATGAATTAGCTATCATTCTATCGAATAAAAATAAAATTTATTAAAAATCTGATAGCTGCTTTGGAAAAACTTGTGACTAATCTTTTCAACTTCTAAAAAATAGGAAATTTTATAATTGTATATGGCATCATCATGAGTAAAGCTAGTTGATTTTCTTACCATAAACCTTGCAATAATTAATTAGGTACTAGAAAATGTAAAATAAAAAAGATGTGCATGTTTCCCAATTAGTAATAGAAAAAATTGTTATGAAACTTTTAGGAGAAGTTATATTTAACCAAGTCTCCTTTAATCATGTTTATCATGTATTATCACAAATGTTCTATTATACACTAGTACAATGATGTGTTCATGCCAACATTGTTAACCTAAAGTGCTAAAAATGCTTAAAAGAAAAAAGAGTGATAAATAGAAAAATGCGCAATGCTAAGATAATAATAAAATGGTATTAAAAGCCAAGTAACTTTATCGGTAAGCCCTCTTGTTTAAAATTATCCTTGGCTCCTTGACACACTCCAGTATATTCCAATGGTGCCCGCATATCCTTATGCAGTACAACCTATGAAGTTGTAGGCTCTAATTGAACCTACCAATGAATGTGAATAAGAGTTTTCTCTATCTTATTGCCTACATTAGTATGAAACAAGAATCAATGAATATTTTCATAGGTCAAAGTCTCCAAAAATTTAACGTCAAAAATAAGGATCACTATATTTACTTAATTTGATTTTGCAAGCCCATTTTTTAGTGCAAACTTGCATTGAAATCACATAATTTTTCAAAGAAAACAAAAACAAAAAGATATAAAATGTGTAATGATTTAATAGGCATAAACCAATTATTATTTACTATCGCTCTTTACAGGCCATATAACTAACACAAAATCCGACTCACCCTACCCTTCCCCTTGAAATCCTAAATCCTCATCAAACTCATAGACTATAATTGATGTTGAGTACTCTTTTGAAAAAAAAAAATACAATTAGCTAGAAAATGATCTGCAATCTAATCTTAATAACTTCAAGAGGTGATGTAATAGAGCATCTTCTCTCTCATACTATCAATTTCACTTAATTTTTTTCTTTTAGAACCCTTCTTTATTTGGAAAATGTAGATGTGGACATTTTTAATAGATATAAAGGATGTAAGTACATGTGAATGCGATTACTTTGTTCAAATGGGTCAGCAGAGTAAAGATCATTACTTTATCTTCTAGAATAATTTCTATAAATATACTTTTTCTTGTTATGTACTTGTATGTAATTTATATTTGTTCATTTGTTTAAATCTTAAGAAATAAGCATGTGAAAATACTAGAAAGTAATTATTGAGTATAATTATTTAATAATTTCCTAATTATGAGAGGAAACCACTCTTTTACATACTCATAATATAAGCAACCAAGGAGTTTAGTATATGATTTACAATTTTGAAAAAAAGCTATAGACAACTAGAATTCAAACATAGCCATAAGAGGAAGTAAATAGTGATGAAAATTCTCTTACACTATAATATGCTTGAACTCATTCCTTACTTTTATGTCTATGGCAATAATTTTAATCTTTAAGGCCATTATTAATAAATTCTCATAGAAATACCAATTTATTCTTCTTAATGATACTCTCAAATTCGCTTCATTTAGCTAGCATTAAATGAATTGAAATAAAGTTATTTTTATTTATTTTGAAATGGTATTTTGACATAAATTGTGGTTGAGAGAGGATAACAACTTAGGAGTAGTGATTTGCATCTTGGTATTTAAAAATCAAGTAGCATGGATGTAATATTAATGCTTTATTTGACAACTACTGATTTAAGGTTTTTATTTTTGTTTTTTATATGAATAAACCTTGACATCAATTTTTTATGATATATATTAAAATTTATTGATTTTATTGTATTTTTACTTACTATAAATAAGTTATGCACATTTAAGAATCAATTTATGAATCAATTTTTAGGATATATATTAAAATTTTTGGATTTTGTTTTATAAATCACTTTTATTTCATGAAATTTGATTAGAGCATTTGATTATTGAAAGGATTTAGATTTTATCATATTGATTAGATAGAATTTTCATGGTTTGAATTGCTATAAAAATGAATAACGTATTGAAAAAGTATATAACATTAATTATACCATTTTGAATATGATATCACAAGCTTTCTAAGAATTTTCCAATTTAATGACAGATTTATTGATGGTTTAAAATTAGCAATGAAATTATCCATCACTAAATTTATATTTTATGACAAGCTTAGTTTTGCATTGGAAACATTCGTTGTTAATCCAAGTTTTAGGGATGGAGATTCCATTACTATTTATAAATTTAGTGATAAAAAATATGTCACTAATTCCATCTCATCATGTATATTTTTCTTCGTCATGTCACCAAATTGTGATGGAGTTAGTGACAAAAATTAGCAATAGGTTGACTTAGTCCATTGTTGATTCAATTATTGATGTATTATTTACTGACATCTTTTAATCTATGACTATTTTTGTTGTTAAATATTTTAATGAAGGAATTTCTCTAATTAGTGATAAATTTTTTCATTGGTAATTAATATTTTTTTTGTAGTGTTACTTACATATATATGTATATATAAACTTCATTAAATTAATTATCCTTTTGCAAATTTTATAGTATTTTATTGTAAATTTCTTTATAAAATTTTTAATAATTTATGTGTTGCAATCTTTATAAGTATAACTTTATATTTTTATTTACATCATACATATAATATAATTGTACTAGAATGCCATTTATTTACTTTCTATTTTGATTTTATCATCCAAAATTCTTATAACAAAGCATTTATAAATACCCAAAAAAAATATGCATAAATATAAACTTTGTTAAAATAATCATATTTTTTAAAATTTATAGATTTTTATTGTAAGTTTTAAAACAAAAGCCTATATAATTTATATATTACAGCTTTTATAAATAAACTTCTATAATTTTATTTAATGTTTCATAAATTTTTATATTTTATTTGTAAAAAAATATAATATTTTAAATAAAAATTATCTAAAAATTTATATTTTTTAAATAATTATAAATTTCTCGGTATACATCAAAATAAAATTTCCTTTGATCGTAATCGACCTTCCAAATCAAAATCCTAGCTCCACTACTCAATTAAAAAGTAATTATTTTCTAAACGGGTGACCAATATCTTCAAGTTATTCACCCTCTCAACTTTAATAAGGAATCTATGAAAAAAAATTCTCAAAACTCAAACTTTTAAAAGATCATTTTTGTAATTTCTTGTGGAAATAATTCAAATTTCAGCATCAGTAACTCTTACACTTCTACGAATAAAGGATTATCTCATAAATTTTAACATTTATTAAATTATAATGTCAAAATATTTTACTTTGTAAAATATAAAAGAATACAGTGTATTGAAAATCTTGGTGTTATATCAGGAGTAGAAGTATTTCCGCGCTGATGTATTATACCGACAACGTGCGCCTCAAAGTACAAAAGTTTTCAACTTCAACCAAACCCTAGGGTTCCCATATTTTACTTGTCCCGAGTATCACGTTGAGTAAAGTGTAGTGGAAACAATTATAGCAAGCTTGGAATACAGTTCAAATTCCCAATATTAATAATCCTCATATTTTTCTGCTGAATAAGGATATTCTCCATTCCTTAAGAGTAGGAGAATGTAATATTTGAAGAGAGATAAATAATAAAAAGAAAAATTTATATTAAAATAGTGTATTCTAATAAAAAATATAATAAAATTGTGTTTATAATTATATTTCTTTCGGCAAAAAAAATATTTTCTGTAAAAATATAATTATAAATTATCACGATAGTAAAAAATAATTAATATATTTAATATTAAATATAATAAATATAGTATAAAATAATTGTAATTTATTTTTTTTAGTATAAAAATTATTTTTTAAATCAGAAGATGCCCCGATTTGGTAATTAGTTAATTCAATTAGTTATTAATTAATAACTAATTATATTAACTGATTTGACTAACTGATAATACTAGCTGTTTCAGTGAAAATATTTGATAAAATTACTTATTTTCTATTAATTATTTATATGCAAAATAACATATAAAAACGTATATATATTTTATAATTTATTTAAATATTTTTTATTTTAATAATATTTTAAATTTATCTTATAATTTATATTTAAGAAATATAATAATCTACTTTTAAGAAATATAATAATTTATTTTTAAATAATTTTTTGAGTCATACTTATTTAAAAATATGATAAATCTAAAATATAATTAAAAATTTATTATATTTCTCAAAATTATTATATTTTTTAAAAAATAATTATATTTCTTAAAAATAAATTATTACTCGAAATATTCTTACAGTTCAAAACTGGTGGACAGGTGGCTGTGTCTGATTAGTGTTTAAAATAAGTATTGAAAATGTTTTAATTAGTGAAACCAACAGAATCAGAATTGCCCGATATGCTGTCCTTCATTTGATCCTGAATTTTCAACGTGCAAGTCCGCAACTGAAGTGGAATATCTCAACAACATTGACAGTTGGGGTCATTTGGCTTTTGCTCTCAAATCATTGTACGGCTCCGAAATTCCAATTCAGAGTCATAGAAATACTGATATAAAATAATAATATAATTATTGAAAGTATTTAATTTAATTGATATTTAATATTTTTTAAAAATTTTATATCTTTTGTTAGTTCAAAGTTTAATTCTTAAATTTATATATATATATATATCCAGTGATTTAACTATATTTTAAATTAAAAAATAGTAATGATATTTACACAAACTAAACTAAATTTAATTTTCCTTATAAGAGGATTTCTGATATATTCGCGAGTAATTGCAAATTTAAATTGTAGATGATATTATATGATGCAGGATCAGCAGCGAAGCTCTCAAGGGAGCCGTGACCTATCTTCAAAATTTTTATAATTATGTATCAATATTATATAATTATATAAAAATTTTAAAAAATAATTTACATAAAACATTTGGTAGCTAAATTTATTAATCATTGACCACTTAAAATTTTATATCAAAATTTGTCATTGATTACCAATTATTGGTTTAGTGTAGATAAGTCAAATTTTAAAGCATTTCAAGTCTGATATACTGAAAAATATTTTTATTAAGTGAGGTTTATCATTTATCATTTTCACCTTAAACAAAAATTAATCCTATATCTAATAAAATACATAGGAATGAATTTCAAATTTCGCTGACCGATATTTTTCGCATCGTTTTAAAATTTTAAACTATACAACTGGCCTCAACCGCAATTGTATTTTAAATTTTAGTAGTATTGACTATTATGCTGTATCTTCTTTTGGTTTCTCTCTGTTCTTCATCTTTCAAACAAATTATTAATTAGGGTTTAATTAAAAATTAGAACCAAGCATGTTTAACTCAAATAGTTAAATTAAACTTTACATGTAGTTATAATTAAAGAAATCAAATTAAAAAATAATAAAATATTAATTTAGAGAAAAGCATACTAATTTTATGTGAATTTTAGCTACTCATTGAGATTTGAAATTTGGAGATGATATTTATAAAAAAAAGAAAAAATTCATTAATATTTTAATTTTTTGAGTAATTATCCATCCACTTAGTAATTGAAAAAAATTCGAGTTTAAATTCTATTCACAGATAATGTATAGGAGTTTTATACTGTCAATCAATTACGTGATAACAAGTCATTAAATTATTCAATTAAAAAAATAATTAACTATTTTTTTGCAAATTAAAATAATTAATTAAATAAAAACAAAAAATTTAACTTAACAGAAAAATAGTTTTTCAATTTCTTCTTATACTTCATTGAAGATACCACATTGCAAGTCAAATGAATTCATTAATTGAGGTAATGACTGCCTTGATTGAGATAAGGATATTGATTTGATCATAGTAATAATTCATTATTGGTTGTAGCCATTTAAATAAAAAAAAGGGAACACTATCATTAATAATTTTAAATTACAGATTCTACATCGCATAAACATGGTTGTGCTGGTTTTAGACCACAATAAATGCTCGAAAACAAGTTTTACATCCTAATTTACATTGTAAATTTGGAATTACTACTCCAGGAGCACACAATCAATCATGATTCACCAAACCAAACTCCTTAACTTTCAGCCAAATTCATTTAGTCAATACCTTAGATAGTAGAAATCAATAAAATAGTGGCGGAGACCTGAAAGTGCAAAACTGAGATATAAAAAACTAAACCACAAGCAGATGTATGAGACGACATGATAGCAGAACCCTAAATCTTTTTTTCAAGTCAAATTTTCTGATTTAATTAATTAATTATTTTAATTGTAGGAAATACTTAATTATTTTCTCAATTAGATAATTTAATAACTTATTATCACGTAATTGATTGATAATGTAAAACTCTTATATACAGTCAGTGGATAGAAATTAAACTCTTATCCATCCATTTAGTAATTGAAAAAATTTAAAGTAAAATTTGGTAGAGAGAGCTTTACCACTCAATGTGGTTTTATCCGACTTGAATTTGAATTAGTTGGTACCCAATGTGATGTCTAGATACCAGATGATTATATATAAAAAAAAAAAATCAAAGTGACAAACAATAAAACTATGGTTAGTATTTTTCTTAATATGAAAATATTACTGTGCTGTCGCACCGGATGACGTAAATGTGATTAACTGAGAATTAAATTTAGCGAGTTTGCAGTTGCTTTACCTTTCCAGAGCTAGGGTCTGGGTTTGTTTGTTTTCGGTTTTTAAAAATAATTTTTTATTTTTTTTTACAAGTTTAAGAACTTATTTAGCAATTTATTTTAAAATTTATTTTTAAAAATTATTTTTTAAATATGTAACTTAAAAATAAGAAAATAGAAACAACTTTTAATTGTTTTCTAATTTTTTAATGTCAATTTTATAACTAAATAAAATATTTCTTTATTTATAATATTAATCACTTTCTAATCTTAATTTTTCTTCAATCCAAAAATAGTTTTTAAAAATAATTTTTAAAAATACAAATCAAAACAATCCAAACACACCCATAATCACTACAATTAAGCAAAATAATTAATTATTTCACTAAAGTAAACATGGTAGGTTGATCTCTCATTAGTGAACTAATTAAATACAAAGTAGTGGACTTGTAAGATCATAATTTTATGCCTTGTACACCAGCACTTAGCAAATTAATTACCTAAATCTCCAGAGAGCTTTTCTAGGGTAGTTGCTGTCTCATTCTTAACTCCCATTACTTTCAATGGAATATAATAATTAATCCATCATCACCTATAAAGACAGTGAGTAATATATGTCTCAAATTTTTAGTTAATAATATTAATTTTTTATTTTTGTTATATTCATTTGGTCATATATTCATTTATAATGTTAAAAAAAATAAAAAATATTCATAAAATGACGGATTGTCAAATATCACATTAAAATATCAAACACATGCTTAATCTTTTGTTATATTCGCTATTTATTTTAACATTATGAGTGAAAAGGAAGATAAATATTTATAACAAAAATAAGGATAAAAATCAGTAATACTAGATATGAAATTTAAAAGATAATAATCATTACTTATGACATGTGCAATACACTTTAAAAAAATAAAATAAACAGTATATATCATTCAAAAAAATAAAATAATAGATAATTATGATTTTACAAATTATTATTTAATTAATTATTAATTATAAAGTCTTGAGCCATGAAGATAAATCCTGTTGAATTGTCGTCCCAAAAGCCTTCTCAGCATCCATTTATAGTACTTTCAATATTCCAACGGAATAGATATAGTAAATGGAGTCGGACTTTGTCCGAACCTTGCAAAGACACTATTGAAATGATCTCAAACCCAATTTTGACGAATCAAGTATTTCAAACACTGTATACAGTGAATATTAAAATTAAACAACTAATTTTCTAAAATATTAAAATACAATAAACAGTGGTTCTAAAATTCTCAATATTATAATAGTAGTAGAAATTTTTTCACAAAGAAAAATGAAATGTCACAATTTTCATGTGTCTCTGTGCCTCCACAAAATAGTATCATATTTTTTAATTGAATAATTTTTTCTTGTAAAAGAATATATAATTACCTAGATATTGTGTTTATATATCTCATTCTTTTTTTTTTCCTTTTTTTTGTCCGAGAACATTTGATATTCTGCAACTTACATTAGATTTCCTATTAATCCAAAGCCAAATCAAGTTGAATTTTTTTGAAATCAAAATTCTTTCAATGATAATTTTTTTTTTCATAAAATTGAAATTAAATTTTTTACTTAAAAGATTGAACTTTTAATTACCTGAATTAACTGTCATCATTTGTACATCCCACTCTTAGTATAAAAATGATACAACCTTGAAAGTTACGATGACTCACACTTCAACCAGCTCATTTCATAATGAGCTCAAATTCATGCAAGATCGAATTTATGTCAAAGGATCAAGAATCAATTGAGCCTGGTGGTCAGCTCATCACCTTTCGGCCGAGATGTCTGCCAGTAACGTAATCATTAGCATTAAATTTAGACCAGATGTCAAGCTCTCACCTGTGAATAAAATTGAAGTTAAATTCCTTTTATGGCAACTATGTTCATTATCAATACCTTAAGTATTTGAGACATTAATTCAAGCATTGAAGTGTACTGGATAAATCATTTCTATCACTTATTGTTAGTTGTCATTGCTTGTGCACGATTGCTCCGGCCCGATCGACAATTCAAAAGACATTAAGAAATAAAATAAAATGCTTGTGTTATGAGAAAATTATCTCCTTCTTCTAGTAAATGAGTTTTTTTTTTTTTTTCACTTCAAGGAGAGTCAAATATACATTTACATCCTCAATTATAGAATCCGAACTTTCATTTTGAGACAGATAAATGTGGTAAATTTATGAGTTATATACAATTTCAAAATTTTTAGACATCAGTCTAAAACTACTACAAAAATCCTATGACAAAAGGCTAAACAGTTATATATTGGTCTCAAATTGTACTTGCTCTGATCGACAATCCCTATTTTTTATTTTTATTTCTACTTTGAGAATAAAATAGACAGATTGTCTCTCTACATATAAGAGAGTGTGATCCGACCTAGAATGCACACCAATTCTATTTTCAAATCTACAGAGAGTACTTTGCTTCTATAGAACTGGAAAAAAAATGGTGGATAACATCGGAGGCAGTTCCACCTCGAATGACATCAATGGCGGCATCAAAGAACAAGACAGGCTGTTGCCAATAGCAAATGTTGGTCGGATCATGAAGCTTTAGGAAAATTATGACGTCTGCTGCGCTTTGGGAACCCTAGGGTTTGATGACTATGCTGAGCCCCTGAGAAGGTATTTGCACAGATATAGAGAATTAGAGCAAGCCAAGATAGAGGTAATAGCCCCGAAGAGAATGTTAATGAACTAAGTAAAATGAATATTAGAGGTATGAAGTAATTCAGATTTGTGTTAAAAGGAATGGTGGCTCTATCACGGCCATTTTTGAGGTTTTGAGGATTATACATTATGTAATATTGATCTTCTGGCTTCTAATTAGATTCACTTGATTTAGTATTCTTAAACAAAATTAGTTGTCTAATTTGTATCTTTTCTTCATAGATATATTGATGGCTTGCATGTCTGATTTTATTGTCCTACCTCGTGTATATGGAAGAAATTAATGAGATTTTAAGCCCATTTCTTCTGCAGAATTCAGTGGCTTTTTCATATGTAGGATGTGAGAATTCGTTGGCGCATGTCCATTTTTTTCTATTATCAGTTATGATTTTTAATTGTCCTCTCCAGCTGTAATATTTTTGTTATCTTGAAATATTTTAACCAGAAATTTTCACAATTTTTCTTTAACAACTGCATATTTCTGCATTTGTTCTAAATTCTACTGATTGTATCCTCAATTTAATTATTAGAACCATCCTCCTTGCTTTAAATCCCCGTTCATCGATCATTTTGATGCTAATTATCTTTAGCATGCATATTGAGTGTTATCTGCTACACTTTGATCTTACTATGGATCCTCGATTAAAGGATAATGAGAGGTTGAAGGGATTTTCGTTTCTAACAAAAGATTCACAGGAAAGAAATAAAACATGTGGTTTGTAGATCACGATCATGTTTAGTTTGATCCGAGTTGTTTCGTAAGGAAGAATGTAGGAAATGGCTAAAATTTTCTTCTGTACAACTTCACAATTTTCCTTGATTTTTCCCGCAAATTTTCATTTTGTGAACCAGCTGGAAAAGCTATGTTTAAGCTTATCAGGTCTGCCTAACCGATGCATGAATACTAAATCAATTAAGATCTTTGATTAATTACACTTTCCTCTCCTTTTTCTATTTTATTCGTACAGTTGTTCTAGTTAAAGCGTTTATCGTTGTCACCGAACAAATTGATAATTTTTTAGGTTTTTTTAATATTATATTATAAGTTAAAATAAGTATTTGATTAATTAGGTAAATGCTTGCACTAAGGAAATAATATTATGAATACCATAAAATTTGACCCTCCACAAAAAAAAAAGTGGAATCCACAAAAATAAAAGATTGAGATTTTTGTGTTGTTGTTGGTTAGGGCCAGAAGTTTTGGGTCAAACCGTTATAAATCACCCATCAAAATACAAAGTTATACAGTTTAGACTGGATTAAATATTGTAATAGGTAGAAGCGAACAAAATTTAAAAAAAAGTTTTAGTTATGTGGGTAGGTGTGAATTATAATTCACTATCCAATACTAATTGCAATTCGTCCATTAATATTGGAAGGACAATATCATTTTAGGCATTGGTTGCCAAAAAAAATTTACTAACTTCTTGCTTATCATCACTTATTAAATAAAAAAGACAAACATTAAAAACACAACCTAACCTTTTGTCCTCTACTTCATTCGTAGAAAACAACTCAATTTTAATGATCTATATATAACCAATTCATTTGTTTAAAGATTCGATAACACACTAGGTTCATTTATTCATTTCATCTATACAAACTAAAACAAAAACTAACAATCTTAGTCATTGCATTTCTATTTATATCTTATTTAATTTTAATTTTAACTCCATTAATTTCTTTAACAAAGTACAATAGTGAGTTATGTATAGCTAATTCCATCTAATTTTGTGTTAATTTAACTCCACACTAGGTTCATTTATTCATTTCATCTATACAAACTAAAACAAAAACTAGTAATGTTAGTTTTTGAAATAGATTGCATTTCCATTTATATCTTATTTCAATTTCAATTTTAACTCTATTAATTATTTTAACAGAGTATAATAATAATTTATATATAACTAATTCCATCTAATAGGAGAATGCTTGCTAATTTTTTTTGTTAATTTTGCAGATGGAAACCATAATATTTTGCATAAATTTAGATTTCTTTATGATAATATTATATACGAAAAAGTAAGTAGTAAATTAGTTTGCAAAATAATTGATATGTAGGATATTTCTATTTAAAGTATTTTAGATCCATCCACACTCAATGATACTCGTTGGTACCCACACAACGCGGGTCCAAAAAGGTAATATAATTTTTGCAGGTGATTGTAAGTTTAATTTTATAACATGTAATTTTGAGCAATTAGTTGGTTTAGGACTTCTTAACTTTTTCTACCCACCCAATTTCCAGGCCTACTACTGGTAGTACCCTTCTTCATGTTATTGTAGATTTTAATTACCGACTAGTTATTAGGCCAAAGACTTGCGTTTCCTAGATCGGAAAAAAAATTAAAGTTGATGAAGAAGTCTTGACCTAGTTAGTAGCTTGTTATATATACGTTGGACAGAGGTGATTTATTCGTGTAAGTCTCATGCTAGGGTTAAGAAATTTTTCACTAAATGACAACTAATTCGTAGGGTTTTAATTTGGGGCCACATTCAACGGCACTACAACTCTATATATTAGATTAGATGATCAACAAATGCCCCAAAAGAGCAAAGTAGAACAAACGAAATAGAGTTATATGTACCTTTAGACTCGTTTTACCAGGCCATCTTTCCAAACATGACCTAGGGAGTTTGAGATCAATTAGAAAATTTAGGTTTCGTACATGTGCCAAAAAGTAAATTAAAAAGCCAACTAGGGTTCCTAGTAGTTCTTGCTCACAGTTCAAAAAACTGTTCACTCCAATCTGTATTCAAGGAATCAAGGTTTAGGTTGCATTAGAAAAATGCCATTCATTTGCACACATTATTCACGTGAATATAGATTCTCTCTTTGATTATGTTTTTATTATATTGAAAAGATACGGATGAAGTCATTAAATGATACTTACTAGTGATAGTTTGAGTAATATGGTTAATATTTTAAATCCAAATTTTCCCTCTGCCAATATTGAAAAGATATAAATAGAGATATTCTATATATGATAAATTCAATATTTCTACAATAAAGTCTATGATATTTGTCTATGTTGATCAATCACATATAACATGAAGATAATGGTTTAACTCTTGTTGTTCTAACTAGTATGTTTGATGGATAGATCAGGAGGAGAGAAAATTATTCTAAATCTTCCCCTTGTGTGAGAATTTTGATTTAGTAGAGAGAGAAATGAGAGATTAACGTATGATTAATCCTTCAAAATCTTTAAATTCCTTCTTCATTTACTATTTTACATTTTTACAATTTAAAATATTTTCTATATATTCAAACAAGAAAAAGAGAAGTGTACTTTACAGCACCATTTAACTTGTTGAAAGATTTTTCTTTTCTAAAAAAATTTATTTGCTTGTATATAAATGAAGGAGTAATATATTACATATATATTTTTTATTAAAAAATTATGATACCTTCTAACTCAAAAAAAAAAATGATACCTAGTAACATAACATATAGTAGAAAAAAAAACTTCTTCTCTAAAAGATTTTTTGTCATTTTAATATTACATAATTTTATTTTTATAAAATATGCTTTCAGTTAAAATTAACCTTTCATCCTCCTTTTCTCTTTTTTTTTTCTGTTCTTTTACATTATCTTTTTTTATTTCCTTTCTAACTTTCAAATATATTATTAATAATGATATGATTGGAAGTTAGAAAGTGAAAGAAAGGAAAGACAACAAAAGAAAATGGGGGACAAAGAAGAAGAAGAAGAAGAAGAAGAAGATAAATTATTAGATTATAACTTATCTTTTCATTATTTAAATATTAAAAAAACCTCATAAAAATCTCCAAATTGGAGACACACAAATTAATAAATAATAAGAAATGTGAAATGATAATTTTAGAAGATTAATCATAAACCTCAAACTTCTTCCTCTCTTTAATTAATTAAAACTTAAAAGAAAATTATATATGATATAACTTTTTTCTTCTCATCTCCATTCATTATTCCAGTCCAAACAAATTGAGCATAAATTACAATCCTGGCATGTGGGTGCTCCAGCCTCCAACAAAATCAAAGTCCTCGCGGTGTCTGGACAGAAGAAATCAAGGGCGAAAATTTAGGAAACGTAAACCAATAGAAATGATCAATGCTACAACAAAAAAGACTTTTAGCGGTGACATTTGTCGTCGCTAAAAAGTATTCGGTCATCATTAAAGAAAAAGTCATCGCTAAAAATGTCATCAGTATAGGTCCGTTCCTGAAAAGGTCAATTGTCGTCGTTAAAAGTCTAACCTTTTACGACGATAATCTCGTCGCAGAAAACAATTTCAAAATTCAAAAAATTTTAAAATTTAATTTTTAGCGGCGACATTTGTCGTCATTTTAGGGAAAGAAGTCGTCGCTGAAGATCTGACTTTCAGCGACGACGTTGTCGTCGCTGAAAGTCTGATCTTTAGCTTTGACATTTGGGTAACTATTAATTAACATAGTAAATTATATATTCAATTTCTTACCTATTTTTATCATATACTTCCTAATTTCAATTATAATTATTGTTAGTTATGAATTGCATACTTATAATTATTACTAGTTATTAAAATTACATAATTTCTTACCTATTTAAATGTTGATTGGAATAATTAGTATGTTATATGGAATTTCTTATTTTTTTATTTATTGTTCATATTAGTTTTTAATTTAATGAAATTAACTGTAATATCTTTTATTAGGAAATTATTTATTATGCATTCGATAATTGAAATTGTTTAAGATTAGCTTTTAACATTTTCAAATATCCTTCACTAATTATTATTAACTAAGACACCAAATTAAATATTCTTAATTTTTTTACTTTTTAATATATTCCTTTATTTCAAATATAATTATTGTTAATATTAATTCAATAAATATTTATAATTTTAAATTAATATTGATAATTAATATAATTATTAGTTGGCATAAATTTCATAAATATAATTATTATTAACTATAAATATTTCTCAATTTATTAATTATTTAAATGTTTATTAGTATAATTAATATGTTTTAATATTTTTATATTTTTAACTATCATTTTTTTGTTAATAATTTAATAGAGTTGAAAATAATATCTTTTAGTAAGAGATTGTTTATGCTTATTATAGATTTGACAATTTAACATGGTAGAGAATGATTACATATCATAAATGTTTAAAACCAGCCTTTAGCATTTTTTATAAGTCATAGTTATGGGTTAATTATTGGCCTCTAATTAATAGTAAAATCATATTTATTTTTTATAATTTAATAATAATATGTTATTATTAAAATTAGTATCTTTTATTGAGTATATTACTAAAAATAAAAACAACGTATTAAATATGATTTTAATATTAATTTTGTTATTATTAATTAGAGGTTAATAATTACACTTTAACCAATTTCGCCCCCAGGATAGTGGTTAACTTTATCCTTTTTATTTAAATATCTTTTAAAAATTATTATTGATTAGTACATTACATTAAATATTCATTAATTTTTCATATATTTTTGTTACATATTCTTCTATTTTAATTATAATTATTGTCTACCATTAATTTTACAAATATTTATTTGTGGTAATATTAACTATTAATATAATTATTACTAGTGCGTAATTTTATAATTATAATTATTTTTTGTTATTATTATTTCTCAATTTCTTACTTATTTAAATGTTTATTAGAATAATTAGCATGTTGTAAGTAGTTTCACATTTTTTTTATTTTTTTGTGCATAATAATTTAATGGAGTTTTATATTTTTTATTGAAAAATTACTTATCTTTTAGTATTTGAAATTCATTATTAGTTACCCTACTTAATTATAGAATGATTTCATACAATATATATTTTATTTCTTATTTTTATATTTGTTGAAATTTTTAATAACAATTTACTTATTGCGTATGTTTTGGAGCAATTACAAATTATGTTATATTATTAATAATATTATATCTCATAAAGTAACATTTATAAAAGATAACATAAACTATGCAATGCTAGGGCAAAAAAATCTAGTATATTTCTAATAAAAGAATTTAGTTGTAAATAAATTAAAGTGATATTTCAACTCTACCAAAAAAAAATAATTCTAAAGGTGTACGGGGAAATAAGTCAATGGTTACTCCTGCAATTAAGCATTAATTTTAAGCATATCTCTCTTTTTTCTTACCAAAGAGTTTTTTATATTTAAGTAATTTAGCATTAATTAAAATCTAAAAAATTATTAAAAAAAATTCTATGATATACCATTGACGTAGTGATACTTTGATATATTATTAAATCTAATTATTGATTTATTAATTTATTATTGTATAGTATGTTAAATATTACTTTTAAAAAAATAAATTTAATATACAATAAGATTCCACTACATCAAATGTGTACCATAATCTCTCCTTTTTCGGTCCTTAACAGTAGCTTCGGCTTGTAACTAAATTCTATGCGGAATTAGAAAAGGAAAGACTACTGGGACTTGGATGAACATCCCAAAAGTCTTATGAATTATCCGATCAGAGTAACTTATTTTTCCTTTCCCTAAGAGGTAGCACTACTAGGTATTAGTGGATTAGCAATGGTGGCAAACAAAGAAAGTTAGGTTTCCCTAGGATGAATTATCAAGGGAATCAACATCACAATATCATGGATGATAGTTTTTTTCTTATCCAGATACATTCTGGGGATCTGATACCAGAAACTCGTTCGTGTGCCCACTTTAGTGTTGTTAGAACATGATTTGCTTGGATGCATGTTGAAAACTACTTTTGACTTTGCCAACATTTCAGTGGGGTTCCAGGAAGCTGTCGCACAACAGCTTCCACTGAGGATACTTGCTTAGAATTGTAGAGGTTTAGGTTGTCCCCCTACAATTCACAGATGTAAATATCTTATCTCTCAATTCTCCCCACACCTATTTTTTTGGTTGAAACTCTAACTACAATGGATAAGGCTCAACATCTTATGAGATCTCTGAGATTTCTTAATATAAGGTTGGGATGTTGAGGTACACAGTGAAGATCCTTTTTAGAATTGGATAGATAGTTTTGTAGTTGATCCCCTTTAGGTTTCCTCTTACTATGTGCATTTAAAATTGGATAAACCTAGCGGTCAGACTGTTTATCTCACTGGTATTTATGGTCCACCCCGCCTAGCAGATTGGCATCTTCTTTAGGATTTTATCAAACACAATAGAACTCAAATTCACCAACCCTGGATGTTGACTGGTGGCTTTAACTAGGTCTTCCACGCGAGAGACAAGCCCAGTTGTTGTCTTAGTCTAGAAGGAGTTGAGGCTTTTGAGGATGCGCTTCACCTTAGTGGTCTCATGGATGTTAAAACCATAGGGGTTTGGTATACGTGGTCTAATAATAGAGTGGGCTTAGTTGATGTAAAGGAGAAACTTGATTGCTGCTTTTGCAATGATAATTGCTTTTAAATTATCCTTATTCTCATGTTAGTGCTATACCTATTTTTGCCTCAAACCATGCTCCTTTCATTTTTTTCAATTGACAGGACTCACCCATACAAGAAATATTGTTTTAAATTTCAGAACATGTGGTTGAACCATGAATCCTGTGAATCCATCATTAGACATGCATGGCAAAAATACTGCACTGGGTCTACTGCTAACCAACTTATTGGTAAGCTTGCTGAGACCTGCAAAGCTCTAATCAAATGGGATAAATCTTGCTTTGGAAGACTACAACAAAAAATTAATGATACTGATTCTGAATTAAAGCATTTACAAGATCGGCCACATTTCCAAAATTCACAACATGAGCTCAATCTAAAGAACTAACTGCAAATTTCCTTACAGTGCTAACAAATTAAATGGGCCCGAAAGCCTGACAAATGTGGTTAGTTCATGGTGATAGAAATATCCATTATTTTCATTAAATGGCCAACTATATAAGGTCAAAAAGAAGGATTAAACAACTTAGAAATAGTCTGGAAGAATGGCAGCAGGACCAACAAATCCTCTGCAGTATGGTTGTCTCTTATTTTCAAAATCTGTATTGCTATGGCCCTGAACTGATTTATTTTATGGATGTAAGTTAATTTGATCTTCCCAGACTTACTTCAGCTCATATTGACATTCCGATTGCCCTTTTTACAGGAACGCACATTCAGAGCATGCTGTTTCAACTTTATCCTGATAAAGCGCCAGAACCAGACGGTTTTCCGATTCGATTCCATCAACTTTATCCTGATAAAACATTAAATTAAACAAACATCTATTTGATCTCCAAAGGAGCTATTCAAGAGACATTTGTGGATTTCAGACCCATCAGCCTTTGCAATGTATGTTACGAGTTCATTTCTAGGGTTGTAGTTCTAAAGCTAAGGAATACATTAGATGATGTCATTCTCCCTTATCAAAATGGCTTTCTTAGAGGTCGGCTTATTACTGATGACATATATACGGCTTCTGAAATTATGCATTACATGAAGCTTGCTAAAGTAAGGCAACAAGACTGTATAGCTTTTAAAATTGACTTTCATAAAGCCTATGATAGGCTTAGTTGGGATTTCTTCCGAAGGGTACTTGAATATATGGGGTTCCCTAATCATTGGGTTCCGACTCTTATGGAGCGTGTAACTACAGTCACTTAGAGTCCTAATAAATGGGGAGCAGACTAATACCATCCACTATAGGCGAGGTGTCAAACAGGGAGACCCGTTATCCCCATATTTATTTTTATTGTGTGTTAATGTGCTTTCTGCTATGATCTGTGAAGCTGAATCCTTGGTGATAAGGAAACTTTGGCCGCAATCCTTGGTCTGAGGGTTGTGCAAAAATGCGAGAATATTTAGGAACCTTCATTTCTGACGCCAAAAATGCTAAGGACATAGGTAACTTTGTTTTAGACAAGATATCCGAGGGACTTCAGGGGTGGAAGGCTAAAATCCTTTCTTAATCAAGTCACCTATTTCTGGGTAAATCAATGCTTTAGAGTCAACCCATCTATCACATGGCAGCAACTAAATTCCAAAAAGTCATGCACTCAGAAATTAGAAGCTCGCATTAGGAGGTATAGGTAGGGTGAAATTCAAGTATAACAAAGGTTGCACTTAGTATCTTAGGAAAAGCTAAAGAATCTAGTGAGTCATAGGGGTTTGGGATTCTATTAGACTTTTGAGATTTTCCTTTGATATTCAAATTAACTCATATGTTTTTGTTAAGCTAGTTATTCTTAGTTTTAGCTGCTGAATGTATTTTTTAATATGCCTAAATACTATGGTTCTGATTGTAGTACATTTTAGGTGAAAAAGTTGTTCAAATAGCCATGCTTAAGTATGGGTTCAAGTATGGGCTAATGTCTATCATTGTACTAGTTTTTGTGCATGTATATAAGGTAGAAATATGAATGAAAAAGTGACTTTTGCTGCTACCCTTCCTTCCCTACATTTTTACTCTAGTTTTTTCCTCATGTTCTGTGTTTTTTCTGGTTTGATAACATGGTATCAAGAGCATAAGTGATCTTGAAGGGCTGTGTGGTTGAGAAAAAATCAGCAAGGCTTCTCCTCCATAAAACCTTGAAAAATAGAGTGTTTGTTCATGGCTTCCAGCAGCTACTCTCCTCCTACACCTCCAGAGTTCACAGGCAAGAACTATGTGATTTGGGCTGGAAAAATAAAGAACTATCTCAGAGCTTATGATCTTTGGGAAGTGGTGGAAACTGGTAGGGAAGCAGATCCTTTGCCAGCAAATCCTACTCTAGCTCAAATCAAATATCATAGTGAAGAAGGTGCAAAGAAGTATAAAGCTTTATTTGCCATTCAATCCTGTGTTCAAGATGAAATTTATACAAGAATCATGAACTGTGAGTCTCCAAAAGAAGCTTGGGACATCTTGAAGGAAGAGTTTCAAGGAAATGAGAGAACCAAGCAAATGCAAGTGTTGAATCTAAGGAGGGAGTTTGAGGTTCTGAAGATGAAAGATTCTGAAACTGTCAAAGAATACACTGACAAGCTGATGAGAGTTGTAAATCAGATTAGGATGCTTGGTGAGGAGTTGCCGGAGAGGAGATTGGTAGAAAAGGTGCTGGTTAGTGTTCCTGAGAAGTTTGAAGTCAAGATCTCTTCTCTTGAAGACTCCAAAGACTTATCTAAGCTGACTTTGACGGAACTTGTGAATGCTCTTCAAGCACAAAAGCAAAGAAGAGCAATAAGAATGGAGGAGACAGCAGCTGAGGAAGTTTTTCATGTCAAGGCACAAGAAAAGAAGCCAAACAATGGAGGGAAGAAGCAATCTGGAGATAAAAAAGGGAAAGAGAAGAAAAATGGTGAAAGCAACAAAGGTAGAAGCAAAAAGGGCAATTATCCTCCATGCCCTCATTGCAAGAAGAGAAGCCATACAGAAAATTTCTGTTGGTGGAGACCAAATGTGAAGTGTAGAAGCTGTAATCAGCTTGGACATGTTGAAAAGGTTTGCAAGAGTAAAGGAAACCAACAGGGGCAGCAAGCTCATGTTGCTGATGATCAAGAAGAAGTTGAAGAAAAGTTATTTGCAGCAACATGCTATGCTGCAAATAATGATAAAGGAACTTGGTTAGTGGATAGTGGCTGCACAAATCATATGTGTTCTGATTCAGCCATTCTAAAAAATCTTGATTTGTCTTATTGCTCCAAAGTCAAGATTGGAAATGGAGATTACCTAGACATCAAGGGGAAAGGTGTAGCAGTTGTGGAAACACCTTCAGGTACCAAGTTTATCCCAGATGTACTTTATGTACCAAGTATTGATCAAAATTTGCTGAGTGTTCCTCAAATGCTTGAAAAAAATTATGTTCTACATTTTCAAAACAACTCATGCATAATATTTGATCCTTTTGGGAATGAATTGATGACTGTCAAAATGAAAGATAGAAGTTTTCCAATCAATTGGAAGCAAATTGATATGCATGCTTATCCAAGCATCATTGCTGATTCTGTCTTATGGCATAAAAGACTTGGCCATGCTAGTTTTTCTAATCTAAAACACTTGTGTGAGGAGGAATTAGTTCATGATCTGCCAGTTGTAAAAGAAAATGTTGATGTGTGTGGAGTGTGTCAAATGGGGAAGCAAACAAAACTACCATTTGGAGAAGGTGCTTGGAGAGCTTCAGAAAAACTTCAACTCATACATTCTAATATTTGTGGGCCAATAAGTACACTTTCTTTGAGTGGTAGTAGATTCTTCTTATTATTTATTGATGATTTTTCCAGAATGTGTTGGGTAAGGTTCTTGAAGCATAAATCTGAAGTGCTGATTGAATTTCAAAAATTTAAAGCTATGGTTGAAAAACAATCTGACTGTCAGATTAAGATTCTAAGATCTGACAATGGGACTGAATATGTTTCAAAGGAATTCAACAACTTCTTGGAGAAGCAGGGCATACAACATCAATTGACTATTCCTTACACTCCTCAGCAAAATGGAGTGAGTGAAAGGAAAAACAGATCTGTGATGGAAATGGCTAGATGCTTGCTGTTTGAAAAAGGTATTCCTAAACAATTTTGGGCTGAAGCAGTAAACACTGCTGTGTACTTGCTAAATTTGCTGCCAACTAAAGCTCTAAAGGGAAAAACTCCTTCTGAGGCTTGGTTTGGAGTTAAACCTTTAGTGAATCATCTTCGAGTGTTTGGTAGCTTATGCTACACTCTCATTCCAGAGCAGAAAAGGGGAAAACTAGATCAAAAATCTGAGAAAGGCATTTTCTTAGGTTATGGCAGTAATACAAAAGGCTATAGAATCTATAGTTTGAAGTCAAAATCTATTGTTGTGAGCAGAAATGTGAAGTTTGATGAAGTAGCCAAGTGGAATTGGGAAAGAAATGAAGTTGAAAATTCTGAAAAATTAGTTTCTTGTGATGGCTTGGCTCATGATCAAGCTGAAAATGAAGAAAATTTTATTAGTTATGATGATTTCCCAATAAGAGGAACTAGACCTCTTGCTGAAGTTTATGAGAGATGCAACATAGCCTTTCTTGAACCCACTAGTTTTGGAGAAGCAATAAGACAAGAGGGTTGGTTAGCTGCAATGAAGGAGGAGTTAGCTATGATAGAAAAGAATGGCACTTGGAAACTTGTGGATAAGCCTCAAAACCATAAAATTCTTGGTGTCAAGTGGGTTTATAGAACCAAACTGAATCCAAATGGTTCTATAAATAAACTTAAAGCTAGATTGGTGGTCAAAGGTTATCTACAACAGCAAGGTGTGGATTTCTCTAATACATTTGCTCCAGTTGCAAGACATGACACTATAAGACTCCTTGTTGCTCTTGCAGCCAAGTTGAGCTAGAAAATTTATCATCTAGATGTGAAGTCAGCCTTTCTAAATAGGCTGCTAGAAGAAGAAATATTTGTTGAACAACCTGAAGGGTTTTATGTTTCAGGAAGTGAAGAGAAAGTTTATAAGCTCCACAAAGCTCTTTATGGCCTAAAACAAGCACCCAGGGCCTGGTATAGCAGAATTGATGCATACTTGCTGCATCAAGGCTTTGTTAGGAGTGAAAATGAAGCTACCCTTTATGTGAAAAAGTCTAAAGCTCAAACAAAACTTCTTGTTTCATTGTATGTGGATGATATCTTGGTTACAGGAAGAGATACTAAACTTATCAAGCAATTCAAGTTAAACATGGAAAAAGAATTTGAAATGTCCGATTTAGGAGAGATGAAGTATTTTCTTGGAATGGAGATTTACCAATGCTCTAAAGGTATCTTCATTTCTCAAGAAAAATATGCCAAAGAGATTTTGAAGAAGTTTCAAATGGAAAGATCAAAACAAGTCTCTACTCCATTGGTAGTGAACCAAAAACTTTCCAAATATGATGATGAGATTAGAGCTGATGCTTTTGTTTACAGAAGTATGATTGGGAGCTTGTTATACTTATCAGCCACTAGACCTGATTTAATGTTTGCAGCAAGTCTACTTTCACAGTTCATGCATTCTCCAAGTCAAACTCATCTTGGTGCTGCCAAGAGAGTTCTTAGATACATCAGGGGAACAAATGAGTATGGCTTGTGGTATTTAAAAGCTGAAAGTGATGAATTAGAAGGCTATGCAGATAGTGATTGGGCTGGAAATGTTGATGACTCTAAAAGTACTTCTGGTTATTGTTTCTCCTTTGGGAGTGGTGTTTTCGCTTGGCACTCTAAGAAGCAGGAAGTGGTTGCTCAATCATCTGCTGAAGCAGAGTATATTTCTGCTGCTGGTGCTGCAAATCAAACCATTTAGCTTAAGAAAATCCTAGCAGATTTGGGGTATTTGCAAGAAAAACCTACTGTCATTTGGGTTGATAACAAGTCAGCCATTGCTATTACAAAGAATCCAGTGCAACATGGAAGAACTAAACACATAAATGTGAAGTTTCATGCAATTCGTGAGGCTGAGAAAAATGAAGAAATCAAGTTAATGCATTGTTGTTCTGAAAATTAGATTGCAGATATAATGACTAAGGCTCTTCCTAAAGCACAATTTGAATTCCTAAGAGCAAAGCTTGGAGTTTCAAAGAAAAATCTCAAGGAGGAGTATTAGACTTTTGAGATTTTCCTTTGATATTCAAATTAACTCATATGTTTTTGTTAACCTAGTTATTCTTAGTTTTAGCTGCTGAATGTATTTTTTAATATGCCTAAATACTATGGTTCTGATTGTAGTACATTTTAGGTGAAAAAGTTGTTCAAATAGCCATGCTTAAGTATGGGTTCAAGTATGGGCTAATGTCTATCATTGTACTAGTTTTTGTGCATGTATATAAGGTAGAAATATGAATGAAAAAGTGACTTTTGCTACTACCCTTCCTTCCCTGCGTTTTTACTCTGGTTTTTTCCTCATGTTCTATGTTTTTCCTGGTTTGATAACAGATTCCTTAATCTCAGTTGTTTTACCGGAGCAATGCTAAGCAAGCCAAGAGGGTCCCTACCAATCTTAACATTATGATGGACTAAATGTTCATCCCCAAGTACAACAAGAGTAACTTGGAGAATATTATGACCATTAGTACCTCTAGATCTTAGAGGTGGAAAGCTGTTCAACGTGCCGGAGGGGTAATCACTGATAAAAATCACTAGCAAGTAAGGAATGGAGCTACCATCTCAATCAGGAGTCGCTACTGGACCACTGCCTTTTCAGGTTAAAAAGGCTTGAGATTTGATGACTTCTAATGGCCTTAAATAGGACAAAGATAAGGAAACTGCTGCCTTTAACACACCTGAATATCTCCAAATTTTGCATTATCCAATCTCTTATATAGATTGCCTAGATTGGCTTGCTTAGGTAGGTTCCAGACAAGTACCTACATAATTCAAAAAGGGTATAAGATACTTCATCAGAAAGCTTTTCCTAATAACTTTCTAGTAACCTTTCCTTAGTCTAAACTCTAGAGCCTTCCCCTTCTTAAAAGAGCACTCAACTTCAATTGGAAGCTGTTAATTAATGGGGAATGTGTAATGTCATATTCTCAATTGAATTAGATAGTCTCTATATATAATATAATATAAAATACATATTATAAGATATAATTAATGTGAGATATAATGTTACTTATCTACTAACAGTCTCCCTTAAGCTCCACCATAGATATCAATAATGCTCAGCTTGTTATGAATTTTATCAACTTATTTTCCTATAAGATCTTTAGTAAAGAGATCAATTAATTGTTCCTCAATTCTAATGTGTCTAAGATTGAAAACCCTTTCTTGTAACTTCTACAATCAACCTTTACATGCTTAGTTCGTTCATAAAAAAATTAAGTTTGAAAAAATATGAGTAGTAGCTCGATTGTCATACCATAATTGCATAATTCCATGAGTTTTGGTACTAAGTTGCCAAAGAAGGTAAGTAATTAATACAAGTTCAGACGTAGCATAAGCTATAACTCTGTATTCATACTTTACATTAAAGCACGATACAATCGCTTGTTTCTTGCTTTTTCATAATACAAGGTTTCTCCCAATAAACACATAATACCCAGAAATAGATCTTCAATCTATAGGACATCCCACTTAATCTGCATCAGAAAAAGTTTCCATGCTATAATGACTGATTTTTATATAACATACCTCCACCAAGCACCTTCTTTAAATAATTCAGAATATGTGTGAGAGCATCTCAATGAGAGCTCCTTGGAGAGTTCATAAATTGACTAACTACACTTATTAAAAAGGCAATATCAGTCCTAATTATAATAAAGTAATTCAATTTTTCCACTAATCTCTTGTACTATTCAGAATCTTCAAGTAACTCCCCATCTTTTGAGTTAAGCTTAACATTTGTAATCCTAAGATTTTTACATAGTTTAGCACCAATGATCCCTATTTTATTCAAGAGGTCAAGCATTTATTTTTTTTAAGACAAGAAAATCATTTTCTTTCCTCAAGTAATCTCAATGCCTAAGAAATACTGAAGTACTCCTAAGTCTTTAGTTTGAAATTTTGCTTAAAAAAAGTTTTCAACTATGAAATGTCTAGTTTGTCACTTCTTGGAATCATAATGTCATTAACATACATAGTCAAAAGAATACATTCTAAATGAGACTCCTTGTAGAATACAAAGTGTTTATGATCACCTTTCTTCATTTCAAATTCTATCACCACTTCACTAAATCTTTCAAATTAAGCCTAAGGAGATTGTTTCAACCCATATAATGATTTCCTCATACCTTCTCACATTCTCCCTAAGCAATAAACACAGGTGATTTTCCATATACACCTTTTTATGTAAATCTCCATGTAAAAAAGTATTTTTAACATCTAACTAGTAAAAAGACTAGTTATTAGTAGCAATAAAAGAGATAAGCAATCAAACTGAAGTAATTTTCATCATAAGGGAGAAGGTATCTGAGTAATCAATACTATAAGTTTGAGCATACCTTTTAATTATTAAATATGCTTTCAAATGACCTATAGAACCATCTATTTCACTTTCACAACAAACACCTAATTGCAACCAATGGATTGTTTACTATCACATAAAAGCACAACATTCCATGTTTGATTTGCTTTAAAAGTTATCATTTCTTCCTCCATTATCATGTGAAAGAGCTTCAAAATATAATTTGGAAATAGTAATAGTATTTAAAGAAGTAATAAATGATTAGGAAGAAGTAAATAAAGAAGAATAAGACATATAGGAGAAAATGGAATAAGGATGGCTAGAGTTATTTTTCTAAGTACAAGTATAGGTACCTTTCTGATTAGCAATAAGTAGATCCAAATCAAAAGACACAAGATGACAAGATGAGGATCTAATGAGGAAAAGGCCAATAAAAAAGATAAAGTTAGCAAGTCGGTTAAAATGGAGTCTGGATTAGATATCTATCTTTTATCTGATGAAGGAGCTACTGGTGGTACTTGCAATCTATGAGAATAAATATATTTAACGGGAGGTCAAACCTAATTCTGATTTAGAGGAACTTATGAATCCTGTGAAGGAAAAGATATAAGGAAGTATTCATCAACATTGTCTGAATCTGGCAAGGTGGAAGAAGATAAAAAAGGCCCAAAAAATAGGGTAAATTCAAAAAATATAATATCAAAAGATACGAGATAATGATTTAACTCAAGTGAAAAATACCTATACCTTTTTTAGTACAAGCATATCCAAGAAAAACACTTCAAAGATTGAGGATTCAATTTGGATACCTAAGGATAGTTATCATAAACGAAACATATGTAACTAAAAATATATAGAGGAATATGAAATAAGGGTTTAGAAGGAAACAAAGTAAAAAAAAAAGTACCTAACTATCAATAACTAAAGAAGATATGTGATTTATCAAAAAAATAGGTTGTAAAAATTGCATCTACCTAAAAAAATTTAAGAACTTTCATTTGAAATAAAAAAGCATGAAAAACTTCCATTAAATGTCGATTCTTTCATCTAGTTACTCCATTTTGTTATGGAGTAACAGCACAAGAAAACTGATGAACTATACCATGTTATGATAAATAAGTTAAAAATTGTGCAAAGAAATACTCTTTGGTATTATCACTTCAAAAATTACGAATAATTATGTGAAAGTAATTTGTAACTTTAGTATGAAAAGTACAAAAAAATATTAAATAACTCTAAACAATTCTTCATTAAATAGAGAGAACTCATTTTTGAATAATCATCACAAAAGACATAAAATAATGAAAACTAAATTTTGAAACAATTGGACAAGGCCTTTAAATATCTGAATGCACTAATTTAAATAAGGATAAAACCTACTTATTAACTCTAGGGACATAAGATTGACAATATTTTTAATAAATGAACAAAACTCACAATCTAAATGATAAATAAGTTCTAGGCTAGGATATAACTTTCGTAAAGATATCAATGAAGGATAATTGAAGTGACAATGCAACTGATGTAGAG
Source organism: Sindora glabra (assembly GCA_020226215.1). NCBI lineage: Eukaryota > Viridiplantae > Streptophyta > Magnoliopsida > Fabales > Fabaceae > Sindora > Sindora glabra. Next base: position 47,016,731 of record CM035231.1, on the reverse strand, counting down.
TAGGGGTAGTAATAACAACAATTGTTTGAGTAGTTTTTTTATCAGTATATATAATCTCCTAAATTCATATCCTTTGCTAAAAATCTTTTTTTGTTAACAGATCCTAAAATACATAATAACCAAGAAAAAAGAAAACACCCTAATTATAAGCACATGTAATTTGGCTGATTAAAAGTAAATTAAATAAAAAGTTTAAGAGACATAAAACATTGGATAGAAAAATATCAAAAGTGACATTAACCATACCACTTCTAATGACAGAAGCAGTAGACCTATTAGATAAAGTAACATGAGAAGGACGAGAAATATTAAAGGAAAAAAAGATACTTGTTTAACCCATTATATGCTCAATAGCCCCAAAATCCATGACGTATCTAGAATTAGAATTGGAGAGACATACAGTAGGATTACCTATTTGAACTATTATGGTGGTGGGTTAGGTAAGTAGTGACTGTAAAGAGGCTTTCATTTGTAAGTACTTAGTATATTCATTATCAGATAGTAATTTGTTATTATTTTTTTATTCTTGTGCCATATGTACAAACTTGGATTGTTGTGTATTCTTTCTCACCAATTTCAAGCAAAATTTCTTAATATATCCCTATTCTTAATAGTAATAATTGCTCAAAACTAAATCCCTTCCTTTTTTTTCCTTCATTATAATTACCTCACCCTCTTCCTCTTTCCCTGTCACCTTTAGTATTACTAGGATCATCTCAAGGGCTTAAGTTAACTAATGTGGCTAACTCATTCATATTAAAAGATGGAAAAGAGGAAGAAACATCCTTAAATGCTCTTTGAACTCGATAATAAGTTATTTTTTGAGTGAGTGGCTTAAAATTGGACAAAACTTACTGACATGTTATACTAAACTCAAGAGGTAAGTGCATAAAGTAATACAAAGTTGCTAATTATTCTTACTGAGAATGTATTTCATTAACATAACTAGTTATAGGCAAAAGAGAATTCTACTATTCATAAATATGATTAAACTCAATATAAATTTGAACATTAATCTTACGTATTTCATTTAACTAAAACAACAACATAGTTAAATCATATATCTGGTTCAAATCATTCTTTTTCAAATATAGAGACTCAACAAATTCCCACAACTCCTTAATAATATGACAATGAGTGGTATTATCCTCAACTTCACTAGCTAAAATGTTAAACCAACCCGAATAACTGACAACCTATTACAATCCACTATCAGTCTAGATCATCTATGGGGGCTCTCAAGTGAGATGACATGACATACAAATTTCATCAAAATATTACTCAACTGCCTTTTTTCAGGTAATATATTATTGCCTTGACATCTAACTTCTGCTTTGTTATTTTTCCACTAACTAGTTAGACTTGAGTTCTCTTTTTAATTTTTTTTAGACTTTTCAAAGCACTAGTCAAACTAGAACCATCATCTATGATGAATAAACTGTTCTAGTTAGCAAATTATAAACTGAAGAATTACTCAAAACTAGAAACATATTGCTACAGTCATAAAATTATAAAACTAACCTCATAGGAAGACTCAAGGTCCTCCAAAACAGTACTTTACTACGCGTGGGTTCATGTGCCACCATAGACTCGTGCATGTGATATCACATGCAACCTCTCTTGGGCCACCTTGTTACAATTTGTCATCCAATGTACCTAAATCCTTCTTTCGGTGTCAGAAACTACTTCAATGGCACTAAACAATACTACTACTCTCCTCCATTGCTATACACTACTACTAAATAGTACTTCTAGGGTCTAGGCTTCCACCAATATGTGGCCTAAATTGCCACCACCCTTATTGTCACCTTAATCACGTATAAAAAATAAAAAAGAAAGGAAAAAAAGGAAAAAGAAAGAGTTAGTTTTTTTTTTATTGATTGGAGTGTAAGAAAGATACTTAGATAGCTCTAAATATCATGTTAATTAAAGGAAAATTTATAATGTCATACCCTCAATTGAGTTAAGCAGTAACACTATATAATACAGAGTATATATTATAAAATATAACTAATGCGGGATATAATGTTACTGATTTATTAACAAAAGCTATGCATGGGATCTTAGCATGTGACAGAAAAGTTAAAATCCTATATTTTGTTAATTAATGCAAATTGTAGCTTTTATAATATGTCAGAAGAAACTAGCAATCACCTATTCCTTTATTACCCTTTTGTTAGAGCTTTATAGTTTAGTTCCCTTTTATCCATCTGATCAAAGCTGATCCTTTCTCCCAATGCCAATGATTGGTTTCACTCAATCTTAAAGGCTACAAAAAATCAGCCAAATTTGGTAAGAGACTTAGTTTGTCCAACAATCATCATCATATATGCTATATGCCAGATGTTGAATAAGCTACTTGGAAATTCCTCACTTTGTCTAAGTATGGAGTTAGTGGTTATTTTACGAGATATTATATCTCTCTGCAATAGTTATAAGTAGTTAGTATTAGGTCTATTAACTAATGTTGATATAGAATGGCTTAGGAGCTACCTTCGGTTTCACCTAATGTAGGCTTCCCTTAGGCTTTTTATACCTTAATGTATCATGTCTACTATGCAATAGAAATAAAAAAAATCATGTCAAACTTAACCTATTTATAGGGAAATTGATCAACTCAAGTAACTATTAAAGTCAATCCAATAAATACTATTAACCATATGTAATGAATTATATTTTTTACAAACCAAATCATTACCCTTGTTGGAAGATGAATTATACTTCACCTAAGCAACTATCGAAATGAATACATGAATCAACTGCATATTGGTTTAGTGAAAAGTATAAAAATTTTAGGATGAATTTTCTTTATCAATAAATAGTTATTTGAATCTTGAAAATAACCCTAATTGAGAGATGAGTAATTTGTGAATATTTTAATTCCCAAAATGATTGTCCCTATGATTAAGAAATGAATGCAAGAATTATTTTCATCCTTAAATTTCTTTATTTCCTTTTAAATATAGACAAAACTAAAAAAAGGAATAATGAAAAAGGCATTTATAAAAAGATGTTGAAATGAAATTCTCTAAAAAAATATTTTTAGTGACAAAGAAAGTTGTTAAAAAAGGTTGGTATTTTGTCATAAAAGGTCTTCAACAACAATAAAATTTTCATACTAAAAATTCTGTTACTAAAATTTTTGGAGCAATAAACGATAGTCTTTGCTAAAAATTTTTATTTTTGTGATTATGTTAATTGTTACCATAAATTCATATATTTTACGACAATTAAATCATGTTATCACTAAAATTCATATTAGTAAAGTGAAGAATTTTCTTATCACTATAAGATTAACCTTCAATGAGAAAAAAATAGTTTTCACAAATTAATGTCTTTGGTAACAATTATTATTATCATAAAAACTTTTTTTAGTAACAACATATTTATATAATCACTAAAAACATAATATTTATGACAAATAATATTATCACTAAAGCTTTTTTATGTCAATATATTTATATTGTCACTAAAAGTATAATATATGTGATAATCATTATCATTACTAAAACTTTTTTTATTATCAATATTTATGTCATTACTAAAAACTTTATTATTACTAAAATTCATTTTCATTTTTATTTTATAATTATGCAATGTTCAGAATGTTTTTATCATATCACTATATATCAAATGCTAATAATATAAATAAACTATAAATAATAAAAAATTCATATTATATTTTTTATGAATTTGATATAATATTTAACAAAACACTAATGCCAACAATCATCATATCCAATTCACCACAATAATACCAAAATGTTATAAGTTTTAATATTCTTTAATAGTAAAAAAAAAAGAACAAAAAATCAATTTAACAGTTAACATAAAATAGAAAACTAATTGAATTAACAATGATGATGGTCATTCATTTCAATTCATCCATCTTGTCATAGTTTGGTGTATATAGAAGTCTTTCTCATATAGAATAGAGGTGAACATTAGGGATTGAAGACAGGGGTAAACCCTATTTATAGGTTAGGATTTCATACCAAGAAATGTGATCAAGGCTCCTCTCAGAAGAATGAGATTGCTATACATTTGGTATGATTTTTGGCTAATGGTAGAAAGCCACATGTCCTGATACTTATGCTGCTAGAAATGGGTTATTTATTATATATGCAAATAGTAAACCAATGTCTAAGCAAACATCATGATTTTGGCTTATTTGTTCAGACTTAGCTTTTTTATCTAAGCTTATGATGCAAATTATGTTGGATTATGCCTAATGTTTAACTAGCCATGTATGGTTCATTTAAAATGTTATGTTACCTACCTCTACCTTATCTCAATTTATGATTCGAGCTAACTTTTTCTGCTACCTTTATAACATTATGATGGCCAAATTTTTCGAGTAGATTTAGGTTGTTCTTTTCCTTTCTTCCTAGTTATTAATACGTCTAACACTAAGGTCATGATTTAATCCTTTTTCAATTCCTTATCTTTATCTTTTAAACTTATAGAAGATTTTTTTTGGCATATCCTTTCTTTCTCTTAGTTACCCTAATTTAGTCTTCCTTATTTTCTTCAATATCCTTCTAGCGAGAGTTTCAGAACTTTTAATGATTATTCTTAAGTTCTTTTAGCATCTTTGATTTTCATGTAAGTTTTTTTTGGACTTATTCTATCTCTATTTACCTTTATGTTATTATTGTTTCATTTTGTTTCAAAGTTATTGGCTTTTTACATTTTTAACTTATTCTTGCTATTTTAGAATTTTAGTATTCTACAATTTTAGTGCATAGATGCCTTGGACTTGTTATTTCATGCTAAAGGTTGAAGGTTTAAGGTAACTTCATTTTCATCTTGTGACTACTTTGCCTTTTGTTGGCTTTAACATACTAACTTCTTATATGAGCTGACTTTCCTTTTTTATTTTATAGAGGTACTCAGTTTGCCTTCATTTTGATTTTTCATGCCCATTTTATTCATATTTTTTACTTAGATAGTAGTAACTCATCCTTAAATAGCATTTTTTCTTTTTGGTATCACCTTGATGAATTTTTATCTTATTGACATCCTTGTCTTTCTTCGATTATAGCTATCATGATAGATTAATCACAAGATCTAGGTGGTATAAATCGATAGGGATAATGTATGCCAACCACCCTATGTTCAACTAGATTAATTCTAGAGTCTACAACTAAGCGATGTCTCCTAAGTGGCAAGACCAAGCCTTTCTTAATTCTTTTTAAGACATATATTATCTTAACAATGCTGACTAAAAGTGCATTTATTTTTATTACTAATCAAGATAATAAGTGAGGGTGTAGTTATAACCTAGTCACCTTCATTATGTTCTTTAGGTGTTTCTTGACTAAGTTAAGGTTAATACCCCCTTACCCCTTTCTAACAATCAGGCTAAATCTATGTCTAACCCAGCTTACTCTGAATGCTTAGGTATTTTTAATATACTTTAAGACAATTATGGTGGAACTTTGTTAGAATCCTTCCTTAGACACTTTTTTTATTCTTAATCACTTTTCAAGCCAAAAGATAAAGGATTAGACACATTTTTCTTAGAGGCTCGAGCAATTTATTCTTAAGGAGCTTAAGTCTAGTATCAAATATTAGAAAAACTCATTTTATAAAAGCTAATCTTAAATTATTTATAAAATATCAATTACTTTAAAATATTTTGATTAAATTAAAATTTAGCTATCATTTTTTGCTTAAATTCATAATTCTATCTTTATCACAACCCTAATTTAATTATGACTGGTATGGAACTTGCTATCTAATCTTCACCAGTCTAATCCAATTTATTTACTTTAATCCTAATTTAATAGTTGAAATATGTAATAAAAAAATAAGTAACATTGGAGAAGAAAGGAGACTTCATTCATCATCTAAATAAAGCTTACAATTTCAATGAGAAAATTAGGAATATTTATATTCCTTCTAAGATGAGGATAAACTAACCTTACTACTTAAAGAAGTTTAGTTTAAGATTTCTTATACCCATAGTCTATATATAGAATAAGGTCTGAAATTCATCAATAGATCAAAATATCATGTGCTAAGAAACCATACCAAAAAGCATACAAGTAAGCCTAACTCTAAAGAGCTTGGTGATGGAGGCTTGACTATATATTTTTAAAATAAAATACGAAACAGTGACTTTAGAACTTAATGAGTAAATACTCCAATAAAAATAAATATAATAATATGATAATCTTACTAATCAAATCATCCTCATGTATGGTTAACACATAAGACATTTATATTTGTTAATTCATATTCAAATAGCCACCAAAGGCTTAAATATAATTATATTAATGTCACAACATCACAATGATATAATCAATGACATTCATATCACAATTTCATAACATAATATATAATAATTAAGTATAAAATACATATATCCATCGTATGATCCTTATCTCTCCAAGGTCACCCTTACACCTTTCTCACCTAATATTGAGAATTAGCTATTTATTGTTCATAGTACCTCTTTCATATTTCTTATTTCATAATTCACTTAAAACTTTCATTTCTCATATTAAGCCATAAGTCTTATTCATCGCATTAGTTCAACAACACTATATCTTAATGCATTGTCACAAAACATGTTTCATTGCATAACAATAATACAATCTTGTTCACATCATATATCACACCATTTAATAGCCCCAAATCATCACAAGTAACATATAATATTATCACAATATCATAAGTACTTCAACTAGTACTTTAATTATTGTATTTTTTTAGCAATGTTCACATTTTCAAATCTCAAACATCTCATGCCTTTTTGCATAGTCGCATAATTTAATTCATTTTATCAATAATATGTATATATATTAACTCATTTTAATTTTAACATTTGAATGATATTTTATAAATAACTCAAAGTTTACAAATTAGTTATCTATGAAATTTATTTTATATGAAAATAGACATAATTGACTTTCCATAGGCTACTCTTTTACTTAAAATGGTTAAAATCTAAAAAAAGTTATGCCTTTTATAAAATAGACCTAAAAATTTAATTTTTCATAATCTTAAATTTCTAACTTTTGTCTACTATTTTAATAATATTTTAAAATATATATAAGATATTAAAATGAAACTAGTTTTATTAGAAAGTAAACTCCATTACCTTTCTAATAATATATTATTTGCTAAAAATAAAGGTAAGACAACGATGTCATAACCTTCCAAAGTCAATATAACAATTCTATCCTAGTATAGTTGATTATATAATCAACTATAAAAGTTCAGAGAGCGATTCTCATGTTCATGGTCAATATCAACACTTAGAAAGCCTCTATACGCTCTTAGTCAATTATACAGTCGATTATGACTTCATATTTTATAGATTTCTTGCAAAATCACTATTCATCTATCCCCAAATTCAACCAACTCATTTAATTCATGCTAAACCTCAATCAAGTTATAAACACTATTAAATATCATTACTAGACATCAAAACCCATCATTCTATCCATCCATTTAATGCATTTAATCATTATTTTCAAGCATAATCATTATTTTACTATAAAAGCAACAAAACTCATTAAAATAACAATCTCAATAGGAGATTTAGTAGAATACTATTCACCAAGTATGTAAGGAGATGCTAGAAGGTCGAATTTGATGTTATTTAAGCCTAATCATGTCAAAATCAAAGTTTTTTTTGTTAGGGTTTCCAAATTTCCATTTAAAACCATAATTGCCTCAATTCTTTATCAACCAAAAGAAGATAAGAAGATAATCAAGTAAAGATGATATTCTTACCATGATTAGATAAAAATTTTGAAGAAAATTAACCCCTTTTTCTTACTAGATTGAAGATAGGAAAGGAAAATGTTAAGAAAGTTATGGATTAGGGCTGAAGGTTGAGAAATTTTAAGAGAAATGAAAAAGGGAGGTTGATTCTTTGCCACAAAAATGAGGAATATTGCTTAGGGGCACTTTTAAAAATGTTTCCTAAATTTTCTCCATACTCACATATTTACTTTTAATAGCTTAAAACCTTATAATTTAATGTTCTACTAAACTTTTCCTATCAATTTCTCATAAAATCCTTATTCCAGGATTTCATAAAGCATTAATTTTTATTTTACATGATAGTTTATTTGCATCTATTCTTTAAAAAATTTCTATATACATATCACTTTTGCTTTAACTCAAATGCATCTATTATACTTTAATTATTATCCTCATTACATAAAATTCTAATCCATTATATTTTGAAGATGGTGTAATAATCTTTATATTTTTTATTTGGATTTTAAATTTTATTTTTATTTTTTATTAGCTATATTTGCTTATTAGATTTAAGATTTTCCTTTTTTATTAATTATGTTATTAAAAATAGGACATTAGAAAAAGAGAATAAGAAATAAATAAAAATGTGTTAATGTTCCTCTTTTTTTTATTAATTACATTATTAAAATAGGAGCAAAACAATAAATATGATTATAATAAGATTCCATTGTAATTATAAATTTGATTGGTTAGAGATTAGTAATTGATGTTTATCCACTATCTCAGGGTTATTATTGGTATTTATTTTAAAATAATAATATGAATTTATCATTCAATTAAAAAAGTAGATATTGCTAACTTCTACATAAGAGATAATAATTATTATTAATAATATTAAATGTGAAATATAAGAGAAAAATAATTAATAAATATGCATAGTTTAAAAATAAATTAAGTTTGAAGTCTTCTATTAAATTTTAAATCTAATAAAACTTTTAAAAAATGTGAGACATAACTTTAATTAATAGAAAAATTAAATATACAATAATACATCAAAATTGAAATTTAAAATAAATGGTAAAAAATTAATAAAAAAACTAAATCATCAATAAATATAAAATTTTATTCAAATTTTAAAATAAAAAGATCTAACTATTATAACTTATCAGTTCATAAATGTTTTATGCTATTTGTAAGTTATTATTACAAATTAGCAATTTAATAATTAGGACATGCGACACTTAAATTTTCATTACTTAAGGAATAAGCTAATCTTTATTACTTGAAAAATAAACCAACCAATTGGTTAATACACTACATAAGCTTTGAAATAAGGAACCAAACATACAAGCAAAGTATAATTAGGGCAATCATAAGTGTTCGAAAATAAGATAGATTTGTGAAACTATAACCTTAATTGAGATAAACAATGCCTATTTATAATAAAATAAAATATAGAGTTATAAGAGGTAAGCCCATGGCCCATCTATCTTAACCCATAATAAACTAATAAACTCTATTTATTAATATTTCCCCTTAAACTGGAGTATAGATACCAAACATGCCTAAATTATTACAAATATCATTAACTCATTTTTCTAAAAGAGTCTTGATAAAAAAATTAGGAAGTTATTCCTTAATTCTTATATGTTAAAGATCGATAATAATTTTTTGAAGTTTTTGCCTAATAAAGTGACATTCAACCTTTACATTTTTAGTCTATTCATAAAATATAGGATTCATCTCGTCTTTACTTAAGGTTATATGCTCAAACTCTAGTACAAAAATACTAGTAGTAGTATGTATAAATTGAAATGATGGTATATATCGTCTGTTTAACCTAAGATATTTCTTTTTCATATGACCTAGTTTTTTACAATAAAAATAAATATCACTATTAAATGTGTTGGGCGCATTATGACTTTTGCTTTGCCTTTTCTACAACCAGCACAACCGTCTCGAGTACTAAAATTAACTAAAGCAAAGGAGTTAACTAGAGAAGTAGTTAGAGAAATTAATGGTAGCTTTCGGGCTTTTTAAAGGATACAAGAAAAAATAAACTATTAAGTTAACTACTTATAGCTAGATAAAATCTATTAGCAAATAGGACTGATCTTAGTAGGTAAATTTATAATAAAAGATAAAGTAATTAACTATTCTTGTTAAGTACACAATACCTTGATATCTTTTGTAATGCGAAGGAAATTATCTCGTTATTTATAGATATTGTTCTACTCAGTATAAATTTGAAACATAGTCTTTTCCACTCAGTATAAATTTGAAACATAGTCTTTTCTTGCATATTTTATTGAAACAAAGATACACATAAATCATAAATGTGACTTAAATTATCTTTACCTAAAAAAATAGATTCAAAGAATGTTTATAAGCCTTAGATAGTCTTGTAGTATATACAATTATTTTCTATATCCTTCTCTAAGGTATTACTTATTAGAAGAAATAATCACTAGTCCTCTATAATCTATTAAGTTTTCATATTGTTAGTCGATGGATCATTGGTCAAATGATCAAATTTACTGACACCCTTAAAAAAATATTCAATAGAGTATTTTCATATAAAATATTCATATTCATCAACATTAAATTTTTATTGATGATTTTCGTAATAGTGGGCATTAAATTAAATAAGAGGGATTAGAAGTCATTATTCTAGGTAATTTTCTTACCCAAATCTTAGCATGATTTATTTATTTTCGCCATTAGAATAATAATTTAACTAAAAAATAGCACTAGAAAATCAAGTAAATTTTAAAATACAACTAAAATGTATGAATTACCAAATAAAGAGGTTCATTCATAATAATGATACTATAAAAGGAGACGCATCACTGGAAGGTACACCATATGCCGTCATACACTGATTAGAAGTTCTATGCATGGTGTTCACATGTAATTAGATAGTGAACATGTGTTATTCACACATCACTAAAAAAAGGTGCATTACTACAATCAATTTTCATTCCAAACTACCCAGATCTTAAAATAGACCACTTGTCACTTGTCAATTGCTTGAAATGGAAATGTTCACAGTGTTTATTATGTAATCGACAATTCTATGCATAATAACAACAACTACAGAGACCAAAGTTCTCTAATTTTTTCTAAATATGTGACTTTAAGTTGCTACCAAATTTTCAGCGACCTAGTCACACATAAAAATGAAAAAAGAAAGAAAGAAAAGAGGGTTAGAGGAAGAAAAAGATTTTGTTAGGTTTAGAGATATGGTTAGACTCTAGAGTTTTATTTTAACTGGCTTTGATATCATGTTAAAGGAGAAAAAAGATTTATGATACCATAACTTTAACTAAGGTAGGTGATGTCTATTTATAATAAAATATAGGGTTATAAAAGGTATGTTCATAAACCATATATTTTAGCCCATGGAAAACTAGTAAAGTCTATCTACTAATAGTAAGCATATAAGTAACACATATAGGCAATCAACCCGTAAAGAAAGGTAATAATGATGCATAATATGCAATGTGGTTAAAAGTGGTAAAAATTCAATATATTGTAAATTAAAGTGAGGTTACCTTTATTATTCATTTAAAGTGTTATTACATAGTTTAGAAGTATTTAGTAGAAGTATTAAGCTGCACATTCAATAGAAGTAAACATAAAGCCTTTTCTTATAGTCTGGGTTGAAATTTTTCTATCAAAATACATTGATACGAAGATAAAAATTCAAGTATTGCAGCTATATGCTTATCAAATCACATTGGATAAATTGCCTTGAAAAAAAAAATCTCAAAAATGAGATAAAATTGAAAAAATAATACATAAATCAAATTAATCCCAAAGTTATACTACAAGATCTCCATCATATACATAATTAATTATATATCAAATTTACCCTAAATGAAACTCATTTTTCTATTATTTAATTCATAAGGCTAACTTGTGGCAATTACCTACATAATGAGTCACACTAACTTTTAAACCATGCATTTTTTTTAACATAAGAATATGAATAACAAATATGTAAAAAACTATAAAAGTATTAAATTTAATTTGTCACATTTATTTTGTCATCACATATTCAAATTTATAAATAACAAACATTTGAAATGTAACATAAAATACTTAAAATATGATTTGTTATCAAGCAATTTGAATCAAGAAAAATGTTACTTATATTTCCCTTTTAAAGAGTGAACATTCACATCCCTCTAATATGCAATAGGATCCACATAACTATGGACTCCACTATCTATAAGGAAAAAGTAAACAAACAATAAATGCAGGGGAATAAGAATAACATTACCTGTAGTATTGATGTCCAAATTGCAATAAATAATAGTGGATAGAAAATATAAAAAAACATGCAATGAAGTAGATAAAAGAAAAAGAAATGATGTATAAATAATTAAAAAATTATATTTAATTTGAAATGTATTATTAAAAACTAATGTAAAGAAAATAAAATAAATTTTAAATAAACAAATTTAATTTTAATTTATTAATATTTTTATTAAAAAGTAAAATATTTAATTATATAATTCAATTAGTATTATCCAAATTAAAATTTTAACCTATTTAAAATATTTTTATAATAAAATTAAATATATCACATTATATATAAACATATTATTTAGTGATGTTAAAATTCGAGTTGTGGATAACAAAAATGGACATACAAATTGAATTAATATAAAAGTTAAAAATAGAATAAGTGATTAAGCAATTTAATTAAATTAAATCTTTAAATTATTTAAAATAAAAATAATAAATAAATAAAATATATCATACTACATATGCATTTCTTAATGATATTAATGTTTAAGTTTTAAATAATATGAGTAGTATTAAATGAAGAAAAGAAAAAATATGTAATAAAACAAATAAAAGAAATATGACATGGCTTCAATATTAAGTAATATAAAAGTTAAAAATATAATATGTATTTAAGTATATTAATTATATCAAATATTTAACTTATTTATTTTCTTTTTATAATACATATTTTATCTATAGTACTTAGTGATATTTGTATATGAAGTTTAAATTTTATTTATTGATAATATAAAATATTTTATAATATGAATGAATAAGAATAAAAGACTTTATTAAAAGTAATAGTAATTAACAGTTTTTAACAATAATAAAAGCACTTTTTAACAATTTTTTATAAACATGAGTATACATAAGCAGGTGATAATATAAAGTTAATTTATACTAATAATAGATCAAATTTAAATCTTAAGTTACAAATAATATGAGTGAACATAAATAAAAAATGATAATAAAAAGTGAAATAATGAATCAATTATAAAATTTTAGTAAATTTTAATTAATTTATATATAATTTAAAATTTTAAATATAATATTAAGATGATGTTGATATATTTTAAATAAATAAATTTAATTTCAGCTTTTAAATATCTTATTACATAATAGAATATATAATCAATTATTTCAACTAAAAATTTTCATATTAAATTTTAAAATCATTTAAAATATTTTTGTAAAAATTTAAATGTATCATTTTAGACTATATATATATTACTTTATAATATTAGTGTTTAAGTAATAAATAATAACAGTAGTAGATATAAAAATGAAAAATATGCAATAGAATATAAAGAAAAGAAGAGAGATGATTCACGAGTTGTAAAATAATACAAATGTTAAAAATAAAAAATATAATTAAATAATTTAATTAAATTAAATTTTTTATTTTACATAAAAATAAAATATATCATATTATATATATATATTTCTTAATGATTTTAGTATCTAAATTATAAATAACACAAATAATAATATATAAAGAAAAGGAGCAAAATGTGCAATACAATAAATAAAAAGAAGAGCATTTCATTCTTAAGTAATTCAATTAAAATAAATATATAACGTATTTAAAATATTTTTATAATAAAAATAAATTATGTCATATTATATCAATATTACTTAATGATATAAGCGTCTGAATCGTAAATAATATAAGTGAATATAAAAAAATTTATAATAAAGTATTTAAAAAAATAATACATGAAAGTTGTAAAAATTAAAAGAAATATAACAAGTACCAGGGGTGAAATAAAATAAATAAAAAGAAGAGAAATAATGAACAAGTTGAAAAGTAATATAAGTTAAATATTAAATATTTAATTAATTAATTTAATTTAATTAAATCTTTAACTTATTTAGTGTACTTTTATAATAAAAATAAAATAAATTATATTATATTTATATTATTCAATGATATTGATGTTTAGATTCTAAATATTAAAAGTGAATATGAAAAAGCATATGCTATAAGAGTTAAAACATAATGCTTAAAAATTACAATTAATGTATACTTAATTTTAAACATAGTTCTTAAAAATTGATAAATTTCAAATAAATTAATTTAAATTTAAATTACATATATTTTTATTAAATAATAGAATATATAATTATTTATTTTGATTAATATTTTTAATTTTAAAATTTTAAAATTTTTAAAATATATTTATAATAAAATTAAATATATTATATTATAATTTTTCATATTAGCATTTAAATTATAAATACGGACATAAAAAAAAGAAAGAGAGAGAAACAGATGTAATAGCGTAAATTAAAAAAAATAATGATAAGCTATATAATAATACAAGAATTAAAACCAGACTATGCAATTAAGTATTAAGTAATTCAATTAAATTAAATTATTTTACTTATTTAAAATATTTTTATAACAAAATAAAACATATAATCTTTAATAATATTAACATTTAAGCTGTAAATAATATGAATTTACATAAAAAAAGATAAGAAAAAAATGTCACGTGGCAAATAAAAAGAATATATGAAGTGGATAAGTTCTAATGTAATATGAGATTTAAAACTAAAACATTAAATTAAATAATTAAATTATATTAAATTTTAGCTTTTTAAAAATGTTTTATAATAAAAGTAAAATATCATATTATATATATACTATTAAGTAATATTGGTATTTGCATTACAAATAACAAAAATGAATATAAAAAATGTAGTAAATTGGATGAAAATAATATGTATATAATTTAAGAGATAATAGAGAAAACAAAAATAATGGAAATTATATAATAACTTAAAAATGATAAAAGTATAGAAATAAATTTAATTAAATTAAAATTTTAATTTATTTAAAATATTTTTATAATAAAAATAAAATATATTATGTCATATCTAGATTATTTAGTGATATTAAGATTTAATTTATAATTAATCAGAATGAATTTTAAAAAATGCAAGGAAATAAATAATGTAATGGAGTAGTAATGTAAATAAAAAAAATGAGAATTTATGTAAGAATTTAAAACAATAAGAAGAAAAATAGAAAGTGGATACCAATAATTGCCAAACAAGGATGAATGTCATTGTTCTGACCATTGAAAAGGAATAGAATCGTTGAAATGAATTGAAATTTGTGAGTTGGCTCATTAACCTACGAATTTTGTAAAATTTGGATCTTTATTTTAGAGTCCTTAAGTTTCGCAAACTATAATCAGTCAAATTCATAAAAGTTTGCGATTCACTTGTGATTCATGCGGGCCAATTAACAGATGGGTCGAACGGCCCACAATTTTTTTATTTTTTATTTCTAAATTTTATATATGTTTGTATTTTTAATCCATATAAAATTACATTTCTATTGTTCATTTTTAATTATATAGGATTGTGTTATGATAACTTATAAATAATATTTTTATTTTATAAATATTCTAACTTATATTTTATATATAATATTTTTTATAATTATATATAAATTTAAAACATAGTATAACTAATTTTTAAATAACTATGTGATATTTTTTAATGATTTTATTTTTTTATTATTTAAAAGTTAAAATTTTTATTTTGAAAATTTAAAAAAAGCCTACGAACTAATCTAAATCCATAAGAATTGAATTAGGACTTTCTCGTTGAAAGCTCATAAAAGAAATTAAATGGATTCAATCCAATTCATTTGACAATCAGTTTGCCCTTTTTTTAACTTCAAAAAGAAATGATAAAAAATTGTTAGTGATGTGATAGGTTAGCTATTGTTACTTACTATATGTAATGTAGGTTGAAAAGGGATCCCTAGGAAAAATTGCATATGAGTGCTAATATAAAATTTTTAAATAAATATATTAATTTAAAATAAATATGTGATACTTTTAAATGATTTCAATTTTTTATTATTTAAAAGTTAAAATTTCTATTTTAAAAATTAAAAAAAGTGTACGAAGTAATATGAATCCATAAGAATCTTTCATATTAAAAGCTTATAAAAAAAATCAAATGGATTCAACCTAACTCATTTGACAATTAGTTTGACCATTTTTAACTTTAAAAAAAATGATAAAAAACCGTCAGTGATGTGATAGGTTGGCCATTGTTACTTACTATGTGTAGTGCAGGTTGAAAGGAGACCCCTTGGAAAAATTGCACATGAGTGCCAATGTGAAATTGCAATTGTTAAAGGTTATGTGAATGATAGTGCCAAATTTGCAAAACCCCTAATAATTCCATAAGCAATCAATGTCCGACAAAATTTTAAATAGAAATAACTAATTTGGAAGGAGATGTTTCACTATAGCCGTCTCTGCAATTCTGATATGTTTGTTTCAAAATATCCTACCATCTTGAGACATGAAATAATACAAAATTTTCAAATAAATGAACTATTGGTTTCTTCAAGCTACCTCAGCTTACTAGAAAATCTCAAATTGATTTCCAAAGTTTAGTCCAATTTTAACAAACTAACAATCTTTGGGTTAGACATGGCTTAAAAATGTAAAAAAACATTGATCAACCAAGCTTATACTCTGTAGTTCTTGACACTTTCACAAAAAATGTCATTAATACACGTGTTAAAGGTTGCATTACAGAATCAATTGTCTATTAGAAACATAACTAGCCTTTCTCTCTCATTCTTCTCTATATTTATGCCATACTCAAATTTATACCAAATAAAATTGACTTTGTCTTGAGTATATCTTCTCGCCTATTTCTTACACAACTTTGTTCTTGCAACAAAATTTAGACATCAGGGAAAATATTAACATAAGAAATAGATAACATTACATTTAAAGCTTACAAATACATTAAAACATAACACAATGATAAAGGATATAATCTATAAATGTCTCTAAGCTTGGTTTTATTAGCTATACAATACTCACTGCATTTTCAATACAAATTCATCCATATAATTAATCCATTAGATCCTAGGATGCCTTGCAGTGACACGAATTAAATTACACTCTTTTACACAAACTTGCAAAAGTCCTTATGCAGCACTAATCCATTAACCAAAAACCTTGCAAAACTCCTATATTAACAAACTTTCAAAGTTCATCCTTATCCTTTCCTCCATCATTAAGTACTTTACAATATCCTTGGTACTAAACAATAATCCTATCAAGAACCAACTTCTATAATCCTAAGTAGACATAATTGCAATTCCAAAACCCAAAGGCACATTAAACATTGAATGAACCACAACACCATCATCAAGTGCGAAATCTCAATTATCCCATGCAAGACACTCTTCAAAACATGATTCCTATACAAATATGACATCTCCAATTGTGCTTTTTGTTGGAACCAACATATTTGTTAATAATATTGGCACCAAAAGATAAAATGAAATTTATGGAGATAGAGTAAAAAAGGGAGAAAATATTTTTCTTTCAAAATTGCTATAATTCTCACAAATACACTATAATTTTTTTCACAAAATAACACTTAAATTTTTTCTCTCAATCTAAAAACTCTCTATGTTGCTTTACAAAGCAAACTTAAAAACTTGCTTAGTATCTGTTTCTCCTTTTTCCATAACATTGGAGAGCTTGTGATCTAAAAACATATATATATATATATATATATATATATATATATATAACCATACAACCTACTAAAAAGCTTTTAAATAATATATGCTTTTTGACCTATCAAAATCAGCTTTGTTTCTTATGGATATGTGCTATCGTTTTTCATATGTGCAGTGGGGCGCTTTGCCATTTTGCCACTAACTTGATTTTTTTTCTTCTTCTTCTTTAAGCTACCACCTTACCTATGTAATACATTTTTATTAAAATCAATTTAACATTTCTAATAGCCTCCTTTTAAATTAATTTTGAAATAACATCAAGCATTATCTTCAACTTCTTAAATGCATTCACTTTAAGTGGCTTTGTTAAAATATCCTCAACTTGCTTATTAAATTTATAGAACTTAAGCTTTATCTCTCTATTATTGATCAATTTTTTGATGTAATGATACTTGATTCCAATGTGCTTGCTTTTACCATAAAAAACTAGATTTTTCACTAATGCAACAACTTATTTATTATCACACATAATTGTTGTTGGAAATTCTTGCACCTATTTTAACTCTTCAAGTAATTTATAAATTCAAACTACTTGACATATTGCAAATTCTACTACCATATATTCAACTTCTATAGTTAATAAAGCCATCACTTATTGCTTTTTTGATAACCAAGAAAAAATATTATCTCCAAGATAGAAAGCATAACCAAAAGTATTTTTTCTAGTTTCAATGTCACCTGCCTAGTCACTATCTATATATCCAACTAAATTCAATTCATCAAAGTAAGTGTAGAATAGTCCATGATCTTAAGTAACACTGATGTATCATAAAATTCGCTTTGTTACTTGTAAGTGTGATTGATACGGTTTTTCCATGAAACAACTGATAATCTAACTCCATAAACAATATATGGCTTAATGGAAATCAAGTAGCATAAACTACCAACTATGCTTTTAAAATAGGTTGGATTTACTAGTTCTTCACTGCCTTCTTTCTTTATCTCGAGACATTCAGCAATTGAGGTTTGGATTGGAATTGTTGATTTCATCTTGAACTTCTTCAGAATATCATTAGCATACTTTTGTTGAGAGATGAAAATGCCTTTGCCAGTCTGTTGTACTTCAATACCCAAGAAATAAGCCATCAGTCCCATATCTATCATTTTAAATTAGTTGGTCATAGCTTTCCTGAATTTTGTAAATATCTTTTCAGAATTTCCTATAAATATTAAGCCATCAACATAAAGACACACAGTTATTAAATCTCTATTAGTTTTTAACTTGATGTATAATGTATGCTTGTAAGGATACTTTTGAAACCAATCTTGCATCTTGCAATAGATATGCATCAATTCACATATACCATGCTCGAGGTGCTTGTTTTAATCTATACAATGCTTTCTTCAAATGATAGACTTTTTCTTCATGTCCTTTTTTCATGTAGCCTGGTGGTTGCTCAACATAAACTTCTTCTTCAAGGATGCCATTTAGAAATGTTAACTTTACATCTATTTGATAAATCTTCTATTTATTATATGTTACAAGGGCAAGAATTATTTAAATAGTATCTATTCTAGAGACTAGTGCAAATACCTCAAAATAGTCAATTCTTGGCTTTTGTTTATAACCTTTAACCACCAATCTAGCTTTGTGATTAACTTGACTATCAGGCTTGTATTTTATCTTGTATACCTACTTGACACCAATGGGCCTTTTATCAAATGGTAAAGTTGTTAACTCCCACGTATCATTTTTCTTGATTAAATGGATTTCATCATCCATTGCTTGAACTCATCATTTATCTATTGCTGCATCTTTATAGAAAATTGGATCACAATATGCAAATAAGTAAAAGTTTACAATTGTTTCATCAAAAATTGCATCTTCATTGTCATTATCTAATGTGATCACATAATAATGAAAGCAGGTTGGCAATGCTCGTTTTCGTTAGGGACATGTTGAAGTTTTTGGAATTGTTATTAGTAAAGAAGAACTTCTGATGGGAAATGGATTATTAGGAAAAAAGTTATTTATTTCAGCTGACTTTAGTTCACTTTCTATAATGACTCCCTATTACTGCTGTTCATTATTTTGATTCCAAATCCAAGCTTCATCTTAATAAATTTGACATTTTTGTTGAAAATTGCTTCTTTTGTCACTAGGTTGTATAATTTGTATCCTTTGGTCACACTACTATAGCTAATGAAAATGCATTTCTACCTTTTATCATCTAACTTCTTTCTTTGCTTATCTAGAGTATGGGGATATACAATACAGCCAAATACATGTAGGAAGAAAACATCTAATTTGTTACCATTCTGAGCTTTTTTAGGAGTACTTTTAATAACACTTTTTGTTGGACATCTATTTAATAAGAATAAAGCAGTAACAATAACTTCAACCTAAAAGGATTTTAGCAAAGCTTTAACTTTCAACAAACTTCTGGCTATTTGAACAATTAATTTATTTTTTCTTTCAACTACACCATTTTGTTGAAGAATATATCTAATTGTCAATTGACGTTGAATTCCTTGACTTTTGTGAATGTTTGAAAATTCGTTTGATGTAAATTCTCCACATCTGTTAGATCTCAAAGTTTTCATATAGAAGTCACTTTACTTTTTAACAAAAGTTATAAATTCTATGATTTTCTTAAAAGCCTTTGATTTTTCTTTAAGAAAATATGCCCATATTTTTTTGCTAAAATCATCCATAAAAATTAAAATGTACCTTTTATGTCCAAGTGATTCTACCTTAATTGGGCTTAGATGTCTGTGTGTACTAACTTTAATAGTTGTCTGGCTCTTCTAGCTTTCTTAACTAGAAAGGAATCTCTGTGCTACTTTCTAAGGATACATCCTTCATACTATTGATTAGGAATATTAATTTTTGGTAAGCCAGTAACCATCCTTTTTCTAAACTAGTAACTTTAACCCTTGAAAGTTTAAATAACCAAACCAAAAATGTCACAACCAATTTTTATCCTTCAAGATTGTTGAAAAACTCATCAAAGCTTTTGTTTGTAAATTTAAAGGAAATATATTGTTCTGCATCATTTGTACTTTTGCAATTATCTTGCTATTTTTGCTTTTGATTGTGCAAACTACATCTTGAATATCAATTTTATACCCTTTTTCAGAAAGCTGGCTTGCACTCAGTAAATTCCAGAAAAGACCTAACATGTAATAAACATTAGCAATAGTAACATTTGCACCATTTTTAGATTGTATGCTGATATTGCTTTTTCCCATAACTAAAATTTTGGATTTATTTTCAAAATTTACTTCTGTACGTACGGATTCATCTAAATGTAAGAAAACCTCTTTTTTTTCACACATGTGATTATTGGCTCCAGTATCAAGATACCATGTATTAACATGCTCCATATCTAACTCATTTTTTTTCATATGAGCACCAAATTCTCTTTAACATCTATATTTGCACGTTCCATTGACTCATTTGGCATCTTGGAGTAACATTTATTTCTATAATGTCCAATTTTTTGCATTTATGATATTGGACATTAGATCTATTTCCTATTTTACCATAACCTTTTCGACTTCTAAAAGGATTTCCTTCATTTGATCTTTCTCTATTAGTGGTATTAAAATGATCACCTTTTCCATGTCCTTGTCCTCATCTACCACCTTAATAGTTTGTATGTCTTTGACCACTTTGATAACCTCCACAATTTTGTTGGATCATTTTCCTTTGTAAAGCTTACTCAAAACTCAACCTAGTGGGCTTTTTGCTTATCCAGTGTTCATGTGTGCACAATGAACTCAATAACTTATCCATTGACTTAAATGATATATCATGTGCTTTTTCAATTGATGCAACAACATATTCAAATTTTGGAGTTAGAGATCACATGATCTTTTCTCCAATTGTGATGTCTCAAATATCTTCACCATTAGATCTCAACTGGTTGACAACAATTTGAACTTAATCAAAATATGTTGCAATGAATCTGAGCCATTCATGTTTAAAGACTTAAAATCACCTCATAAAGTTTGTAATTGTACTTGTTTGACACAATCATCACTTTTGTAAGATCTTTGTAGAATATCCCACGTTTCTTTTGATATATTTACAAATGATTTTTTTTTAAATATATAATCCTTAACAGCTTCGAAGATCACGTACAATGCTTTCTAATCCTTTCTTCTAGCTTCTAGCAATGTATTTTGCTTATTTCTCTCAAATGCATCAAACTGCTACTGACCTTTCACTTTGGTATAGCTATTTTCCACTAAATTTCATAAATCTTGAGATTTGAAGTATATTCTCAATTTGATGCTCTAGTTGTTAAAATTTTTCTTGCTAAATTTTGGAAGCTGCAATTGGATTGAATCTGTTGTCATTATATAGTCGAACACTGATACCAAATGATAAAACTAATATGTTTGTTAATAATATTGGTACAAAGAAAAAAGAAATTTATGGAGAAAGAATAAAAATGAGAAAAAATATTCTTCTTTCAAAATTACTATAATTTTCACAAATATACTATAATTTTTATCATAAAATAATACTTAAATTTTTACTCTCAATCTAAAAACTCTCTATTGCTCAGCAGAGCAAACTCAAAAACTTGCTTAGTATCTGTCTCCATTTTTCACGGAGAGCTTGTGATCTAAAAACGTGTATATATAGCTATGGCAACTGGCTGGAAAGCTTTTAAATAATATATGCTTTTTGGCTTGTCAAAATCACTTTATTTCCTATGGATATGTGTTTTCATTTTCCATATGTGTAGTGGGGTGCCCACATGCACTGCTACTTTGCCATTTTGCTGCCAACCTGATTTTTTTTTCCCTCCTCCTTCTTCTTTATGCTTTGTTTGAGTGGAGGTGAAAATAGAGGAGGGAGGAAATGGAGGGGGAAGTAATTGGAGATGAAAGACTTTTCATCTAGGTTGTTTGGAATTAGTGAAAATGGGAGAGGGAGGAAATATGAGTGAAATTAATTTCTTTTGTTTGGAATGGGTGAAAATGAAGGGGGAGGAAATAAGATTGAGTCAAATTACTATAATATCTTTATAATATATTATTAATTTTTGTTATAATATTAATTCTACAAACCCATTTTAAAATTTATAATATACTAATAAAATGTTATATATTTAATAACAAGTAATTTTTTTAAATAATTTTAAATAATAGTTCTAATTTTTATTTTTACATTTACCTTTAATATTAATATTACATATTATTGTATTCAAATATTTTTAAATATTGACACTTTAATGATGCACATTTGATTATCATATTTCAACTTGTAAAATCTAGTAAATGTGAACAGTTGTTATTTTATATTTCTTTCAATTTTTTTATTTGACATATTTCAAATAATTTTTTATTTTTATTTATTATTTTAGAATTTTAATTAAATATTAAATATATTTTCTAATTTTATATTTTATTTAATTTCAAAATTAACATACAGAATAACAAAAATAAATTAAAATATATATAAAAATTATTCTTGTTTTCCTATTTTCAAATTATACATTTAGATTTATAATTTTTAAAATCAAATTCTTAAAACATATCTCGAACATTATTCTAAATCAATACACACTTATGTTAGACAAAAAGTCATGATTTCACTATATTAAGATCAATGTTTAACATTATTTTAAATCAATTAAATAATCAATTTTCACTCTTTTCTATACGTTGGACTAATCAAGTGACTAAAATAATAGCAGTAACGAGTTGCCAAGGTTACAAATCTTGACATCCAAATTAAAGAAAAAAAAATACAATAGTGTGATATAGATCCAAACCTAATCTAATTGATTCTTTTATTATATAAAATGCAAGCATCAATCACATTATGGTTTCAAACCAAACTTAATAAGATTGATTGATTCTTGTGCGCTTTGAGATATATACAAGATTCATAATTTACATTAATAATCACAATAATTAAGTTTGATTTCTTTTTTTTACAACAATTAAAAAATAATTATTTATATTTCACACTATTAGTTTGACTCAAAATTGTGCATATATAAAAGAGTATAAATTATGAAGTGTTGACTGAATTCTCGTTACAAAAATATATGGCTCATTAATTCCAAATGCATATATTGGGCAAATACGAACTATTTGGATATAATTTTTCATTACACAGAGAGAAATTAAACTGTTAAATATATATATAAACACATAAAATTAAATTTAAAATTCAAAATAAAAAACCTTTAAAAAATTAGGAAAAATATTAATTATCTATTTCAACTTTGAGATGATTGAATTTTATTCTTTTAATTTTGAAAACTTAAAAAATTATCTTAGATTTTATAAAATTTGAAAATAACACTTATCTTCTATTTAATTAACTATTATATTACATCAATTAATTTTTATTCATTAATTTTTCTAATTTAAGAATTGGATTGGTTTAAAAATATTTGATGTGCATATTTTCTAATTCATGAATTGATTTAATTTAGAAATAATTCATTTTTATTATTTTGAAACTTAAGAATTTTTTATTTAAGAAATATTGATTTGATTGTTTCCTAATTTAAGATTTGGATTGATTAATAAATAATTTAATTTATTATTTTTTAATTAAGGAATTTATTTGATTAGTAATAATTCCTTTTATTATTTTCTAATTTAGAAATTTGAATGATTCAAGAATAATTGATTCGATTATTTTAAATTTAGAAATGAAATTGATTTAGGCATTATTATTTTTTAATTTAGGAATTCGACAACCACAACGCTTACTAATAAATTAATTAACTAAATTATCTAAAAAATTTGACAATCTAACAATAAATGCATAGTATAGAATTTTTATGAACTTTGAGTTCCTCCTAATTCAATTTAACGCAACAATGAACAGAAATATACACAAAATAATTGGGCGTCCAATTCCCATTCCAAAATTCAAACTCACACCATTGTATGTCTGCCATTGTGTTTCAATAGGAAGAAGAGGGGAATATCATATTGAGAATGAAAAAAAATTTCGTTAAATTTAATATGAAGAAAATAAAAAAAATAAAAATTTCATTTTCGAATCGAACCATTTTCGGGTTGTGAGTCAAATCAGTTCTAAGCACAAACTCAACCCGCCATTCAACCCGACCAACTGCGGCGATGGAGACCCGGATGACGCTCAGCTATTTTCCCGACCTCGCCACCAGGAGATTGGCTTCCACGGAGTGTCTCCTGCCTTCAAATGGCTTTTTTGCAATGGATTCCGGTGGAGCCCAACACCCATTTGGACGGATGGCCTCTTTCGTCTTCCCCTGCCGACAGATGTCAGCAACAGCACAACAAGTTTCAAATGATGGGAATGAGAAAACACATAACTGATCAGAGGTTAAGCAGCAGCCGCAAGCTCACAATCCGTTTCCGAACGTAGATGGTCTTCTTAGGCTAGCTAGAGAGGAGGATGAAGATGTGTGGGGAAGGAAGGGCAAAAAATGAAAAATGAGTTTCATGGTTCTCTTTTACCCCGATTTCACTTCAATTTGGGGAGAGGACCAATTTTTGAAAACTTCATTTCGTGATTTCACCTCAACAATTTCCAACACCCCCCCCCCCCCCCGGCGCCATTTCGCCTATTGCAAACACACTGTTAGGCTGCCGCCTTACCTATATAATACAATTTTATTAAAATCAGTTTAGTATTTCTAACAGCTTTGAGCCATACCTTGTGCTTATCACAAAGACAGTTCAATTGAGAAAAATTAAACTGTCCTTATGCGAAAAGTCAAAATACGGTAATATGAAAAAGTCAGACTTTGGCGTAGACGAGTCAAAGAACAATAAGAAAAAGAAAAAACAGAGCCAGAAACGGAGTGGGTGCAAGAAAATTCGAAGTCTTGCTCAAACAGCTTCAAATACCATGTTTAGTCAGATATAATCCATTTCTTCCTCTAACTCATCCCACAATCAGCCCCATGAATTCTCATGAAGTTTTGACTTTGGCGATTTCCCTCTCTTTGATACTGCTTTCTCTGAATCTCTTTGTTACAGCTTCTGAAGATACAAATTTGAACACTGAAAATTGCAAAAATGAACCCAGTAGGGGTTTTGAGGAAGCATGGCCTCTGCTCCAGACTGCTGTGGATAAAGTGATTGGTCAAATTGAAGGAGTTGATAATTCAAGCTTCACATCTGAGGAGTATATGTTGTACTATACGTATCCTTCCAGTTTTCTCTGTATTCTAATGGGTATTTCGTATGCTTAGATTTTACATGAT
Organism: Sindora glabra; assembly: GCA_020226215.1. Classification (NCBI taxonomy): domain Eukaryota; kingdom Viridiplantae; phylum Streptophyta; class Magnoliopsida; order Fabales; family Fabaceae; genus Sindora; species Sindora glabra. The sequence goes on along the minus strand of CM035231.1, from coordinate 46,990,970 downwards.
TAATTGTTTTGAGCAGTTCTGCTTGTTATAATGAACCCATCATCTATTGGGGATTCAAGCTTTTCTTCTTCCTGATGATGGTTATTATTTTCATTTAAATGAGGTTTTTCAACAATTTCTCCGCTTATTAAGAGTAATAGTCCGTTTGGAAGAAAAGATAGGGAGGAGAATGGAAGAAGAATTTCCTATTTTAGTGGAGTTTTTATGAATTGATTCCTTCACACTGCTGTTTTCTTTCATTTTCCTTGCTCCCAAACAAGCTAGAGGAGCTTTGGTAACTTAATGCAAGGGGTTTCGCCAAAGCATTCCGACTTTCCTAAAACATTATATCCTACTCTTATAACTCATTTTATGATGCCCCTCATTGGAGACATGTAATTAATTTCATATCCTTTTATATTGGTTACACTTTTAGCCAAACAATAATCATAGAACAATTTAACTTTCATTAAACTGCTCAACTGAATTCTGCTTTACCAATGCCAGATCTGGCTTTTGACTTGACCAGAAGACAGCCTTATAATCAGTTTGTTTGTTGTCTGGATTTCATCAAGAAGCCTTGGATGTTATTTTACTAAAATTGGCATGATTTTGCAAGTTCCTACATGATAAGCCCCCCCTTTTTTTTTTATTGTCCTACGTAGATGTAGGTTTGCAGTTGAATCTGATATCCTGAATTTATTTTACCTTTATTTTGTCACGTATGATCATGAATCTTAACTCAGTTATCCAGAATTGTTTATGAATTGTGTACAACTTGCCAGGGTGATAAAAATTCCCAGCTGCTGTATGACCATTATAAGAAGGTCTTTGAAGATTATGTCAATTCCACGGTAGTTGTCTGATATCTGAGATTACTATAAATATTAAAATAAGTTGTTCATGGGTTTAAATCCATAATCATCAGACTTTGTAGAAATATGAAAATTAAACATTATAGGATCTTTTCCTTACCAGGTTCTGCCATCTTTACGAGGAAAAAAAGATGAGATTCTGTTGAGGGAAGTACACAAAAGATGGTCAAATCACAAGATCATGACAAGATGGCTCTCAAGATTTTTTGGTTATATTGACAGATACTATATTGTTAGACGGAACATCCCTTCTCTTCAAGAGACAAGTTTCTTGTCCTTCTATGGTTTGGTTAGTGGAGGAATTCTTTTGACCAAGCTTCAGTTTATATTTTTCTGATGTCACCTAGTTCAAGTTCTGTTCTTCCCCATTGAATCTTGACTTTAATTCACTTCCGTTTATGCGTTTCAGGTATATAAGGAGACAAATAAACAAGTGATGGATGCTGTGTTGTCTAAGGTATCTTTTATTTTCCAAGTTCATATGTCCGTTCTATTAAACATATGCTATCTATAATCTATCTTCTCGAAACTTAAGTTAATTCACCATGTTGTTGTTACTCTTCTGCCTCCAGTATTCATTCCATATTTACCAGAAACCATGTTTTGGTCAGCATATCATGCACTGGAAACTACATTTTTCATATACATACTTAATTCCTCAGGAAACTGTGTAAAATTGTTACACACCTTGTTTTCGTACCTATATTGCAATTTTATAAGCACCATTCATTTGCATCCTCCTCGGATTATATATTTAGAACAAAATATTACTTTTCAACCAATTTATTTCTCTCGTTCTTCTTCTTCAACTATTGTGAGGTACATTGCAGTCAAATTTCTTGACAGATGATTTCATATTTGCTTGATGTCAGTCTCTTGTTTTTTGTTGATCAATGCTGAAATGTGTGTTTGAATCAGCAGACAAAGAGAGGCTTGACATTTTCAATTATCTCCTCAACTTGCTCAGATAAATTTCATATGAGCATTACCGTTTAACAATATCTTCTTGAGAATTGTTTCTAGCTTCATTTTGATGCTACTATAAATTTCATGACAGTTTGGATTACTATAACTAAAGTTTATAACTTCTACACCACATGGCCTTGTTGTTATCAATCTTCCCCTCGTCTAAGTGATTAATTCCTTGACCAATATGGACTATAGTTCGAAGATTGGTTAAAAAAATGGGAAAAAAATTGGCCTTGTTGAAATAATACCATGAATGCATGATCAAACTGAAGCCCCCCTTTCTGGTTTCAGAGTTGTGCTTCTGTTTCTTCTCCTTCCTCGCTTAGGACCTTCATTGAGATGGTTCTTGTTTTGTCAGATTAATCGAGAACGTGCAGGAGAGCAGATTGATCAGACTTTGGTCAACAATGTGTTGGCTATGTACTTGGAGGTCGGTGAGATGTCAAGAAAATACCATGCCAAAGGAGTTGAAGAAGAAATGGTAAAAAACATTGCCGATTTCTATTCTTATGGGGCTCCATATTGGATAACTAGCCATTCCATAAAGGATAGCTTGCCACAGGTGATTCCTTTTAAATGATTTTTTTCTCTTACGAGTGCATTTCCAAACTTATGAATAGATTTTTAATGCTTCATTTGCCTTTATGTAAAGTTGGGCAATTACTAGTCTGAAGTTCATGATTCATTTTGAAGATGAATCATGAATTGCATTTGAGCTATACTTTGTATGGTTTCCCTGTTATTGTTCGTATTTCTCTGGAATTACCTTTAGGCTGATTTCTGCTGGAAACTTTATACACCGAATAGCATGGAGAAGTGATGCTACCCACAAAATGAAACTGACTCATAAATGCCTCACTATATGAGAGGGGATGGACCTGTTGTTGTGTATAGAGGTCCACCCACCTCTCCCTTGAGAAATTCTTGTATGCACATCATGCATCATGTTCACATCATATGTTCATTGGATGAATCAATACGAGCGAGAAAAAGTGTAGAAGTGGCGCACACTATGCATATGAGAATCTTTCTCACAGAACGAGGCCTTGTAGGTCTAATTTTCAATAGTTTATTGTTGGGTTGTCCCTTCATAATTTGATAGACATCTATCTTTTGGGGCTTTTTAAATAGTCCATTCCACATTAATTTAGAAGTTATTTAGAATAATTCTAAGTTGACGTGAAAGTAATTGGAAGATGCAATTAACTGAGAAGGATTGTAATTGGTAAGTAAGAATTGAAGGATGTGTTAAATGTAAGAGTTCTAACTATAAATGAAAGAATTTTAAAGTTTGTCAATCTTATGTATTTCCATCCTAATTGGGTGAGGGATTTTGGGTAGCCCTTAGTTTGCACCAAGGAAGATAAATTGTAATCCTACTTTTGCTGTAGTAAAAAATTCTTTTAGACCTAAGATTCCATGGTTTTTTCCAATTCAATTTGAAGAATTTTCCACATAAAAATTGTTTCTCCATCTGTTTATTTTTTATTTACTACGTCACCTATCTTCGTCTCATAAAAGGGGAAAAGGTTTAGCTCCCCCAATCCTCCAGCTCTGCCTTTTCCCATCATCTATTACCATGCTACGCTGAGAATTAATAATGCTTGTAGGAAGAAAAACTGCATGGGGATCCATTCACGGCGAGGCCTTCAAAGAAAATCAACCTGAAGAGCTCGGATGGCGAAATCTTTGCAGTTGATTACGCTGCAGCAGCTATGTCAGAAACAATCAAGAGAGCAATTGAGAGCAATTCTGCTGGAAACACCATTGCTCTTTCAAAAATGAGTGCCAAAATCTTGGCCAAGGTCATCGAATACTGCAAAAAGCACATTGAAACTTCCAGTTTCAAGAAGCAGGTCTCAGAGGGTGATCCCGAGAAGTGGGATGCTGATTTTGTCGAGGTTGACCAAAGCACTTTGTTTGATCTCCTCCTGTCTGCAAATTACTTGAACATCAAGAGCTTGCAGGATTTGACGAGCCAGAAAATAGCAGACATGATTAAGGGGAAATCTCCGGTTGAAATCCGCAAGGCTTTCAACATTAAGGATGACTTTGTTGAGGAAACAGGGAAAGCTCGTAAGGAGAACTAGTGCCGATTTGAATAACACTAGGATTGATAAAAGCACGTTGCAGTGCAAAATTGTAAAAAATTATAATCATACTTGCTATACTTGCTAAAAAAATTCATGAAAAAAATTAATAATGTTCTTAATTAAGTAAATCGTAAATAATAATTTTAATGTTTTATATGGTTTAAAATATCAATTTCACATTATCAAAGCCAGTGGAGGTAAAATTCAATCATGGTAAAGTTGAATGAGGTCAATTTTGCATTCGATTTTAGGCATGTGCTACATAAGGGATCTGATATGGCACCACATTTGTAATGTCATGCTGGAACAAAATTTGCCACCTTAGTTTAGTCGTTTAAAATTTGATAAAAAATGTTAACTTGAACCTAATTTGGTTGATTTTGATAATTAGGAGATTAAAATAGAATTTTTTATTTTAAAAGTACTAAATGTAATCAAATTGTATATTAAGAAGATCAAAATTGCAATTAAATCTTATAGTTTCGTTCATACATAGGATTTGGATTGAAGGTATGGTGATTTCAAAATTAAGACCTTTGCAAACTACCAAATCTCATAACACTCAGCCACCATATCATACATTAACTTTGAGAAGCTTTCAACTTACTAAACGCAATTTTAATATGAGTAAGATTGTGATCTTGGCAGCATTATAAATTTATATATATCAATCACACCTTTAAAATCAGCCAAAATTACTTATCAGAAAGATAATGCTTGTTATCAATAGTGTGGATGGTTGAAATTTGATCTAATATAATAAAAATGAATATGAGTATTTTTGTCTTCCCACTCTTAAGAATGAAAATTTTCTAACTTGTATTGAAATTAATATTTTACTTGTATTTTCATACAATATAAAAATCTATTTAAAATTTTATTGTGAAGATATTAAATCTAACCCTAAAGTTATATATATATATATATATATATATATATATATATATATATATATATATATATATATATATATATATATATAGTTTTCAATTTCAATATCAAAGATTTTTTTTTTTTACTGATTTATCAGGACAACGCTGAATTCACATAAATCATTTACTTCTGATGCACTTAAACATAATCTCATGTGACTCAAAATAGGATGAACAGAGCATATCTGCAATTTCGATTTAAACTTTGACCTCCATTTTTGTTCCCGAAAACTCACATTTTCTCACTTTCTTTTTTTATGAAATATTTTGTCTTTCAATTGTGTCTCTATAAATATTAATTTACCTAATTTCATTCTTTAGTTAATTTTCGTATAAAGATTAGTTCTCCAAGTTTTCAATTTCTATCAATTTAATTCTTGAAAAAAGATTTGCATCAATTTCATCTCTAAAATTTTAAATTTAAATAAAATTTTAATCCTTATAAAGATTAAAATTTATATCAATTTAGATTTTAATGTGGGACCAAAATTTTATTTGAATTTAAAATTTTAGAGATCAAATTAATATAAATCTTATTTTAAGGATTAAATTGATAGAAGCTAAAAACATAAAAAGCTAAAAGAGAATTGTAATCTAAAGATTTTTTATTCACTTCTATTCTCTAAGAATGAAATTGAATAATTAATATTTCATAGGAATAAAATTAATAAAAAATATTTTAAAAGAAAACAATAAAAAATAAGTTTTACAATAAAAAAGATATTTACTCTTTAATTTGATAATTTATTAATGGCATTTGGTGAAAAGAAAAATTATGATGTCGCAAACATTTTTATACCTTCTTTTTACAATAGTTATTGTATTATTACTAAAGTAGAGATAGATTAAGCATTAAGAAGGTGCAGGAGTTAAAACAATATAAATTACAAATTATTCACATGCAAATATTGTCTATTTTTATTTAATTTATCTGTAATTTTATGTGTTGAAATTCATCTATTTATATTTTTAACCATTAATACTTTAGTCATTTAAACTATTTTTCATTTAAAATTTAAAAGGAAATACATGTGAAACATATGCTATTTGTTTCTTAAATTTTAATTTATACAAGAACTGAGTTCTTGTAAAAAGTTAAACTCTTTGAAAAATAATTTTTTTTATGAACTTTTTGGAAGATGTTTAAAATTATTTGATTAATACTAAAAGGTTATTTGGTTCACAATAATAGTAGGAAAAATTTTATTTTTGGAGAAATAAAAAGAAGTGAATTATTTAATCAGTTATTATATAACAAATTGAGAAAAGTAGAATTTTTTAAGAAACTATACTTTCCATAGAGAAAGGAAAGGAAATTGCTTATTCACATCTCGTCTCCTCTAAATAAAATTTACTTCTTGTATTTTTTATAAATATAAAGATAAAATTATTTTTATTAAATTTAATTAATAATAGTTAAAATTTATTAATTTATATTTTAATAATATTAAAAATATAATAATTATTTTATTAATATTTTTAAAAAGTTTAAAGTTAAACAAAATAAAATAAAATATAAAAAGTTATATCCTAAGAAGTATCACTTCTTTATTGTTAACTTAATAACTTTAAGCACTTTTTAAAAAGTTTACTTTCTCAGAATTTTAATTTTTTATTGAAACTTATTTTTTATATGTATTAAATGATTTCTAGAGAATTAAAATTTTTTCAAGAATTAATTTTTATGTTTTATTTGGTATAACTTTGAATTTTTTTAAAAAATATTATATGAATAACTAATATATTCTTTAAAATTATAATATAAAAAATAAGAATATTTATAAATTTTAATTATTCTAATTATTTTTTTAAACTATATTTCTAATCTCTCTTTTCATTATAACTTTTTTAAATTGATAGTTTCTTTTTTAATTTACCATAAAAAATAAAATAAATTTATATAAAAATTAAGATATCCTATATATATGAATATTTTTTAATACAATTATAATGGACCAGAATCTAAATAAAGAAAAATACTATTTAAATAATTAATACAATAAATCATCAATTCTATTAATTTATATGAGGTAGTTAAGAAATATACAAAATTTCATTTTTATAATGGAATATTAAAATAATAAATAATAAGGATACTAAATATAAAAATAAAATGATATAAAGATGTATATAATTAATATATTTCTATTTATAATTGAAATTTTGTTACAATTATATTTATTTTTTTATAATTAATAAGTTTTATTTATCATTAACAAATTATTCAAATAGTAAGGATAATAGATTGAAGTGATTATTAATTAAATTAAATTGGAATAATTTTATATTTTAATCTATAAATGATATTGGTAGTTCTTTACCGAAATAATGTAAGTAAGCAATTTTTTATGGTTTGGTTTATGAGAAGTATAACTTCTTAAAAAATTTTACTTCCTTTATTTTTAGTAATTAGTAGTCAATCAAATGATCTAAATATTTTCTATCTATTAAGAAGTTATACTTTCCATGTAAATCAAATGATATCTAAAATCATCACTCTTTCTTAAAATTAATTTACTCCCCTGATCTCGATTTGTAAAGTAATATGTTTTATAGCACAATTATGACAATTTCAAACACAAAAATGCTGAATTAATTTCTCATGGAGATTAGGTCTTTTCCCCTTTTTGAAATTGAGTTTTAAATCAGAAACAACACATAATTGTTTCCACAAGGGGTTGTCATTTTTTGCCCCAATAAACTGTTTATAAAATTGGGCTTCAAATTAAGATTAATTTTTCAAACATCTAGCACAAATGAGATTCATGCTTTGCACAAAACATTTAGATAAATAAAATGTTAGTTGCAGAAAATAAGTACACGCAGGTTAAACAAAAATACAAAAGGATATCTAAAATAAATAAAGAATAAATATAATATTATTCTCAAAATAATAACTATTATACCCCTCAAATTTTATAATTAATATAATTAACCTCTTAATTTTATCTAGTTATAATTAATCCTTTCTTATTTTATTTATAATATTAAAATAAATTATAAAAAAATTATATTTTAATATTACTAAAGTATGATTTAATAATTTAAAATTTTATTATAATTATTTATCTTAATATTATAAAGGATGAAATGGATGAATAATTATAATAAAAATAAAAATAAAAAATTAATAATTCTGATTATAAAAATTGAGGATAGAATTGTCCTCACATTATTATATTATAATTATAAATTATAAATAAGGATTAAATATCATTTTTCCTGATGTTTAGTCACGTAAACCCGTGCCATACAGAGGATCCGAACCCCAACCTATTTTAATTTTGGGAACAGAGAATCCCAATTTCCCCCATCAATGCTCTGTCGGAGCTCGTCTCCATCCTTCTGGACGACGGGCGCCTCTGTTCCCTTCTGCTTTACCAACTTTTCCTAGGGTTTCCATTTGGCGCCACTCTCCTATCCGGGTTTCTCCGTCGCCAAGCAACGAGTACTCTTAATCTTTCTGCAGTACGTATTTTGTTATTGAATCGTAGTCTCTGGTTCCCTCTTCTGTTTCGTGTTAGTTGATGATATATACAGCTTAAATTATGAGTTCTGTTCTGATTTGTCGCTTTGCATTTTATGTATGCTGAGGGATTGCATGGAATGAAGGGTAATCGAAATTACGGATGTTAGACATTAAATTTTTTATTTTTAATTAAATTAAATTGTGTGTTGCTTCCTATAATTTCCTTTTTTATTTTTCTTTTTGTGCATATGAGAGGTGAACGTGTATTATTGGTTTTGTTGAGAGTTTTCTTTCTTTCTTTTTTTTTTTTTTTTGGTAAATTTGGTAATCGTTGAGAGTTGGAATTTCTGGAAGCTTTATAATAAGCGTTTGTAGGTTTACTTTGCAGATTTTGGTAACTAGGGTTGAAAATTAGTTTGGCATCATGTCAATGAGTGAGCGGAAGACAATTGACCTAGAACAAGGATGGGATTTTATGCAAAAGGGTATCATAAAGCTGAAGAACATTCTAGAAGGGCTGCCCGAGCCTCAGTTCAGTTCTGAGGACTATATGATGCTATATACGTATCCACTTGCTGGGCTTTTTGGTTTTTTATATATTTATTAATTCAGGTTATTATTACATTTCATTGTAATTTAAGTGATGTGATTGTTTAAAGGATGTTGGAGCTATTTTCCTTAAATAATATTGCAGGACCATCTGCAATATGTGCACTCAAAAGCCTCCTCATGATTATTCACAGCAATTGTATGGCAAATACCGAGAGTCTTTTGAGGAGTACATTATTTCGACAGTGAGTTACCCTATTATTTGCTTATTTTACAGTTAACAGTTATAAGTTGAAGTAACTTGAAAATGTTTGTGATCAGGTATTGCCTTCCTTGAGAGAGAAGCACGATGAATTTATGTTGAGAGAACTTGTGAAGAGGTGGGCAAACCATAAAATTATGGTCAGATGGCTTTCTCGATTCTTTCAATATCTAGACCGCTACTTTATTGCCCGAAGGTCACTTCCACCACTCAATGAAGTTGGATTGACTTGCTTCCGTGATCTGGTATTTGTTACTTCTGAACCTTTTATGATGCTATGTTTAGGGGTCGTTTGGTTTGCAGCAAAAACATAGAAAATTGTATTTCTCAAGATATAAATTACCATAGAGTTATTTAGTTGCATAAAATGAGAGAAAATAAATCTTCTTGAAAACTTGTGTTTCCCATAAAATACGGGAAAACACAGAAAATCACTTAGCCACTCCCCCCTAGGTAAGTTCTATTTCCTCCATTTTTAACTAATTCATAGACAAAAATATCCTTACTAAAATTAATTAATATCAATTTTACCCTTTTAATTGATTATCAGATTTTACTTCATGAATGTCCATTTTAGTTAGTGTTACTGTTATTTTACAGTTTGCTTATTAATTAAGATATATATATATATATATATATTACATGACATATTTTATTATTATTATTTTATAGAAAAATTTAAATATTTAATTTAAATGAATTAATTAACAATATACTTTTATTTAATTCTTACGTTATTTTATAACCCACTTATTATTTTATTTTTTTATTTATTTTATTGCATAATTTTCTTTTACTTCTTTTTTATTTTATCTATTGTTATTATTTGAAAGTTAGATTATAATTATTAAATAATATAAATATAATATGATACATTTAATTTGATTATATAAATATTTTAAATAAATTAAAATTTTAATATATATTATATTAATTGCATTATATAATTATATATTCTATTTGTTGATTGAAATTATTTGAATATTAAAATCAAATTTTCTTTAAATTTTATAAATATTTTTTAATATCAAATTTCAAGCACTATAACTCAAATTAAATATATATATATATATATATATATATATATATATATATATATATATATATATATATACACACACACACACACATCAATTAGAATTAAAATTTTCTTAATTAGTTACTGTCTAGAGAACAAATAGTAATATGCTATTATTTGATAATTTAATTTTTAATTAATCTATTTATTTAAAGTTTTCAATTGATGTTACTGTTTTGGAACGTAACAGTAATATGTTACTGTCTAGAAAAAAAATAATAATATGCTATTATCTATTTATCTGAAATTTTTAATTGATATTACTATTTTAGAACAAAACAGTAATATGTTACTGTTTCTTCTCTAGATAGTAACATGTTACTATGTAGAGAAAAAACAGTAACATACTATTATTTAACAATTTGATTGTTAATTAAACTTGATTTATTCATTTATTTAGGATTTTCAATTGGTGTTACTGTTTTGGAATGAAACAGTAACATGTTACTATTTAGAAAATAAACAGTAACATGCTATTATCTATTTATTTGAAATTTTTAATTAATATTTCTGTTTTGGAATGAAACAGTAACATGTTACTATCTAGAAAATAAACAGTAACATGTTACTGTTTATAGAAAAAAATGGTAACATGCAATTATTTAGTAATTTGGTTGTTAATTAAACTTGATTTATCTATTTATTTGAGATTTTTAATTGATGTTACTATTTTGGAACGAAACAGTAACATATTACTGTCTAGAGAAAAAATAGTAACATATTATTATTTAGCAATTTGGTAATTAATTAGACATGATTTATTCATTTATTTGAGATTTTTAGTTAGTATTACTGTCTTGGAACGAAACAGTAACATGCTATTATTTGGCAGTTTGGTTGTTAATTAGACATGATTTATTCATTTATTTGAGATTTTTAGTTGGTGTTATTGTCTTGTAACGAAACAGTAACATGTTGCTGTCTTGGAACGAAACAGTAACATGCTATTATTTGGCAGTTTGGTTGTTAATTAGACATTGGTGTTATTGTCTTGGAACGAAACAGTAACATGTTACTGTCTTGGAACGAAACAGTAACATGCTATTATTTGGCAATTTGGTTGTTAATTAGACATAATTTATTCATTTATTTGAGATTTTTAGTTGGTGTTACTGTCTTGAAACGAAACAGTAACATCCTATTATTTGGCAGTTTGGTTGTTAATTAGACATGATTTATTCATTTATTTGAGATTTTTAGTTGGTGTTACTGTCTTGAAACGAAACAGTATTGTCTTGGAACGAAATAGTAGCATGTTATTATTTGGCAGTTTGGTTGTTAATTAGACATGATTTATTTATTTATTTGAGATTTTTAGTTGGTGTTACTGTTTTGGAACGAAACAATAAAATGTTACTGTCTTGGAGCGAAACAGTAACATGCTATTATTTGGCAGTTTGGTTGTTAATTAGAAATGATTTATTCATTTATTTGAGGTTTTTAGTTGGTGTTACTATTTTGGAACGAAACAGTAACATGTTACTGTCTTAGAACGAAACAGTAACATGTTACTGTCTTAGAACGAAACAGTAACATGCTATTATTTGGCAGTTTGATTGTTAATTAGACATGATTTATTCATTTATTTGAGATTTTTAGTTGGTGTTATTGTCTTGTAACGAAACAGTAATATGTTACTGTCTTGGAAAGAAACAGTAACATGCTATTATTTGACAGTTTGGTTGTTAATTAGACATGATTTATTCATTTATTTGAGATTTTTAGTTGGTGTTACTGTCTTGGAACGAAACAGTAACATGTTACTGTCTTGGAACGAAATAGTAACATCCTATTATTTGGCAGTTTGGTTGTTAATTAGACATGATTTATTCATTTATTTGAGATTTTTAGTTGGTGTTACTGTTTTAGAACGAAACAGTAACATGTTATTGTCTTGGAACGAAATAGTAACATGTTATTGTCTTGGAACGAAATAGTAACATCCTATTATTTGACGGTTTGGTTGTTTATTAGACATGATTTATTCATTTATTTGAGATTTTTAGTTGGTGTTACTGTCTTGAAACAAAACAGTAACATGCTATTATTTGGCAGTTTGGTTGTTAATTAGATATGATTTATTCATTTATTTGAGATTTTTAGTTGGTGTTACTATTTTAGAACAAAATAGTAACATGTTATTGTCTTGGAACGAAATAGTAACATCCTATTATTTGGTAGTTTGGTTGTTAATTAGACTTGATTTATTCATTTATTTGAGATTTTTAGTTGGTGTTACTGTCTTGGAGCGAAACAGTAACATGCTATTATTTAGCAGTTTGATTGTTAATTAGACATGATTTATTCATTTATTTGAGATTTTTAGTTGGTGTTACTGTCTTGGAACGAAACAGTAACATCCTATTATTTGGCAGTTTGATTGTTAATTAGACATGATTTATTCATTTATTTGAGATTTTTAGTTGGTGTTACTGTCTTGGAACGAAACAGTAACATGTTACTGTTTGGCAGTTTGGTTGTTAATTAGACATGATTTATTCATTTATTTGAGGTTTTTAGTTAGTGTTACTGTTTTGGAACGAAACAGTAACATGTTACTGTCTTGAAACGAAACAGTAACATGTTACTATTTAGTTTACAAATAGTAATAAATTATTTTTTAGTAATTTTATTTGTTAAAAAAATTATTATAACACTACTGGATACCAAAAGAGTTAGAAAGAAAAATTTTAATATGGGATTCGAATGAATTTAAATTAATAAAAATAAGATTAAAGTTAAAAAAAATAACAAGAAATTAAAGAAAAATTAAAAAAATCATTGAAAAATGCTTTTTTTGCCAAATCAGAGTGGGCAAAACACCTTTGGTATTTTGCAAGCACGTAGATCTCGAAAAGTTACATGAAATAAAAAAAAAATTCACTTAAAACGGATAATCAGGCACAAAGTTATGATCATTCAAAGTTTTGAGCTCAATTTATAAATTTTTAACCAAGTAGAATTCGTCAAACCCACATTTTCTTATTTTCTGTTGAAAGAGCAAATTAAAAAGATTAAAAATGAGTGGTCATGTAAACATTGGTTAACTAATAAAGAATTTATGACTTTTTAAAAATTTTAATTTACTACCGCATTCACACAGTTAAAAAAAGAGTAATTTCAGTATGTAACATTCATAAATCATAAAATTGGAACCTATTTAAAAAAAATCTGGCGCTATCACCTCTTTAAAATCAATTAATATCTATTAATATATATTACATTATTATTAAGGATATTGTAGTCATTTCATTATTATTTCCTAGGAAATTCAAAGTTGAACCAAACAAAACATAAGAATTTATTTCGTGGGATATGTGACTTCCTTTATGTCAACCAAACAACATTTAAGGATTTCCTAGGAAGTGCACACAGTAAATAACTTCTTAGGAAATTCAACTTCCCATGGGAAGTTATTTCCTGCATGAACCAAACGACCCCTTATTCTGCCTATTGGCTTTGTTATTTCATGCCATAACCATGGACAAGCTTTCCGTACTGCATCTGCTGACTAGATTTTACAGAGAGTAATTTCATTTCAGTTCAATATTGTTTCATTAGAAGATGAATTTATGAGCTTTATTATTTTTAGGTCTACAAGGAGCTGAGCGGGAAAGTGAGAGATGCAGTAATCTCTCTGGTATGGTATTTTGCCTTATCGTACATGATTTAAATATTTTCAAATTTGGATTAATAGACCTAATCTTTTTGTTCAAAGATTGATCAAGAACGTGAAGGAGAGCAGATTGACCGAGCTCTATTAAAGAATGTTTTAGATATATTTGTTGAAATTGGAATGGGGCAAATGGATTACTATGAGAATGATTTCGAAGCTGACATGCTCAAAGACACTTCTGCTTATTATTCTCGAAAGGCTTCAAGCCAGATCCTAGAAGATTCTTGCACTGATTATTTTCTCAAAGTATGATTTCTTATGTTTATTTTGTTTATTGTCATTTAGTCAATTTATTTATGTACTAGTTGATCTTTTATCTTTTTTGTTTGCTAAGAGCAATCCTAACTGTTATTTCAGAGCGAGGAGTGCATAAAACAGGAGAAAGAAAGGGTTGCTCATTACTTGCATTCTAGCAGTGAGCCAAAACTGCTAGAGGTTTGTTCCTGACTCTGATACTTTTCCTGCTATCTATGTAGTATTGTGAATAGGGCCTTACTAGGTGACCTGGAAACAGTTGTTTATCATGTGTAATGTTGCTTGTTTGTGGTTTCTGAACTTCTTTGTATTTATCATTTTTTTTTTTTTGGGAAATTTCTTACAGAAAGTTCAACATGAACTATTATCTGTGTATGCAAGCCAACTCCTTGAAAAAGAGCACTCTGGATGTCATGCACTAAGAAACAACAAGGTACTTGATAAACTCTTCTTCTGTTTAATGATGCTTACAATTTCTGAAAGCCAGTTTTGATGTAATTTTTCATTTTTTTTTCTTTAATGTTTGTTAAGGTTGAAGATTTAAGGATGTTTAGGCTTTTTTCTTTATTATCTGTGTATGCAAGCCAACTCCTTGAAAAAGAGCACTCTGGATGTCATGCATTACGAAGAGACGACAAGGTACTTGGTAAACTCTTCTTCTGTTTAATGATGCTTACAATTTCTAAAGGCCAGTTTTGATGTAATTTTTCATTTTTTTTTTCTTTAATGTTTGTTAAGGTTGAAGATTTGTCAAATATGTTTAGGCTTTTTTCAAAAATACCTCGAGGTTTAGATCCTGTATCCAATATATTCAAGCAGGTTGGTGGCTTTGAACTTCCCTTTCAGCTATTCCTCCCTTTTCTATGTTTCAGTTAATTCCGGGATCCTTCTGCACTCTTGCTGGCTTGCTTTATAAGATGCTCGTTCCATTTTTCAGCATGTTACTGCTGAAGGTATGGCATTGGTGAAGCAGGCTGAAGATGCTGCAAGCAACAAAAAGGTCTATTCCTGAAGTAGTTATCCTATGGTTTCATTATTTCCTTGCTTTTGGTTAGGATAATGTTGCACTAAAGGTTTGACATTCCTTGTTTTGCAGTAGAATGCTTATTTTTGTGAGGAAATGAATTTTTGAATATTATAAAAAAATTGAGATGGGAGGTGATTAATACAATAGAGAAGAAAAAGGGACTTGAGTTTTTTTCCTTTATAAAAGATGCTAAATCAATCTTTTGTTTGTTTGAATTGTAAACAAAAAATGGAAGGGCTCTGGTTGATGCTCTTTTTATGTTTATTAGAAAAACCATGATCTTGTCTCATTATGTCACTATGTTGATCTGTGATTTGAGCTTTACTAATGCTGTCAAATGGTTCTGTAGTTGGACTCTTCCTTGTCCGTTCTGGCAATTCTGCTATGATCAATGGAGTGTTGGTTTTCATAATTAATTGCAAAAAGTGGATGTTTGACATTGAATTGCTCCTTTACTTTGTTCCTTGTGAACGTGTGATAGCTTATTCTTGAATTTGAAGCTGCTTTACTCAAAACTTATAGTTTCAATTGTCTCATTTTACTTGCACTTACTGACAAAATTGTGCACATTCCAAACTATGAAGAGCTTTATTTTTGCTTATGACATTTCTTTTATTTTTCTGAACTAAAATTGTCCACAGGCAGATAAAAGGGACGTTGTTGGCCTTCAAGAGCAGGTCATCTCCAGACTCTTAATCTTTTAGTAGATTTATAGTTGTATTCATTCATCTGTGAAAACTGAAACTAGTCTCTTTCTTCAGGTTTTTGTTCGGAAGGTGATTGAGCTGCATGACAAGTACTTGGCATATGTAAATGACTGTTTCCAGAATCATACTCTTTTCCACAAGGTTTGATGAAAAGATGGCTTTGAGGTTGGTTTTGTTGGATTGTATTATTCTTGTATGCTTAAATCTTTTCGATTAATCTGTTTAGGCACTTAAGGAGGCTTTTGAAGTCTTTTGCAATAAGGGTGTCGCTGGAAGCTCGAGTGCAGAATTGCTTGCTACTTTCTGTGATAACATTCTTAAGAAAGGTGGAAGTGAGAAATTGAGTGATGAGGCAATTGAAGAAACACTTGAAAAGGTCTGTCGCAGCCTAGATTTGCTATAGTTTCTATTCCATAATGATGATCTTGACTTTGGGTAACTGAAATTTTTTTTCTTTTGGTAATGAGCAGGTAGTGAAGCTGCTTGCATATATCAGTGACAAAGACTTATTTTCTGAGTTCTATAGGTAAAGGGAAAATTTACTGATGTTTGAGGCTAATCGTGGGATTGCTACTCAAGAGGAGCTTCTCCGTTTTCCTTTTTAGCATTAGTTTCTGGTGATGTATGAGTTCATCAGAAACTGTTTTGTCTAAAATTGTTACTACTGTTTCTAGGAATCAAGACTAGGGCTCCATTTAATCGATTCCTTTTCTTTCAAATTTATTTTCACAGTGAAGAAAACCCTTACAATTAAGCAGTATTGTTAGAATAATAATAAAACCAATCCTAGGCCTACTTCTAACAGGTTAAGCTTTTAGGAACTATTGGCACTCAATATGATATTACAGTCTGTTATACTATAAAATCAAGGATTCAATTCCTGCCGCTTCTTCTCTAAAGATTAAATATCTGATTAAGATAGGATGGACTTGTGCTATATCCACGTTTCAAGCCCAAAGGGCTATTGCCTGAGGGGGGCCTGTTAGAGTAATAATAAAACCAGTTTTAAGCCTTCTCCTAACAGCTTAAGCTTTTAGGAACAATTAGCAATTCATAAGTATCACAATATTTATTTACTATGATGTTTATAATAAAACTGGTCCACAATGAAGCACTTTTGCAAATATACATCCTGTTTTATTAGTTTTCCATGAATTAGAGAAACGTATACAAATTTGAGCATAATGTTACCAAATGCTAATCAGTTTCTTACAGTAATTTAAAAGTAGTTTTACTGTGGCATTCATTCGCTTGTAAAAATACACTCTGTTTAAGATATTTTAGGAAGAGTGCTCATGTAGGTTCATGTCTGAATGCTTTCAGGAAGAAGCTTGCCCGGAGACTTCTTTTTGACAAAAGTGCTAATGATGACCATGAGCGAAGTATTTTGACTAAACTGAAGCAGCAATGCGGTGGTCAGTTCACCTCAAAGATGGAAAGAATGGTTGGTTTTCTTGAATACCTGTAGATTGAGCTTCATATACTTAAATCAAGTATGTTTATGTATGTAGAATGTCAAGAGATTATTCAAATGCCATTTTGTTCCACCAGGTGACTGATTTGACACTGGCTAAGGAAAATCAGACCAGCTTTGAAGAGTATCTAGGCAACAATTCAAATGCAAACCCTGGAATTGACTTGACAGTTACAGTTCTGACTACTGGATTCTGGCCTAGTTACAAGTCTTTTGATGTCAATCTTCCAGCAGAAATGGTACATCTGCATCTTTTTGATTGGAACATTTTATAACATATTGCCATGATTGATACTACCACTAAACCTAGATTTAGTATTTATGGTAAATAACTAATATATTTCTCTTTATTTCTATAACCATAGATTAGGTGCATTGAAGTTTTCAAGGAATTCTATCAGACAAAAACAAAGCACCGAAAACTCACATGGATTTACTCATTGGGAACTTGTAACATAATTGGGAAATTTGAACCAAAAACTATGGAGCTGATTGTGACGACCTACCAGGTTACAGTTTCTACCATGTGCTTTTATTCTTGTCCCCATCCTTTCATTCGTTACTTTTTTTGGAGGTCAACAGGAAGTCTGGGATTCCTTGTACAGTTGTACTGACACAGTGTTCTCTTGTTTCTTTTCAATAGGCTTCTGCACTTCTGCTTTTTAATTCCTCAGATAGATTGAGCTATTCAGAGATAATGACTCAGTTAAACTTGCCCGATGATGATGTTATTAGACTACTACACTCCTTGTCATGTGCCAAGTACAAGATTCTTAACAAGGAACCAAACACAAAAACAATATCTTCCACTGATTTTTTTGAATTTAATTCAAAATTCACTGACAAAATGAGGAGGATCAAGGTGATTTTTTTTTTTTAAAAAAGATTATGCTTTAATCAATTTTCTGAGATCTAAAGAGAGACTGTAAAATATCATTCATCATGCAGATCCCTCTTCCTCCCGTGGATGAGAAGAAAAAGGTAATCGAGGATGTTGACAAGGACAGAAGATATGCCATTGATGCCTCAATAGTGCGTATAATGAAGAGTCGGAAACTTTTGGTCTACCAACAATTAGTTTCAGAGTGCGTTGAACAGCTGGGACGCATGTTTAAGGTCTAAATTGCAGTTATATTGCATAATTTGTCCCCCCCCCTCCCGCCCCGGTGCATGCGCAGGCCCCCCCTTATCTAATCTTTAACTGTTGGTTTGGAATATACAGCCTGATGTCAAGGCAATTAAAAAGCGGATTGAAGATTTGATCTCTCGAGATTACTTGGAAAGAGACAAAGATAATCCAAACTTGTTCAGGTACTTGGCATGAGTGGTACTCGATGAATATACAAATGAAATGCTGATTTGGATGCTGCAAAATGCCCAAACAAGATGGTCATGTTTGGATTTGCATAAAACGAGTGTCCTCCTCATGCCTTGAAGAAGGATCTGTAAGATCTTGTGTACATTTTGCCTTCATCTCCAGGTATGCACTGCTACTGTGAATGTGTGTTTGTGTTGGAGAAATTGTAATCAATTCCATAAGTAGGTCTAGGTCACCACTGGGACCTTCAATATTTTTCTTTGTTGCTGCAATTCTATCTCATGACTTGGTTGGTGACTGTCTATTTGTTCTTCCCACCCCAAAAGGAAGATAAGAAATGTTTATCTCTTGCTCCAATGAAATTGTATTTTTGTTATCAGTCTCTTTTGAATCCGACCTACAGCTACTGTGCACTGTTATTTGTCTATATCCATCTTTTTCAGCAGTATTTAGTTCATATAGTGACATTCTTTAAGCTGCATGAGAAATTCTCGTCAGATGATTTTGCCCTTTTGAAGTGCGGGACCAACATTTGGATGTCCAACAGAGAATCATTATGTTCTGTGTTATTTGGAAAATCTATTGTTAGTGGAGGGGACTCCTTAAGCAGCTTTTTTGAGCAGGTGATAATGGGTTGTACGTCATGTCCACTGGTAAAGGGCTCAAGGGTCGTCTGGATGTATCATTCCATGACAATAACTGACTCATGAAAATATAATCTTAGCATGTAGTTTTTTGTGCAATCCTCAAAATGAGGAATCTTTGCTGCCCTTTTTCTGGTAGTGGAAATGGTTCGCCAAAAAATGAAGGCTTTGACAAAAACCCAGTAACATGTTCATTGGCCTAAGTTATGTTTGCTGACTATATCAACATTGTCCGACTATTTGGCTTTTGCTAATTTGTAGGAGCGTAAGTTCGAAGTCTTACCACATAAAACGGAGTTATTGTGAATCAGGAAGATGCCTTGTGCTATGTTAATTTGTCATATAATAGAAAATTAGATTGTTTTGGTAAACAAAATGAGTTAAATATACGGTTTATGAAGTATATATAGGCTATTGATACACTTTCATAATTTGAAGTATTAAGTGCACATCGTATATTAGTTAGAAGAGATTATGTATAATTTATTCTAATTTGTATAATGCGTTCAACTTCAAATTTATCAACATATAGCAAGTAGATATGCAACAGCACGAGGGAAGGGAGCCACACCCAAGGGAACATACGCGGTTTCTATTTTAGTGTGTAAATATTTCGAATGTTGATTACAATGCCAAGGTATGCGGAATGGAATCTGATTCCGACTGGAAGGTGGTCGAATTGTAAAAGCTTAGCAAACTCAACTCGGGTGCAGTGCGTCAACGTCTAGAAGCTTCTGCGGGCTATAGTCAGCTTGCAACGTCCTTCTCTCTGTAATTTCTGTTGGGTTCACCGGATCCCTCCTGGAAATACAGAGAGAAGGTTGTAATATTAGTGAATCAAGTAATATATTGGCTTTGGGAAGCTCTCAGCCCATTGTGGCTTTGAGAATTTACTTTCTTGATCTAATCACTTTTGCGTTGAAGAGAGGGAGAGAGAGAGAGCTGCGGTTAAGATAAATAGATGGTTTGAAGTATGTGATTATATCAAATGTTTGCGTGTGCAATTTGAAAATATAAAAATAGGACGAGCTTAGTTACTATATTTGGTATATAATAAAAGGATTAGGTATGCAATATAAAAATATGTAAATGCCAAGTAATAAAAAAAGGAAAATACTAATTATCTCGAAAAATACCTGCCGAATCATGTCCCGAACACAATGGCTGTATTTGATAAACAGTTTTTTGGATAGTTGTTAGTTAGTTTGACCAAAATCAGCTGATTGACTTGGCAATCAGCTGATTACCTTAAAAACGTTGAAATTGAAAACGTTGAGAGGGGTAGCAACGTTTTCAATCAGCTTATTCGAAAAAATGACGAAAATACCCCTAATAAATGTTCATATTTTTCATTTTATCCTTTCTAAAAATTCTTAAAAAGTTTAGTAATTATAAAAAGCATATTAATTTGATTTTAAAAAATATTTAATATATAATAATATATTATTTATAATATATATAATAAGTTTATAATAATTTTAAAAATTATTTAATAAATAAATATATAATATTATTGATAAAAACTATTTAATTTTAAAAATATCTAATAATTTAATAATAAATTATAATAATTTTAAAAATTATTTAATTTAAAAATATTTAATAATTTAATAATAAATTATAATAATATAATATTTATAAGAAAATTTAATATACTAACTAATATATAAAATTTAAAATATTAAAATAAAAAATATTCAAATAATTCATAAAATATACTCATACCCTTATATGTTATTTTACATGCAAACAGCTAATTATAAACAGCTGATTTTACCAAACACTCTTATTCAAACAGCTAATGCAATCAGCTGATCAAATCAGCTAACACAATCAGCTATCAGCCAACAGCTAATTGAATCAGCTAACCGCTACAGCTATCAGCTGATTGCCAAACAAGGCCAATAACGCTCTTTGGCTGCTATTGATCTGATATAAAAGTCTTCTGTGCATTGGAAGTCCATGGGTTAATACTGTTTCGGAGCATGTTTTCGGCATTTTTTATCGGGTTGTGTAGTATCACCCATAAAAAAATCACAAGTCCACACTAGCTTTAAAATTTTCTATGAACAGAGAATTTATCATCAATCATCAATAAATTAAAAGTTGCAATTGATAATTAAGATTTTCAAGCAGTTTGTTTATATAGTTAGTTTTAAATGACTTTATTATTCTGATTCTAAATTATATAATATTAGAGTAAAACTCTTCTTTAGTTTTTGTTACTTGAGTTCTCTATAAAAAATTTCATCAGAAAATTTGTATTTTCTTTTGTTCTTTTTACGATTAACAAGCAAGCTCACGTGATTATATCATCTGTTCATATGTAATTTAATAATCTCTAATTTGCATCACTAACTTCCATCTTGACCCAACATATGAATAGAAAATGTCAATAATATTTTATCATTATTTGCACTTGCATCCCACAATGAAACCTAATTTTTTTTTATTTTGGGCGTAATGTAAGGGCCACAAGCCGAAAAAGAAAAGACATCACATATGAATTGAGCTAGGACTAAGACTCCACAAACATCAGTTAACAAAAACAAATGAAGCTTAGATGGAGAATTACTAAGGATATTGAGTTTCATCTGTTACTAGAAAGCCATTTAATCAACATATTTGTTACCATCTCTATATGTATAGTTTATGGTAACTGTCTGGTTTCTAATTAAGAGCACTCTACATTGATTGAGTGAACTTCTCAAATGAGACCTAAATATTGATTTCTTCTTTAAGGGAAAATTAAAAGAAAGAGAGACAATTAGCTAATAAAGCACGTTTGACAATAAGAATTTTGTATGTCTTAAGTTTTTGTTAAAGAGATTGGTAAAGATATAGGGCTATATTTTTATAAGTAAATAACAATGGTGGAGGTTTTGGCTTCAAATCAATGCAGGAGTATTTCCTATAGAGCTCTCGTTCAGCATTGTCAAGTGCTCTTGGACAAAGACTAGTAGGTGGAAATTCATCGCACTCATAGGGAAGGAAATTCTTGCATAGATTGGCTTGCATCTGAAGGTTGAAGGTATAGCTTGAGATTGGTGGTTTTTGATAGGCTTCTTGTTGAGTTAAATCTACTTCTTCATGGTGATGTCTTTACCCCACAAGTTTTGCTTTTTCTTTTTTGAGTTGTACCCTGTGTGTTCAAAAAAAAATTATATTAAGGACTCTCATCATTTTTCCCCTTCATTTTTTCAAAAGGCAAATTAACCCTAATTATAACACTATTTTTGACCAACTTAAATTGTATTAATTTAGCTCCAAAGAATTTTAATATCAAATTAAACTCCATTTTATATGCTTGTGTAAAAGTAAAATAAATTATACTACATACATGTCTTATGATTAAAGAAATAATATATGATGTATGGTAGGGAGAGGAAACAACTATATCTTTAAAATTGAATATGATATCTTCCATTACACTTAGCCTTGGTCAAAAAGAGTATTTTTTTTTGTCATTTTAATATTTTATAATTATAAATATAAATAAAATAAAAAATTTTCCTATGAAAGATATTTTTTATCAAAATAAATTGAGTTTTAGTCTTCTA
The DNA here is from genome assembly GCA_020226215.1 of Sindora glabra. Classification (NCBI taxonomy): domain Eukaryota; kingdom Viridiplantae; phylum Streptophyta; class Magnoliopsida; order Fabales; family Fabaceae; genus Sindora; species Sindora glabra. The sequence goes on along the minus strand of CM035231.1, from coordinate 46,968,103 downwards.
ACTACTTAATTACACCTAATCAAATTTTTCGAAAGTTTTGGTAGCACTTTAATCATCAAATTACTCAATTATATCTGGTTAAATCCTTCTATTGGTATATCACTAGAAAAAAAATTATAAATATTAAAATTAATTTCTAAGATGGGAATAATAAAATATGATCATATTAACCATATAGCATTGCCATGCTAGCAAATTAATTATTATATAATCAATTATTCTAAGAATATAAATACTAAATTAACAAAATAATTTAATCCGTTGAAATTAAATAATTAAAAGAATAAATTGATATAAAATTCTCTTAAAAATAAAACTGATACAGACTAAATTAATAAGGAAGTGAGATAATTGTTTTTGGTGTAAAACTAAATGATAAACAACATAGAGCCAGAAATACACAAATGAGTCATCTGGGAGCTTTCTGTGTTTATCGCGTCTCCTTAGAAGGGGTGGATTGGTTTTCATAGCCCTATTGACGAGGAGGCATTACTGCCCTTCGCTTTTCCTTTTAGAGAATCGACTTATTCAAAGGATTGCTATTTTTTTTTTTTTCAAATTTTAACAACTTATTTTTTTGGCTGGAAACAATTTCCGTTTTTATTAAGTGATTCTGTGCTACTTTCTAATAATTATAATTTTTTTCTGTATTTTTTTTGGACTAAAGGAATTAAAACGGGAAAAAAAAAAGAAACTACGAAATAATAGGCTATATATTAGATTTAAATGCAATTTTGTATTTTTAAATTTTACTATTTTAGTTCTTCTAATTTATAATAATTTATTTTAATTTTTCAAATATTTAATTAATATAATTTTATTTCTCTTCTTTGATTTCCATCAATTTCTTAACCTCACGTGATCATTTCAATTTAATGTTTTCTTCATATTAATGTGAAATGATTTATATATATATATATATGAAAGAAAATCTTTATTTGAGTTTGAAAATTTTTGAACAAAATCAAATGATTATGTATAAAAGCTTAAATTCTTTTGAGAATTTACTGATTTTCAAATAAAAAAAAGAGTTCAAATTTGATTAGTATAAAATATTTTATATTATTAATAAATTAGAAAAAAAATGTGTTATTAAAAAAATAAAAATAATCAAGAAATTTTGGCTATGATAAAAATTTTAAAAAAATTATTAATATAGTAACACATGCAAAAGTAATAATATAAAGATAATTTATACTAATAATATATTAAATTTAAATTCATAAAAAATATGATTTGTTGGAGAAATAATATGTTAAGTGCTTGAAAATAAAACAAAAATTGATAAAGGTTGACAAAAATTAAACACAAGAATTAGAATTGTATCAATACATTATTTAAGGAATTAAAATAAGTTATTTTAAATTAAAAAAAATTAAAATTATACTATTTATATTTAGAAAAATAAAAATTACTAACAAATATATAAATTATATATTAGCGGTAATATTTTTATTTTTTCTAATAAATATTATTTTCAAAATTTACTACATGTCAATTTATTATTTTTTCTTCATTTATCTTCTATTATTAAATTAATTTTTAATAAAAATTTAAATTTGAATTATTTTTTATGTATCACTGAAATTCATAAATAATAAATTATTTCAATCCATATATTCTTCAAATTACATTTATATGTTTATAAATTAAACACTAATATTATCAATATAACATTAAAATTATTTATTAAATTTTTTTAAATACTTAAAGATTCAATTATTTAAATGCCACAAACAAACCTTTATCTCATCATATTCATAATCCTCACCCAAATTACTGGTGATTGTAATTTAACATCATTGCTAACAAATGAATCAGCAGTTGCCCCGAAGTCTAATAACCCAATTCATTCATAAACCTTTATTCTTCCATGCCAAAACCCATTTCATTCAGCAACTGCAGCATTCTCGGGATTCAATCTCTGCAACCTTGACACACTGCAACATTCTAAAACATGGCTTCATACATGACACTTTGACCGCCAGCCAACTCATCAACTCCTATGCAAAGCAGCAGCGAATAAATGATGCACACAAACTGTTCGACGGAATGCCCGAACCTAATGTTGTGTCATGGGCGTCGCTTATGGCTGGCTATGTTGGTGAAGGCCGGAAATGGCACTTTGGCTGTTCCAGAAGATGCAAGGAAGTTTAGTCTTGCCCAATGAGTTTATTTTTGCCACTGTGATTAATGCTTGTTCAGTTCTAGCAAATCTCAAGATTGGTAGAATTATTCATGCCCGTCTCGAGCTTGTGGGTTTTGAATGTTTGCTCTTCCCTTATTGATATGTATGGGAAATGCAATAAAGTTGATGAAGCACGTTTAATTTTTGACTTGATGAATTGTGGAAATATTGTTTCATGGACTTCCATGATCGCAGCCTATGTCCAGAATGCCCAAGGGTACTGTGCTCTCCAACTTTTCAAGGAATTCAATCATTTGAGGCTGGAAAGTCCAGATCATTTCGTGCTGGCCAGTGTAATCAGTGCTTGCGCAAGTTTAGAAAGTCAAGTTTCTGGGAAAACAACTCATGGGGTGGTAATCCGTCTTGGACATGATTCCGATCATGTGATTTCAAGTGCACTTGTGGATATGTATGCCAAATGTGGTTGTGTTGATTATTCATACAAGGTGTTTCGGCAAACCCCAAATCCTTCAGTAATTGACTATAATTCATTGATTATGGGTGCTGCGAAGCATGGACTTGGGACAATGTCACTAGATCTTTTCCAAGAAATGATTGATCTGAGCATTGAACCGAATGATATTACCTTTCTTGGTGTCTTGCATGCCTGCAGCCATTCTGGACTAATTGATAAAGGCCTTGAGCTGCTCAACCCAATGAAAGATAAAGATTGGGTGAAGCTGGGTGCGATGCATTACTCATGTGTTGTGGATATGCTAGGTCGAGTTGGCTGCCTTGAAAAAGCCTGCCAGTTGGCAAAATCTGTTCAGGTTCAAGGTGAGGGTGTGGCTTCAATTTGGGGAACCCTTCTTTCAGCTAGCAGGCTTCATGGCAGGGTAGACATTGCCCTTGAAGCTCGTAGTCGTCTAATTGAGTCCAACCAAGATGTAGGAGGCGCACATATTACGTTGTTCAATGCATATGCAATGGCAGGGGACTGGGAAAATGCTCAGAATCTACCATCTGAAATGAAGCATACTAGAAACTGAAAGGAACCTGGCTGCAGCTGGATTGAGATTAAGTAATTGACTTATCTGTTCTACGCCGGGGATGTTTCCCTATATGCTCAAGGGAGTGAGATACTAAGCTTACTGAGAGAATTGGAAAAGAGAATGAAGGAAAGGGGATATGTGGGAGGCACTACAGGGTTGGTGTTCGTTGATATGGAACAAGAGGCCAGAGTGGAAAGTTTGGGTCTGCACAGTGAGAGACTAGCCTTGGCTTTTGGATTATTAAATATGCCAAAAGGAGTCATAATCGGAATAATGAAGAACTTGAGAATGCGCAGGTATTGTCATGAGGCCTTCAAGTTGATTAGTGATATTGTAGAGAAAGAATTCATTGTGAGAGATTTAAATAGATTTCATCTTTTTAAATATGGGTCAAGCACTTGCAGAGATTTCTGGTGATGATCCGTGTCGTAACCATATCAAATATTTCTTGCTGCAATTTACATCCAGAATAAAATAGCTAGCAGAACTTTTTCTTCAGTTAGAGGGGACTATTCATTTGCAATAATTTTATTAATTTGGTTTAACTCGTATGTGATGGTGCTTTAACTAAATGGAAGATTACGTATAGTTATTATTTTTTCAAAAAGTTACCAGAAAATAGTTACTTGCAAGATTCATTCAGGATACTACTACATGTGAGTTTAGTAGACTCTTTAACCTACATAATATTATGGAAAAGACAACTTCTCACATGATGTTGCTTTCATATTATTTCTCAGTATAATGTTTAAAAAAATAAATTTTCAATAACATTACTCTAATGCTTATTTATTTTGCATATATTAAAATAATATTCATACAATACATAATTTAGCTATAAAATGTGCAATTTATAAGAAATTTAATTTTTATAAATTAATTTTAATCATTTAATCACATTGGCTGCTTGCGCAAGGGAGTCAGAAATAACAGCGATGAAATTATTTTGCCTAACGCCATCGTTCAGGGGTGGCATTAGGTAAAGTAACGCGATCTATATTTTATTTACTTTTTAAAATATTATATTGAGAAATAGTTTGAAAGTAATATCATGTTGAGAATTTACTTTTTCCGTAATATTATATAGATTAAAGAGTCGAGTTTAACACTAATTATAACGTGTGGTTGGGACAAATTTGAATTCCACAATTTCTTTGAAAAATTGAGTGTTTAAATTTAGGAGAGAAATATATGTATTTTTTTTTATTAATAAAGTGAGACCCAGTAGAAGAACTTCGAATTTTAGAATAAAATATTGTGTTTCTATTTCTCTAAAAATGAAAGGAAAATGATAAAAAAAAAATGAATAAATAACCGGATCCAGATCTGGCTGTTACAACTATGTGGTTGGAAAAAAAATTGAAAATGGCAATACTGTTCTTGCCCAAAGGCTCAACAATTCAATTGGACCCGGGGGGGGAATGCCAGTGAGTGTGAAATTAAAATTCTTCATACTATCAATTTGTAAGAATGTATTTTGACGTCAAAAAAAGTAAAAGTAAATGAAAATTTATCTATAACACATTAGGTTTTGTAATATTTTAATTACATGTTAACACATGAATAATTGTTGATGTAAAGTCACCTGCAACAACTTCAAAGTGCATCAATTAAATACAAAAAGACAAAACTTTCCTAAATCATATAGTATAGAATATATAAAAGAAAATATTCTCTTAAAAGGAAAACTTCCAAGTTTTATAATTAGGAAAAATAATATATTAAGCTCTCTTTTCTTTTTTCTCTCTCATTTTTTCAAAAGGCAAATTAATCCTAATTATAACACTTATTTTTTACTAGCTTAAATTGTATTAATTTAGCTCCAAAGAATTTTAATGTCAAATTAAACTCCATTTTATATGCCTCTGTAAAAGTGAAGAAATTTGTACTATATATATGTCTTATAATTAAAGAAATAATATATGATGTGTGGTAGGGAGGGGAAACAACTATGGCCTTATTTGGGAAACAGCTGATAGCTGTAGCGGTCAGCTGGTTTGATTAGCTGTTAACTGATAGCTGATTATATTAGCTGATTTGACTAGCTAATTATATTAGCTGTTTGAATAAGAGTGTTTGGTAAAATTAGCTGTTTATATTAGCTGTTTGTATGTAAAATGACATATAAGGGTATGAGTATATTTTATGAATTATTTGAGTATTTTTTATTTTAATATTTTTAAATTTTATATATTAGTCAATATATTAATTTTTTTTATAAATAATATATTATTATAATTTATTATTAAATATTTTTTAAATTAAATAATTTTTATAAATAATATTATATATTTATTCTATTAAATAATTTTCAAAATTATTATAATTTATTATTAAGTTATTGGATATTTTTAAAATTAAATAGTTTTTTTAAGTAATATTATATATTTATTCTATTAAATAACTTTTAAGATTATTATAATTTATTATTAATTTATTAGATATATTATAAATAATATATTATTATATATTAAATATTTTTTAAAATTAAATTAATCTACTTTTTATAATTATTAAATTTTTTAAAATTTTTTAAAAAGGACAAAATGAAAAATATGAAAATTTATTTAGGATAATTTGGTCATTTTTCATATAAGCTAATTGAAAAAGCTACTCCCTTTAACTTTTTCGTTTTTAGCTTTTTAGGGCCAATCAGTTGATTCAATAAGCTGATTACCAAACACCAAAATCAGCTTATTACCAAGTCAACCAGCTGATTTTGGTCAAACCAGCTAACAGTTAATGAAAAAGTTGTTTGCCAAACACCCCCTATATCTTTAAAGTTGAATATGGTAACTTCCATTACACTTAACCTTGGTCAAAAAGATTAGTTTTTTTTTTGTCATTTTAATATTTTATAATTATAAATATAAATAAAATAAATATTCCTATAAAAGATAATTTTTTATCAAAATAAATGGAGCTTTAGTCTTCTAGCTACTTAATTACACCTAATCAAGTTTTTCAAAAGTTTTAATAGCAATTTAATCATCAAATTACTCAATTATATCTGGTTAAATCCTTGTATCGGTATATCACTAGAAAAAAATATAAATATAAAAATTAAATTTATAATATTGGAATAATAAAATATTATCATATTAACAATATAGCATTGCCATGTTAGCAAATTAATTATTATAGAATCAATTATTCTAAATATATATATATTAAATTACCAAAATAATTTAATTCGTTGAAATTAAAGAATAAATTGATATAAAATTCTCTTAAAGATAAAACTGATACAAACTAAATTAATAAGAAGTGAGATAAATGTTCTGTGTGTAAAACTAAATGATAAACATAGAGCAAAAAATACACAAACAAGCCATCTGGGAGCTTTCTGTGTTTATCCCGTCTTCGTAAAACGGGTGGATTGGTTTTCATAGCCCAATTGACCAGGAGGCATTACCGCCATTTACTTTTTCCTTTTAAAGAATCGACTTATTCAAGGATTGATTTTTTTTTTTTAAATTTAACAACTTATTTTTTTGGTGGAAACAATTTTCTTTTTTATTAAGTGATTGTGTGCTACTTTCTAATAATTATAAAATTTTTCTGTATATTTTTTTTGGATTGAAGGAATCAAAAGGGAGAAAATAAAAGAAACTACAAAATAGTAGGCTATATATTAGATTTAGAAGCGATTTTGTATTTCCAAATTGTACTATTTTAATTTTTCTAATTTGAAATAATTTATTTTATTCTTTTAAATATTTAATCAATACAATTTTATTTCTTTTCTTTGATTTCGATTAATTTCTTAACCTCACATGATCATTTCTATTTAATATTTTCTTTATAGTAATCTGAAATGATTTATATATAAATATGAAAGGAAATCTTTATTTGAGTTTGGAAATTTTTGAACAAAATCAAATAATCACGTATAAAAGCTTAAATTCTTTTGAGAATTTTCTGTTTTCCAAATAAAAAGAGTTAAAATTTGATTTGTTAATAGTACAAAATATTTTATATTATCAATAAATGAGAAGAAAATACATTATTATAAAAATAAAAATAATTGAGAAATTGTAGCTAAAATAAAAAATTTTAAAAAATTGTTGATATGGTAACACATGAATAAGTTATAATGTAAAGATAATTTATACTAATAATATATAAAATTTAAATTCATAAAAAAATATGATTTGTAAGAGAAATAATATGTTAAGTGCTTAAAAATCAAACAGAATCTGACAAAAATTAAACACAAGAATTAGAATTGTATCAATAAATTATTTAAAGAATTAAAAAAAATTATTTTAAATTAAAAAATTAAAATTATACTATTAATATTTTTTTAAAAATCCAAATTACTTGCAAATTTATGTATATTTAACAATCCATTCTCCTCAATGAGGCCGCTTAAGTTACACAGGTGATCCTTTCTCACTAATGACTTGGAATATTTAAATGCCACAAGCAAACCTTTATCTCATCATATTCATAATTCTCACCGAAATTACTAGTGACTGTAATTTAACAGCATTGCTAACATATGAATTACCAGTTGCCTCGAAGTCTAATAACCCAATTCATTCATAAACCTTTGTTCTTCCATGCCAAAACCCATTTCATTCAGCAACTGCGGCAGCATTCTCAGGATTCAATCTCTACAATCTTGACACATTGCAACATTCTAAAACATGGCTTTATACCTGACACTTTGACCACCCACCATCTCATCAACTCCTATGTAAAGCTGCAGCAATTAAATGATGCTTACAAACTGTTCAACGGAATGCCTGAGCCTGATGTTATGTCGTGGACGTCGCTTGTGGTTGGCTTTGTTGGTGAAGGGCGACCAGAAATGGCACTGTGGCTATTCCAGAAGATGCAAGGGAGTTTAATCTTGCTCAATGAGTTTACTTTTTCCACTGTGATCAAGGCTTGTTCCATTTTGGCAAACGTCAAGATTGGTAGAATTATTCATGCCCGTCTCGAGCTTGTGGGTTTTGAATCCAATCTTGTTGTTTGCTCTTCCCTCATTAATATGTATGGGAAATGCAATAAAGTTGATGAAGCACGATTGATTTTTGACTTGATGAATTGTAGGAATATTGTTTCATGGACTTCTATGATCGCAGGCTATGTCCAGAATGCCCAAGGGTACTGTGCTCTCCAACTTTTCAAGGAATTCAATCATTTGAGGCTGGAAAGTCCAAATCATGTCATGCTACTCAGTGTAATTAGTGCTTGCGGAACTTTAGAAAGTCTAGTTTCTGGGAAAATAACCCATGGGGTGGTAATCCGTCTTGGACATGATTCCAATCATGTGATTTCAAATGCACTCGTGGACATGTATGCCAAATGTGGTTCTGTTGATTATTCATACAATGTGTTTCGGCAAACCCTAAATCCTTCAGTAATTAGCTATACTGCAATGATTATAGGTGCTGCGAAGCATGGACTTGGGACAATGTCACTAGAACTCTTCCAAGAAATGATTGATCTGAGCATTGAACCAGATGATATTACTTTTCTTGGTGTCTTGCATGCCTGCAGCCATTCTGGACTAATTGATGAAGGTGTTGAGCTGCTTAACTCAATGAAAGATAAAGATTGGGTGAAGCTAGATGCGATGCATTACTCGTGTTGTGGATATGCTAGGTCGAGTTGGCCGCCTTGAAGAAGCCCACCAGTTGGCAAAATCTGTTCAAGTTGAAGGTGACACGGCTTCAATGTGGCAAACCCTCATTTCAGCTAGCAAGCTTCATGGAAGGGTAGACATTGCCCTCGAAGCCAGTAAACATCTAATTGAGTCCAAACAAGAAGTAGCATGTGCAAACGTGACATTGTCCAATGCATATGTATTGATAGGAGACTGGGAAAATGCTCATAATCTACGATCTAAAATGAAGCACATTAGAATCCGAAACGCCTGCAGTTGGATTGAGATCAAGTAATCAACTTATTTGTTGGATGTTTCCCTATGTGCTGAAGGGAGTGAGATACTGTTGGAAAAACCAAAAGAAACATAGGGAAAAAACAAAGCCAAAAACGCAGAAACAGAAATGCAGAAACCCAAACAGAAATAGAGATGCAGAAAGAAAAACAGAAACGTGGAGAGGCTATGGCAGCAGAAACATAACATCATATCATTGCATTTTTTACCAAGTGTTGCCGCACTTGGGGAGTTTTCTCTCTTCTTTGAGAGCTCCAATTACAACATTTTGTGGAGTGTCTATTTATACTATTTTACAAGTTAACCAAACCTAATACACTTTCACCAACTATTTTAGAAAGTGCATGACATTTTTTTTAATATTTTTTTCTTAGATTAACTATTTCTAACACTCTCCCTTAATCTAGAAAAAAAACACATATTCTAAAGCTTTGATTGATTTTTTTTTTTAAAATATATCACAAAAGTTGTTTAACTCAGAAACAAATCTTTGGCTTATCTCCTTAGCATCATTCGTAACTTTGCTACCAACTGCAAGCAGAGGCTTTCTTTCTTTTTGCATTACGTTTCCCTGGAGCATCTGGCTTCTCATTGGCTGCTTCAAGTGTACTCTTCAGGTATACCATTGTGGTTTTGCTCAAACTCAATTTTAAGACCAATGTCTTCATCCTTTTCGGCATCATCCTCAAACTTTCTGCCTACTTTAGCCTTTCTGTTACCACCCCTTCCAGGCAACTATTCAGCAGAAGGGCGTGCTTTCTTCATGATCTTTTTTTCTGCTGGACTCACTGGAGTTTCAGCTGCAATATTGGCATCAACATCTTCATCATCTTCTGTATATCCTTCCTGCTGAAAGATTTCCTCTCTGCATTTTTCTTCTGATTTTACAACATCATATCTTTTTTTTTCCTTTTTCTTGTGGTGTTGCTGCTTCTTCCTCATCTTCATGCGCTATCTCTTCCAATTTCAACTACTTCTCACATATCATAAGCCTCTACATAGACTTTCATTTTAACTACCATATAAGGAAGTTAAGTTTAATGGAAGTAGGAGGGAATGGAGCAGAGAAGCCATTTGAAGCCACAAACAAACACTGTTTTTCAAGGTTTTTATGAAAAGGAAGTCTTGTTGGTTTTCTTTCTTTTTTTCACAGCCCACTAAGACCATTTAAGCTCTGATACCATGTTGGAAAAACCAAAAGAAACATAGGGAAAAAACAAAGCCAAAAACGCAGAAACAGAAATGCAGAAACCCAAACAGAAATAGAGATGCAGAAAGAAAAACAGAAACGTGGAGAGGCTATGGCAGCAGAAACATAACATCATATCATTGCATTTTTTACCAAGTGTTGCCGCACTTGGGGAGTTTTCTCTCTTCTTTGAGAGCTCCAATTACAACATTTTGCAGAGTGTCTATTTATAGACATTCAAAATATTATATTTCCTATTTTACAAGTTAACCAAACCTAATACACTTTCACCAACTCTTTCAGAAAGTGCATGACATTTTTTTTAATATTTTTTTCTTAGATTAGCTATTTCTAACAGATACTAAGCTTACTGAGAGAATTGGAAAAGAGAATGAAGGAAAGGGGATATGTGGGAGGCACTACAGGGTTGGTGTTCGTTGATATGGAACAAGAGGCCAGAGTGGAAAGTTTGGGTCTGCACAGTGAGAGACTAGCCTTGGCTTCTGGATTATTAAATATGCCAAAAGGAGTCATAATTGGAATAATGAAGAACTTGAGAATGCGCAGGTATTGTCATGAGGCCTTCAAGTTGATTAGTGATATTGTAGAGAAAGAATTCATTGTGAGAGATTTAAATAGATTTCATCTTTTTAAATATGGGTCAAGCACTTGCAGAGATTTCTGGTGATGATCCGTGTCGTAACCATATCAGATATTTCTTGCTGCAATTTGCATCCAGAATAAAATAGCTAGCAGAACTTTTTCTTCAGTTAGAGGGGACTATTCATTTACAATAATGTTATTAATTTGGTTTAAATCGTATGTGATGGTGCTTTAAATGAATGGAAGATTACGTAAACTTATTATTTTTTCAAAAAGTTATTAGAAAATAGTTACTTGCAAGTTTCATTTAGGATTCTATGTGAGTTGAGTAGACTCTTTAACCTACGTAATGCTATGGAAAAGGCAACTTCTCACATGATGTTGCTTTCATATTATTTCTCAGTATAATGTTTAAAAAAATAAATTTTCAATAACATTAGTCTAATGCTTATTTATTTTTGCATATATTAAAATAATATTCATACAATACATAATTTAGTTATAAAATGTGCAGTTTATAAGAAATTTAATTTTTATAAATTAATTTTAATCATTTTAATAACATTGGCTGCTTGTGGAGGGGAGTCAGGAATAACAGTGATGACATTTTTTTGCCTAACGCCATCCTTCAGGGGTGGCATTAGGCAAAGTAACGCCATCTATATTTTATTTATTTTTTTAAAATATTATAGTGAGAAATAGTTTGAAGGTAATATTATGTTGAAATTTTACTTTTTCCGTAACATTATATTGATTAAAGAGTCGAGTTTAACACTAATTATAACATGCGTGGTTGGGACAAATTTGAATTCCACAATTTCTTTGGAAAATTGAGGGTTTAAATTTTGGAGAGAAATATATGTAATTTTTTATCTATTAATAAAGTGAGACCCAGTAGAAAAACTTTGAATTTTATAATAAAATATTGTGTTTCTATTTCTCTAAAAATGAAAGGAAAATGATAAAAAAAAATGAATAAATAACCGAATCCAAATCTGGCTATGACATGTATGTGGTTGGAAAAAAAAAATTGAAATTAGTAGTACTATCGTTGCCCAAAGGCTCAACCATTCAATTGGAAGGGGGGGGGAAATGCCAGTGAGTGTGAAATTGAAAGTTATTAGAAGTTGTCGTTATATATGTGCTATTCTTACTATTAGCACAAAAAACAAACAACAAAAAAAATGGAAAACCAAAGAAGCATATAGTTCTTTATAGAAAAAATAAATATATTATTAAAAGAATAAAAAGAGTACAACTATCAAGGATTAACAAGAAAACATTTGATGAAAGAAAAACATGGCAAAGTGATTACCATCCCGAAATTTCCTAATACAATGGGATAGACAAGAGAATACAGAATCTCAATCACAGAGAGAGAGAGAGAGAGAGAGAGAGAGCTAATTTTGACAAGAATTACATAATAGCTTCCATTCATTGGATCACTATGTAGGAAGAACTCCAAAGCCAACAGAAAAACTCCCATGACTCCTCATTTTCAATCTCCATTGCCGTTTTTGGCATAGGAGATGATAGGATAAAACCCAGTCAACCATGCTAACAACATCGTTGATGGTGCCTGAAAGAAACATCAATGCAAGTAATGAAAGACTGGTAAGTGCAATTCTCATAGCAATCAAATCCAAGATTCTGGCACACCTAGGGCTAAAAAATTGACTCATTATACCCCCAACCGCGCCTTACAAGATTCCCTGCACAAAGTATCATACAAACCTTGGATGGCTGACTGTTCTCTCATATTATGAACAGATGACAGATTCCATTTACTAACTACAAAGATATAGGGACTTGTTATAAACCCAAGGCAAATAACTGAAAACACAACTGCAGCCAAAATGCCATAAAGAGAAGAAAGTTTGGATACTTGTATAATTGATTACATCCTTTAACCCCACAAGCTGGCATGACTAATATTAAGGTCTAAACCCAATAAACATAGATATGCACAAGAAATCTTCTGCAAGAATTTCAACTCATTCAAAATTCTCATACTATAACAGAAAAGGAGAGTTCTTTTTCATAACAATGGATTGATTCTAACTATATCACCATCTTGCGTTGTCAAAAATGGTTGCCTAAAATTTCCAGAATACTTTTTTCCCGGGGCTTCAATAAATGGAGCAAAGAATATAGAGGTGAACTGTTAAATAATTTCCTTCCTGTGTCACATAACAAGTAGAAATCTCATCCCTCTCTCTAACCCATAAAAATTTAAGGGTGAAAATGTCAAGCCCTTATCCACATTATGAAGAACTTGGGCAATAAAGAAAAAAAAAAAAAGCTTGCAAAATTTTCTAATCAATCTCATTTGTACACATGTACAGGGGTAACAGATCGTGGGTGACCTGCCTCTTAGCAGGTTTCCATGTGCCATCCTATGTAGATATCATTTTGCCCATTGCTTTCCCGATGTCATCTCAGTAGTGAAGAGAAACCAGAGAAATACATTATATACAGTATCAAGTTACTCTCTAGCACCACCAAGACCAGCATGACTTATAGCTTTTCTTGCACTCCGGACCAGATGCACAAGCTCGTCTACATCCTGGAAGCTGAAATCAATGACTTTTCTAACAGAAGTTATACAGTCCCCATTGCGTGCCTCTTCCATGATCTTATTAGCAGCCACAAAAGTGATCTGACATTTTCTCGAAGCCTCCTTTGCAAGATTTACATCCTGAGTCTGCAAAATGAGATGCCAGAATTTCACCCACCACAATAACCAGGTAACCTTGTATTTAAGGAGGAATATTGACAAGGAAGAAATAGATACTAGGATCATGTCAAAGAGAAATTAAAACTCACAAAGTCAAGGAGCCGAACAAAATTAGGGCGATTACGAGCAGATATGACTTGGTTACCAGCAACATGATTACCAGTGCCCCTGCGCAATGTCATCTTAACTCCTGCAGCCTGATTGTTTAAGTTATCAACATCCAACGCAGAAGATGAAGGAGATTCACCTACAGGATAAGAAAATTTCTAATAAATCTCCGACTTGGATCATTCAACAGAGGCACACATCTAATGCAAGTCTCTCAATAAGGAACCATCAAAAACCATATTTTTCCAATTTAACCTATAGAAATGAAACTATCTTGCATATATCCATTCTTTTGCTTTCTTGCCAAAAATTTTGGTTCATAATCAATTATTTGTTATTAAATATCCTTTTAAATCCAATCAAAAGTAGATACTAATCACGCTTGATAGGCAATAGCCAAGTACTGATATTTTGTCACACAAAGACCATGGATACCAACATCCCAAGCAACTACTAGAATGAGTAAACACCAAATGTTCATATCTAATAAATCCAAGACATGCTAAAAATAACGGTTTTACAACAAAATCCACGCAGCTTTGATGCATTGCCTTTGGTAAGAAACTTTTCAGAGGGGTTGCAAATAAAAGGAATAATAATAATAACAACAACAATAATTCTAAACACTTGAATGCAGAAGAACACAAAGTGGTGCCAATTTCCATTTAGATTGAACAATAAATCAGTGACACAATAGTTAAAGACTTAATTCGGGAAATCTACAGATGATAGGATAGAAGGCTCCGTGTAATACTTCATTTAAATAAGGAAAACAACATCAATACCAAGTCATAAATATGGTACCTGTTCCATTAATAATTTTTCATCATATCACCAAAAGAAGTATGCACTTAGAAAGAGATCGCAAATTCAGCATACAGCAAAGGCCAACAAGCCTAAAGACATGAATAATCAGCTTCTCAAAACACTTAGTTGATTACCTTGAGGAACCATTTCTAGGGAAGATTGCAACTCCCTGATTGTACTAGAAGTTTTAGAGTAAACAACTCTCATGTATGCCACCTCCATGCATTTATATGCCAAAGCAGCTGCAGCCATTTCTTGGTGGCTTTCATATTCATGACCACATGATCTAAAAAAATTTTAAAAAGCATTTCATGTATTAGGGTAGAAAAAGCATCACATACTCCACTTGATGGAAAAGAAGATAACATGCTGGCTCCAAACCCATGTATTAGAATAGGAAAAGCAACATATACCCCACTCAAGCAGAATTTTGTACATTGCTACAACTAGGTGAAGGAGAGTAATAGCTTATATTGTAATCCAACTGAATCAACAAGTTCAGCATCCTAGATGTTATAGCTCATATTGTTTGACAGTTTTATACTGAAGAAAAATTCAAAACCCAAAAGGAAGAACAGGAGAGGACAAAGAAATGCATTCACTGAAAAAAACTTTCAATCAATTTCTCACTCCCACAATTGAAGTCCTAACACTAAACGCACAGCAACAGTTTACAACAGGTCCTCTAACCTATTCGAAAGATCTAATTCTACCAATAAATAAATAAATGACTTATCTATAAGACCATGGCCCAACAATGGTGTCATCCCACCCGATAAACACACAACAGGTAAAAGAAAAAGGGAATACCTTGGGTCATTGAATAGAAAAACTTATACAACTTCAGATATTTACTGACTCAAAAAGTTTTGCTGTGGTAGCATAAATATGCATTTGACTCATCTCCCCATGCATGAAACTGTCGCTCTGGCAATTTTCTACAGGAGATGCTTCATGAAGAAACTTTAAGGCCGCATCAAAGTAGGTCTCATTACTTTCGAACTCAAACGCAGAGTTCTACAACAGAAACAGCAATTAAAGTTTAAACCATCAGTCTAAAAAGAAAGACCCCAGTTGCAATCAAATAACTAGAAAGGAAAATCCAAAAATTCTTCAGGTTACCTTATAATGATCTGCTGTATCTTTTAGTTCTGTGGCTTCTTTCAGGGTGTTAGAACTTGTTCTCACGGGACTTGACACAGTGGGTTGACGATCAGATTCAAATTTTCCTGAACAGCGATTAACATCACCCTTGCTAGTAGCATCAACAGAACATTTCATTAACCTGGCCGCATCACCATTGCTGGGGGCATGGACTGGTCCACTAGACATACCTTCCTTTTGAGACTCGAGCAGATCTGGAATCAACAGATAATGTTTCCCTTCTACCCTTGCCATCTAAAGGTGGAAAAACTTTTGATGGCCCATCTCTTGATACCATATGTGCTGGAAGAGCTTTGTTTTCTCCATCAAAGCCCAGAGGCAGGTTCTCCTGGGAGAGCCTCTTCCTATCAATTGTACACGAAGCATCTTCTTTCAGAATTGAATTCTCAAAGTCTTCCTGTTTTGGCTCAGATTGCTTTCCATTTTCACTTGACTGATGTCTCACAAAATTTTTCTTTCTTATAAGATCACTTTCACGTTTAGGCTTAGCATCATTTAATGTCTCATGACCAGAAACATGATCATTGGTATCAACTGCCAGCTCATAACTCCCATCAATTCTGGAATAACCATTCACTGTAACCGAAACCTTCACTGTATTTCTATCAAATTCCCAACCAGACCTTCTGTCCTTCGCCATACCTCACAATGATGATATACCTATAGCAGATTTCTGCCCATAAAGTTCACTTTCCTGGTTGTTCTTCGTTCTGTCCCCAGGATGCGTGCCATTGGCACCACAGCCATGCTGTTCCACAGTAGAAACACCACCATTCAGCAAATGATCATCATTAACCTCACAAGAAGTTTTAGATTGGACTCTGCAGTTGTCATTAGCACCTCCAACCCCGACATTTTATTGAAGAAAGCTTTTGGGATTCAGGATGTAAATTGAATGAAACCCTCTCCTTCATTCTTACTATTTGCTTTTCCCCCGTTATCCAACCATTTTTTGGAACAATGAAGAGAGACCACCTTTTACAATACATCTTTCCCGGAAGTATCTCCTCCTGCCAATATATAAGCTTATCCATGTTGGAAGTCCTTAAAGGGGATGAGGTAACAGATCCCACAGGCGAATTTTCACATCATCAAAGTTGGTTCTGGCTTTGGGGGATCCTGAAATGACCGTTGCCCAGAGCCCAAATCCCAGCCCAACGGATCAATTCCCTCCAATGTTGGTTGAGACAATTGATTTTTTCTATGCATCCTTAGCTCCTGCTCCTTATCAGCACTTCGGACTTCACCATCAACAGTCTCATGGTCCCCACCACCCGCAAGGCAAACTTGGCTTACCTTGCCTTTTCTATTCAGTTTATGTTCACCTTCTATAACGGATTTTCCTTCCGCACTCAAAACTTTATACATCTTTTCCTTCCTAGATCCACTTGTGCTACCATTATCCTGCAACGAGAATGTGTCACCATGATTATCATTCTCCTGCCTCTCCTTCAATTTTCTCTTCATCACTGAGCCATCCATTGTATTGTTATTCGTTAAATTCAAAGACTCACCATCAGGCAAGACCTGAGTCTGGACTCTTCATTCTTCATGGGAACTACTAACTTGTCCTTTGCATTCTCAGATAAACAATATTCATCATATTTCCTCATATCCATACCAGTAATCTTTGCCGGCAAATCATTTCTTGAAATTGAACTCACCTTCTCGAGATCCATGTTATGATTCACCGTTTGTCAGCATAGTACATATCTTGAGTCATAGACTTCTTAGGAGTTGCACACTTATATTGATCAACCTCCATTTTGCGTTTCAACTTAATATGCTTCCCATTGCCGACACATCTAATCACCAAATTGGCATTTTCATTCAGAAATGTCCTACCATAGAATCATATCCAAAAGCATGAGTTAATCAACATAAAATGAATAAAGTACCTCTGCTTATTTGTTTATCACTCTCTTTAGCCATGTGTTTCTCAGCCACCGAGTTGTGCAGCTTCCTTGGATGTTGAGAACTAGTTTTCTTCATTGGGTTAGACTCTGGAGGATGCTGGTCCATTAAAGTTAACCTTCTATTTTTTACAGAATCTTGTGGACCTTTCTTTGTGGAGGTTAAGAACAAAAATGGATCACTACTACCTCCTGCTTCCATCTTTTCCTTAATGCCAGGTTTCTTCTTTCTTCGATCAGACATTACATCAGAATTGTGATTCTGATTATTCAAGCCAGATTGCAGAGCACCAGAAGAGCTCATTACAATTGTCGCTTCAGTAGCTTGATTCTGCATGTTATTTTGACCATCAGAAATTGGCACTTGATACCAGGCACGTAGTGATTTTGTTGTCTCGCCCTCACTGATTTCCCATTGGTTCATTCCAGGCCTAAGATTCAATTTAAGAAAAATGATAAGGAAGCAATAATATATACAGCAAAGATAAATGCATGCAAACATGAAGAGAAAAGGAATTGTACTGAAATATACTCATTCATAATAGTGCACAACTATTGCTTGACACGCAGATAAAATGTATGTCAAGCAGACTAGGACAGCATGCAAGTGCAAAACTCCAAATTGAGAAAGCAACTCACCGCCAATTTAGCATGCTACATAACCATTTATCTGGAAGCTGCTCTGGCATCATACCCAAGGGCAGCAGCTGCCGTTTCTGACAACTATGGCAACACACCCAATGTTCTTCAATTAAACAAGGAGCTGCTGTTGCTGCTGGAACCATCTCAACAGATGGATTATTTTCCGCAACAGGAAATGCATTCGAAGCATCTTTTACACATGCCCCAACTAACTGGTTCCCCATTTTATTGGCACTTGGTCTTTCGTTCACTTTAACCCCATATGCGCTATGTTTTTCAAAATTATCAATTTTAGCATTTATTATAGGCTGGTGACCACAAAGCCTGTCAATTGGATCCATTCCACGAACTACCGATTCTAATCCTTTCCCTTTTGATGAGTTTTTGCTACTATCCCTAACCTTATTTTCCTTTATTAATTTCATCTTATTCATTTTACTGCTACAAGAGGAAACACCAAAGCCAGAACTTCTTTTTTCAGTCATCACAGCGTTACTAACAGCCCTGAATTGTCCTTTTTGGCAGCAGTCACAGCATTACTGGGATCTGATCCTGTTCCAACTTACTCTTGCCCCCCAATAGTGGCTTTTTCTTCTGACTAATCACATGCTTTTGAGGATCTTGATCAACCTTACATTTTATTACACCACCCTTTGCCTTTTCAGAAGTCATGTAAGCTTTACACTTCCTAGTATTCAAAGACTTATCCTTGTTGGAACTTGCCTGTTTATTCTCTAAAACCTTTTCTCCGAAACCACTTTCTGTATGTTGTTTCTCGCTCTTGTCCAAATCTTGACTAGATATTGACTCCAACGACTCCTCCTTCATTGCTACAGCGGAAGCCATTCTGCCTTTCACCTCCTCTTTATTAAACCCCTTCAAAATTTCACAAGTCTTGCCCCTGGCTTCAGCGATTTCACCAGCATCACAAACAGAACTTGACAATGGCGTGCATTTCAAGTCATTAGAAAGAAAATCCTTACGATCTGGAGTTCTATTCCCCACCCGTTTCTTCGTATGTATTGTCATATCATTCTCAACAACATTACTGCTCATATGCTTCAATTCCAACTACCTTTCATGTTTATTCACTATTCTAACGTTTCTCTTTGACAATTGACCATTTCCCACGAAGGAGTCTGACTAATCAGTGGACATAGAACAGTGCTCTTGGTGACCATTAAGAGAAGAAACAGATCTGTTGTCTACAAGAACTTTTTCTTTTCTAATCGAGTAAAGCAAGCTGTCATGTAGAGGTGATATGAGCACACCCCCTGGGACATGGAAGTCAGTCATTACCTATTCCAGCAAAGAATTTTTTTATAAGTAAAAACAACCGTCCTCCTATTGTCAGCAAGGCAGTATGCATAGAAATGGAAAATATTCACTACCTGAATTATTCCAGTTGGAGATTCTTCAGCAGTCTCTTGAGAAACAGGTGGCATGCCTCCACTTCCCTCAGGGCTGTTTCCCATTGTTGAAGATGGAGAATTAACAAGCCGAAGATTACTATAGACCGCTGCATTCTTCTGCGCTGAGTAATCAGATTTCACTTTGATACGAAACTTAAGTGTTCTTTGGTCAGTTGAGTTGTTCGACTTATTCTTATTATCATGGTTTGATCGGCACCCCTCATCCGCCAAATTGGAAGGAAGTCCTGCATCTTGCTTCATTGAATTGTCAAATGAGGACACTTTTAAATTATGAATTGAATTAGCAGTGTGGGAAGCAGTACCAAGCCTGGATGTAAGAAAATTTGAAGGTGGTCTTGAGGTGGGAGAGGAAGCCTGTATAGTTAAATAACCCAGAGTTCAAGAAAACTGGAATTTTTCCAAGCTGGCACTTGCCAGCAGCATAAAATACCTCAGTGTGTACATTGTTAGGGGATGGCGAGCTGTAGTTTCTTTGTGGAGTCTTTGGATGAGGCCAAAAAGGAGGAGAGCGCTCATGAGCAGGTAAAAAGGAGCCGTAACCACGTATGTAATTCAATCCGCCCGGGTCCTTCTGAGTAAGATTAATAAAAACCTTACTCACCTTGCCCGATGCCATCATAGGCTTTCTTTACTTAAATAGACTGAAAAGAATGCTGGGAGGGCACCCCGAATAACCTTCACAACTTCACCAAACAAATCCATGCCCAATGCCATCGAATTTTGCTTCTGCAAAGACTGCCCTTTCATTTCTGACTACAATCTATAACATCTGTTATGCTCTTTACCCAAATTTTCAGCAGAAACATCACCTTCAAAATCCTTCTGAAAATCCTTACTCAAATTTTCAGCAAAGACACCAGCCTCACAAACTCTTTAATTTAACAGCATTGCTAATATATGAATCAGCAGTTGCCCCGAAGTCTAATATCCCAATTCATTCATAAACCACTGTTCTTCCATACCAAAACCCATTTCATTCAGCAACTGCAGCATTCTCAGGATTCAATCTCTGCAACCTTGACGCACTGCAACATTCTAAAACATGGCTTCATACATGACACTTTTACCGCCAACCATCTCATCAACTCCTATGTAAAGCTGCAGCGAATAAATGATGCACACAAACTGTTCGACGGAATGCCCGAACCTAATGTTGTGTCGTGGACTTCGCTTATGGCTGGCTATGTTGGTGAAGGGCAACCCGAAATGGCACTGTGGCTATTCCACAAGATGCAAGGAAGTTTTGTCTTGCCCAATGAGTTTACTTTTGCCACTGTGATTAATTCTTGTTCGGTTCTAGCAAATCTCAAGATTGGTAGAATTATTCATGCCCGTCTCGAGCTTGTGGGTTTTGAATCCAATCTAGTTGTTTGCTCTTCCCTCATTGATATGTATGGGAAATGCAATAAAGTTGATGAAGCACGATTGATTTTTGACTTGATGAATTGTAGGAATATTGTTTCATGGACTTCCATGATCACAGCTTATGTCCAAAATGCACAAGGGTACTGTGCTCTCCAACTTCTCAGGGAATTCAATCATTTGAGGGTGGAAAGTCCAAATCATTTCATGCTAGCCAGTGTAATTAGTGCTTGCGCAAGTTTAGGAAGTCTAGTTTCTGGGAAAATTACTCATGGGGTGGTAATTCATCTTGGACATGATTCCAATTATGTGATTTCAAGTGCACTTGTGGACATGTATGCCAAATGTGGTTGTGTTGATTATTCATACAACGTGTTTCGGCAAACCCCAAATCCTTCAGTAATTGACTACACTTCAATGATTGTGGGTGCTGCGAAGTATGGATTTGGGACAATGTCTCTAGAACTCTTCCAAGAAATGATTGATCTGGGCATTGAACCAAATGATGTTACCATTCTTGGTGTCTTGCATGCTTGCAGCCATTCTGGACTCATTGGTAAAGGCCTTGAGCTGCTCAATTCAATGAAAGATAAATATCGGGTGAAGCCGAATGTGAAGCATTACACGTGTGTTGCAGATATGCTAGGTCGAGTTGGCCGCCTTGAAGAAGCCTATCAGTTGGCAAAATCTGTTCAGGTTCAAGGTGAGGGTGTGGCTTTATTGTGGGGAACTCTTCTTTCAGCTAGTAGGCTTCATGGAAGGGTAGACATTGCCCTCAAAGCCAGTAAGCGTCTAATTGAGTCCAAACAACAAGTAGCATGTGCATACGTGACATTGTCCAATGCATATGCATTGGTAGGAGACTGGGAAAATGCTCATAATCTACGATCTGAAATGAAGCATACTGGAATCCGAAAGGAACCTGGCTGCAGTTGGATTGAGATTAAGGAATCGACTTATCTGTTCTACGCCGGGGATGTTTCCATATATGCTCAAAGGAGTGAGATACTATGCTTACTGAGAGAATTGGAAAAGAGAATGAAGGAAAGGGGATATGTGGGAGGCAATACAGGGTTGGTGTTCGTTGATGTGGAACAAGAGGCCAGAGAGGAAATTTTGGGTCTGCATAGTGAAAGACTAGCGTTGGCTTTTGGATTATTAAATGTGCCAAAAGGAGTCACGATCAGAATAATAAAGAACTTGAGAATGTGCACGGATTGTCATGAGGCCTTCAAGTTGATTAGTGATATTATGGAGAGAGAATTCATTGTGAGAGATTTAAATAGATTTCATCATTTTAAAAATGGGTCATGCACTTGCAGAGATTTTTGGTGATGGTTTGTGTCATAATTATATCAAATATTACTTGCTACAATTTACATCAAGTATAATATAGCTAACAGAACTTTTTCTTCAATTAAAAGCTTTTAGAAAATAGTTACTTGCAAGATTCATTCAGGACACTACTACATGTGACTTTAGTAGATCTTTAACCTACGTAGTGTCATGGAAAAAGCAATTTTTCAACATGGTGTTGCTTTCAAATTATTTCTCAATATAATGTTTAAAAAAAATAGATTTTGAATAACATTACTTTAATGTTTTTTTATTTATACATATATTAAAATAATATTCATGTTATACATAATTTAGTTATAAAATGTAAAGTTTATAAGAAATTTAATTTTTAAATTAATTTTAATCATTTTAATAACATTGACTGCTTGCGAGGCGGAGTCAGAAACAACAGAGATAACATTATTTTGCCTAGGTCATCCTTCAAGGGTGGCATGGCGGTAGGGAAAGTAACGCCATCTATAATTCATTTAATATTTTAAAATATTATATTGACAAATAATTTGAAAGTAATACCATGTTGAGAAATTACTTTTTCTGTAACATTATACCGATTAAAGAGTCGAGTTTAATACTAATTATAATGTGTGGTTAGGACAAATTTGAATTCCATAATTTCTTTGGAAAATTGAGGGTTTAAATTTAGAAGAGAAATATATGTAATTTTTTTTCTATTAATAAAGTGAGACCCAATAGAAGAACTTTAAATTCTAGAATAAAATATTGTGTTTCTATTTCTCTAAAAATGAAAGGAAATTGATAAAATAAATAAATAAATAACGGGATCCAAATCCGATTGTGACATGTATGTGGTTGAAAATAAAAATTGAAGATGGTAATACTATTGTTGCCCAAAGGCCCAACCATTCAAACGGAAGGGAAGGGGTAAAAAATGCTGGTGAGTGTAAAATTAAAATTCTTCATACTATAGGTTTGTAAGAATGTATTTCGACGTCAAAAAAAAGTAAAAATAATTGAAAATTTATCAATAACACAGTAGTTTTTGTAATATTTTAATTACACGGTAACACATGAATAATTGTTGATGTAAAGTCACCGACAACAACTTAAAAGTGCACCAATTAAATACAAAAATACAAAACTTTTCTAAATCATATAGTATAGAATATATAAAAGAAATTATTCTCTTAAAAGGAAAACTTCCAAGTTTTATAATTAGAAAAGAAAATAAATGCACAGATCACGGAATCAATATTTCAAGTGATATTTATGATAATTAAAATTCTAGGATATGTATGATCAATAGTTAAACCTGATATGGAAACATATTGCCCCAAGAAATTACTATCAAAGAAATCAGAACATATACATATTACAAAATGCTAGGCTTTTGAATAAAAATGAAGGGTTTTACTTCCACATGAAACCAAAAAATGAGAGTCCAAATGTAATTTATAACTTATATACAAATATTTCACACCTTTTGCTACTTTTTACTAAAAAACTTTCAAATTTATAACATAAGGTGAAGACTTACATGTTCAGGGAGTTTATTTGAGTAGAGACACCCAAAATGATCAATAGATTAAATTTTGACATATGGATAAGGTAATTAGATCATCATTAGTTTATTTAAATAAATATAAAAGATTTTGTAAACTTACTTTTCTCTAAATTTTAATTTTGAACTTGCCACTACATCAATTAAAATGAAAATTACGTGAGTTTTCTTTTAACAAACAAGAATCTAGCAATGATGATAAAAAAAAAAAAGATAAAGTGATATATAACTAGTCATGAATCTTAAGCTTGGATCATCAATAAAAATATTCAAAATTGAGAAATAATATAAAATATCTTTAAATTATTTTAATAAGTATCATTTTTTAAAATTATATATTATATTATTAAATAGATATTTTTAATAATAAAATATGATATAAAATAGATTTAAGATAAAAATAGCATAAATTTCTTCTATTTCTTTTGAATCATGGTTTTAAGAAATTTTTATCTCTTTTTTTATTTGTCACTTTACATTATTAAAAATACATTTATTATCTTTTTCTAATTTTACCTCTATTATCTTTAAAAATATCATTCATCCTACACACTAATTGATAAAAATAAATAAAACAGTAACAAATAAAAGAAAAATTAATAGTATAACAAATTATTTCCTTATTAATGATAATAACTCTATTGAATCATAAATTACATTTTATCGATTTTTTTAGTAAAAAAATCTTAGGTTAACAAATAAATCACTGTAATTTAAAATTTTCATAACAATAAATGATAAAAAATGCAACACTTTATTAATGTTTGGTTGTGAAAATCTTTTATGAGCAAATTAATTCTAATATAATTATTAGTAGATAAGTCTCACATCACTTATATCTTACAATATGTATTATGTATTATATTATATATAATGACTGCCTAACTCGATTAAGGATATGGTAATACAAATTCTTCTCTAATTAATATGGTATCTAGAACCTTCTAGGAATCCTTCTTCTACCTTAATCAACAAATAAAAAAAGACAAAAACAATCTAACCTTCTCTCTATCTTCTTCTCCCTTTCTTTTTATTTTTTTTATGCGTGACTAAGGCCACGATGGGGCCAGTGGCACTTTAAGTCATATATTGGTGGACACCCAAACCTCAAAGGCACTAGTTAGTAGCAGTGTACGACAATGGAGGAGAGTAGTGGTACTATTCAGCACCGTAGGAGTAGAACCAATTATATGAGGGAAGGTCTGGGTACACCGGACAATAGATCAGGACAAGGCTATCTCGAATAGACAACGCATGGCATCACATGCACAGGTGTATGGCAGCACGTAAAGCCCACATGCAAAAGAGGATAACGGCACGTGAAGGAAGAACAGGCTGCGATCTTCCATTTGGCACTGTTTCAGAGGGTTCTGAGTAGTTCTGTAAGGTTGGTTTTGTAATTCTATGTCTCCAAGCAATGTTTTCTATTTTTTAGGTAATTTTCTATTTTTATACTTTGTTGGCTAGATAAATTAATTCATCATGGATGTTGGTTCTGATTTGACAAGTAAGTTTAGGTGGAAAACTAATAGAGTGAAAATTAGATGTTAAAAAGTGACAATATGTTACTTGAAAAAGGGTGACTGAATACTATTTTGATGAAGTTAGTATGACACATTATCTCACCCAAGAGCCACCCATAGAAGATCCAGACCAATAATGGATTATAGAAGATCGTTAGTTATTCAAGTTAGTTTGTAATACTCTAACTATTGAAGTTGAAGATAACATAGCTCATTGTCGTACTATTAAAGAGTTATGGAAGTCTATTAAGTCTTTATATTCAAAAAAGGATGATTTGAACTAGATATATGATCTGACTGTGTCCTTGTTTCAATCAGATGAGAAAGATAAAATCAATGCTTAAATTTATACTAAGTTCAATCGTATTTATGAATAATGAAATTCTCTTCTGCATATTACTAATGACGTTAATGTTATTTATTCTTAACGAGAATAACTAGCTACTTTGTGTTATTTAATGTGTTTACCTCCTGAGTTTAGTATAGCACGACAGCAAATTTTATCTAGTTCTGAGCCCCTCACTTGAAAAATAACTTATTATCGAGTTCAAAGAGCATCCAAAGATATTTCTTCGTTTTCTCCATTTTCAAATGTGAATAAGTCAACAGCATTAGTTGGTTGAGGCACTCGTGGAGGACGTGGTAATTCTAGAGGTGGTAGGGGGAAAGGAAGAGGAGGTGATTCAATTTTGATTTATTATTATTGTCAAGAACAAGGATACATGAAGAAATTCTGTTTAAAGTTAGTAAGAAAGAATACCCAGCAATCCAAGTTTACATATATGGCATAGGAATTAAAAATTAATGGTAAATTACTATCTGATAGTGAATATATTAAGTACTTGCAATTGAAGACCTCTTTACAGCCGTCACTCATTCAACCCACTACCATAATAGTTTAAACAAGTAATCCTACTGCATGTCTATCACATTCCAATTCTAGATTGGTCATTAATTTTGGGGCCACTAATCATATGATAAGTCAAACAGGTATCCTATCTTCCTTTAATACTTCTCATCCTTCTCATGTTACCTTAGCTAATGGGTCTACTACTTCTATTATTGGACGTGGCATGGTTGATCTCACCTTTAATATCTCTTTGTCCAATATTTTGTGTCTTCCCAACTTTCCATTTAATTTACTTTCAATTAGCTAAATTACCCATACTTATAACTGTGATGTTTTTTCCTTTCTTGGTTATTATGTGTTCTGGGGCTACTAATCATATGACGAGTTAAAGAGGTATCCTATCTTCCTTTAATACTTCTCATTCTTCTCACGTCACTTCAGCTAATAGGTCTACTACTTCTGTTGTTGGAAGTGGCATGGTTAATTTTACCTCTGATATCTCTTTGTCCAATGTTTTGTATCTTCTAAACTTTCTATTTAATTTACTTTCAATTAGTCAAATTACTCGTGCTTATAATTATAATTTTTTTTCTTTCCTGGTTATTGTGTATTTCAAGATCTGTTGATAAATAAGATTTTTAGTATGGGATATGAATATGGGGGATTATATATGCTAGATGACAAAGTTTCTTAATTAATTGTTGCTATTGCTACCCCCACTCCACATCAATTGTATTGTCGCCTTGGCCACCCCTCATTAATCTCTTTATGAAAATTATGTCCTAACTTAGCATCTGTCTCTCATTTAGATTGCGAAGCTTATCAATTTGCTAAATAGCATCGTTAGTTATATGGTCTTAAAGTTAATAAGCGAGTTTTATCTCCATTTGAATTAGTACATTCAGATATTTAGAGGCCTTGCCTAGTTATTTCAAAATCTAGTTTTCATTATTCTATATCTTTTGTGAATGATTATTCAAAAATGACTTGACTTTATTTAATGAAAAATTATTCAAAGTTGTTTAATGTTTTCTGTACTTTTCATGCTTAAGTTACAAATCAATTCTAGATAACTATTCATAATTTTTAGAGTGATAATATTAAAGAATATTTCTCTACATAGTTTTCAGCTTATTTAATATAGCATAGTATAATTCATCAGTCTTCCTGTGCTGTTACTCCATAACAAAATAGAGTAACTAAACAAAAAAAACTAACATTTAATGAAGGTTTTTCGAGCCCTTTTATTTGAAATGAAAGTTTCTAAATTTTTTAAGTAGATGCAGTTTCTACAGCCTATTTTCTAATCAACTGCATGCATTCTTCCGTTCTTTATGACCAAGTACCCTTTTCTATTTTGTTTCCTTGTAAGCTCTTATTTCCTATTTCCTCACGTATTTTTAGATGCATATGTTTTGTTCATGATAACCATCCTTAGGTATCTAAATTGAACCCTCGATCTTTGAAGTGTATTTTTCTTGGTCATACTAAAAAAGGGTATAGATATTTTTCTCCTGAGTTAAATTGTTACATTGTATCTTCTGTGTTAGATTTTTTAAGTTTACCCTGTTCTTTGAGTCCTCTTCATCTTCCTCCCCCTTGCCAAAATCAGACCATATTAATGAATACTTTCTTGTACCATCTCCCTCACTAGATTCATATGTTTCTCCATAATAGAATTTGGTTCAACCTCCCATTCAGTTTGTTTATTCTCATAGAGTGCAAGTATCACTAGTAGCTCCTCCACCAACCAAGAAACAACCATCTAATCTAGACTCGATTTCAAATGGTCCATCAGTTTCATCTCCTCTACCGATTTCTTCCTCATTAGATCCTTCTACTGTGTCTTCTGATTTGGATTTCCTTATTGCTCATTGAAAAGGTACTCATATTTGCACTCAGAAAGGTAACCCTTATTAGCCTTATTCCATTTTCACCTATGTGTCTTATTCTTCTTTATTTGCTTCTTCTCGATCCTTTATTGCTTCTTTAGATACTATTACTATTCCTAAATCATATTCTGAAACTCTTTCTCATGATGGGTGGCGTATTGCTATGGAAGAAGAAATAATAGCTCTTGAAGCTAATCAAATATAGGATTTTATGCATTTACCTAATGGTAAATAATCCATTAGTTGCAAATGGATATTTACAGTAAAAGTGAATCCAAATGGTGTTGTTGCTCATTTGAAAGCATGTTTAGTAGCTAAAAGGTATGCTTAGACCTATGGTGTTGATTATTCAAAGACCTTTTCACATGTGGCCAAAATTACTTCTGTTCGATTACTCATCTCTCTTGTTGCTACTCATGACTAATCTCTTCACAAGTTGGATATTAAAAATATCATTTTACGTGCAGATTTACATGAAGAGATATATATAGAGCAACCATCTAGAGTCATTGCTCAGAAGGAGTGTGGAAAGGTACTACATTTGAAGAAATCATCATATGGGTTGAAACAATCCCCTCAGGCTTAGTTTGGAAGATTTAGTAAAGTGGTGATAGAATTCAGAATAAAGAAATATGATTATAATCACTTTATGTTCTATAGATAGTCTAGTTCAGGATGTATTCTTCTAACTGTGTATATTGATGATATTATGATAACAGGAAGTGACAAACTGGAGATTTCACAATTGAAAGCTTTTCTTCAAGCTAACTTCTAGACTAAAGATTTAGGAGCACTTCGGTATTTCTTGGGCATTAAAATCTCTCAAGGAAGGAAAGGAATTTTCTTATCTTAAAGAAAATGTGTGCTTGACCTCTTGGATGAAACAGGAATAATTGGCGTTAAACATGTGAAAACCCTATAATTACAAATATTAAACTTAATCAGGAAGATGGGAAGTTACTTAAAGATCCTAAACAATACCAAAGATTGATGAAAAAATTGAACTATCTTACTATAACTAGGCTTGACATTACTTTTTCAGTAAGTATGGTTAGTCAGTTTATGAACTCCCCAAGAACTTCCCACTAGGATGCTCTTACACATATTTTAAAGTATTAAAAGAAGGCTTCTGATTAAGGAGTTTTATATAAAAGTTATATTCATTGTAAAGTAAAAGCTTTTTCTTATGCAGATTAGGCAGGATGTCCTACAGATCAGAGATTAACTTCTGGATATTGTGTGTTTATTGGAGGAAACCTTGTATCATAGAAGAGTAAGAAACAAACAATTATATCTCGATTTAATGCAGAATCTAAATACCGAATTATGGCTCATACTACGTCTGAACTTATATAGGTTAATTACTTTCTTCAGCAACTTAGCATTAAGATTCATAGGATTATGCAATTATGGTATGACAATCGAACTATTACTCATATTGCCTCAAATCCAATTTTTCATGAACAAATTAAATATATAAAGGTTGACTATCATTTTGTTCGATAGAAGTTACAAGAAGAAGTTATCAATATTAGACATATTAAAACATGGAAATAATTAACTGATTTATTTACTAAAATTCTTCCAAGAAAACGAGCTGATGAAATTTATAACAAGTTGGGTATGATTAATATCTATAACCAAGCTTGAGAGGAAGTGTTAGTAGATAAATTTCATATCACTTATATCTTACTATATGTATTCTGTATTATATTATGTATAATAATTGCCTGACTTGATTGAGAATATGACAATACAAATTTTTCTCTAATTAACAATAATAAATAATAAAATTTATTTCATTCAAATCAATGCAAAGTTTGTGATCAAAATTTATGAGATAAATTTATAAAACCTTTTATATTCATTTAAATAAAATAATACCTTAATTACCTTATTCAACTATCAAAATATTGTCCATTAATTTTCAGGGGCATTGATATGAGTATACAATCTCTCCTATAATATAAAACAAATTTTCAAAATATAAAAAGAAATTATTGCTAACTTTGATTGATGGAATTATAATTTTTTATGTAACTATATAATATCCATAGAAGTTTGAAGCATTTTAAGAAAAATTGAACAATAAAAAAAGGAGTACGCATCTCATCAAACCTCATATTTTCACTAATTATAATTATAATCAGATCAAATGACATGCCAATGAAGCAAACTTTATCCGCCAATTTTTAGCCGGAAGGTTTTCAGAACTCCTCAAAAGATAATAATCTTTATCAATACTTCTGTCCTTAGTGATGTGGAATATATTTACTGACAGAAAATTTTCTGGCATCCTTAATTCCAGAAACCTCATGATTTCAAATTCATGTTTGTGCAATATGAATCTATACTAGAATGCATTTCTTTCCGTGTCTCAAAACAAGTTTCAACATACAGTAAAATATTATAGAAACCAAAGTCAAAACATTTAACTGAGTAGTAGATGACATTGTCTGAAGTTGTCTTCCTCCATATTCTAAACTTGATTCTAAAACCTTATATGCGTGTGATATTCTTACGATTAGCACAAAAAACCAAAAAATAAAAAATAAAAAAAAGGGAAAACCTAAGAAGGATATACTTCTTTATGGAAAACAATAAATATATTACTAAAAGAATAAAAAGTGCACAACAATCAAGGATTAATAAGAAAACCTTAGATGAAAGAAAAATATAGGGTAAAATGATTGCCATCCTGAAATTTCCTAATATAATGAGATGGACTAGAGAGTACAGAATCTCAATCAAAAGAAAAAAAGAGAGATAGAGCTGATTTTAACAAGAATTACATAATAGCTTCCATTCACTGGATCATTATGTAGCAAGAACTCCAAAGCCAACAGAAAAACACCTATGACTTGTCATTTTCAATCTCCATTGCTGTTTTTGGCATAGGAGATGACAGGATAATACCCACTCACCCATGATAACAACATCGTTGATGGCGCCTGAAAGAAACATCAATGCAAGTAATGAAAGAGTGGTAAGTGTAATTCTCATAGCAATCATATATTTGATTCATTATACCCCAACCAAGCCTTACAAGATTCCCTGCACATAGTATCAAACAAACCTTGGATGGCTGACTGTTCTCTCATATTATGAACAGTTAACAGATTCCATTTACTAACAGTACGACCTACAAAGATATAGGGACTTATCATAAACCCAAGGCAAATAACTGAAAACACAACTGCAGCCAAAATGCCATAAAGAGAAGAAAGTTTAGATACCTGTACAATTGATTACATCCTTCAACCCCACAAGCTGGAATGACTAATATTAAGGTCTAAACCCAATAAACATAGATATGCACAAGAAATCTTCTGCAAGAATTTCAACTCATTCAAAATTCTCATACTATAACAGAAAAGGAGTTCTTTTTCATAACAATGGATTGATTCTAACTATATCGCTATTCTGCCTTGTCAAAAATGGTTGCCTAAAATTTCCAGACTACTTTTTTCCGGGGGCTCCAATAAATGGAGCAAAGAATATAGATGTGAACTGTTAAATAATACCCTTCCTGTGTCACATAACAAAAAGAAATCTCATCCCTCTCTCTAACCCATAAAAATTTAAGGGTGAAAATGTCAAGCCCTTATCCACATTATAAAGAACCTGGACAATAAAAAAAAAAAAAAAGCTTGCAAAATTTTCTAATCAATCTCATTTGTACACATGTACAGGGGTAACAGATCGTGGGTGACCTGCTCTTAGCAGGTTTCCATGTGCCATCCTATGTAGATATCATTTTGCCCATTGCTTTCCCGATGTCATCTCAGTAGGGAAGAGAAACCAGAAAAATACATTATATACAGTATCAAGTTACTCTCTAGCACCAACAAGACCAGCATGACTTATAGCTTTTCTTGCACTCCGGACCAGATGCACAAGCTCGTCTACATCCTGGAAGCTGAAATCAATAACTTTTCTAACAGAAGTTATACAGTCCCCATTGCGTGCCTCTTCCATGATCTTATTAGCAGCCACAAAAGTGATCTGACATTTTCTCGAAGCCTCCATTGCAAGATTTACATCCTGAGTCTGCAAAATGAGATGCCAGAATTTCACCCACCACAATAACCAGATAACCTTGTATTTAAGGAGGAATATTGACAAGGAAGAAATTGATACTATGATCATGTCAAAGAGAAATTAAAACTTACAAAGTCAAGAAGCCGAACAAAATTAGGGCGATTACAAGCAGATATGACTTGGTTACCAGCAACATGATTACCAGTGCCCCTGGGCAATGCCATCTTAACTCCTGCAGCCTGATTGTTTAAGCTATCAAGATCCGATGCAGAAGATGAAGGAGATTCACCTACAGGATAAGAAAAATTCTAATAAATCTCCGACTTGGATCATTCAACAGAGGCAAAAACCATATTTTTCCAATCTAACCTGTAGAAATCGAACTATCTTGCATATATCCATTCTTTTGCTTTCTTGCTAAAAATTTTGGTTCATAATCAATTATTTGTTATTAAATATCCTTTTAAATCCAATCAAAAGTAGATACTAATCACGCTTGATAGGCAATAGCCAAGTACTGATATTTTGTCACACAAAGACCAAGGATACCAACATCCCAAGCAACTACTAGAATGAGTAAACACCAAATGTTCATATCTAATAAATCCAAGACATGTTAAAAATAACAGTATTACAACTAAATCCATGCAGTTTTGATGCATTGCCTTTGGTAAGAAACTTTTCAGAGGGGCTGCAAATAAAAGGAATAGTAATAACAACAACAATAATTCTAAAAACTTGAATACAGAAGAACACGAGGTGGTGCCAATTTCCATTTAGATAGAACAATAAATCAGTGACATAATAGTTAAAGACTTAATTTGGGAAATCTACAAATGATAAGATAGAAGGCTCCTTGTAATACTTCATCTGAATAAGGAAAACATCATCAATACCAGATCATAAATATGGTACCTGTTTCATTAATAATTTTTCATCATATCACCAAAAGAAGTATGCACTTAGAAAGGGATCGCAAGTTCAGCATACAGCAAAGGCCAACAAGCCTAAAGACATGAATAATCAGCCTGTCAAAACACTTAGTTGAGTACCTTGAGCAACCATTTGTAGGGAAGACTGCAACTCATGGTGATCCCTGATTGTACTAGAAGTTTTAGAGTAAACAACTCTCATGTATGCCACCTCCATGCATTTATATGCCAAAGCAGCTGCAGCCAATTCTTGGCGTCTTTCATATTCATGAGCACATGATCTAAAAAAATTTTAAAAAGCATTTCAGGGTAGAAAAAGCATCACTCCACTTGAAGGAAAAAAGAAAAGGTAACAAGCTGGCTCCAAACCCATGTATTAGAATAGAAGAAGCAACATATACCCCACTCAAGCAGACGTTTGTACATTGCTACAACTAGGTGAAGGAGGGTAAAGTTTATATTGTAATCCAACTGAATCAACAAGCTCAGCATCCTAAATGTTATAGCTCATATTGTTTGACAGATTTATACTGAAGAAAAATTCAAAACCCCAAAAGGAAGAACAGGAGAGGACAAAGAAATACATTCACTGAAAAAACTTTCAATTAATTTCTCACTTCCACAATTGAAGTCTTAACACTAAACGCACAACAACAGTTTACAACTGGTCCTCTAACCTATTCGAAAGATCTAATTCTACCAATAAATAAATAAATAACTTATCTATAAGACCTTGGCCCAACGATGGTCTCATCCCACCCAATAAACACACAACAGGTAAAAGAAAAAAGGAATACCTTGGGTCATTGAATAGAAAAACTTAGATACAGCTTCAGATATTTACTTACTCAAAAAGTTTAGCTGTGGTAGCATAAATATGCATTTGACTCATCTCCCCATGCTTGAAACTATCACTCTGGCAATTTTCTAGAGGAGATGCTCCATGAAGAAACTTCAAGGCCGCATCAAAGTAAGTCTCATTACTTTCAAACTCAAACCCAGAGTTCTACAAAAGAAACAGCAATTAAAGTTTAAACCATCAGTCTAAAAAGAAAGACCCTAGTTGCTATCAAAGAACTACAAAGGAGAATCCAAAATTCTTCAGGTTACCTTATAATGATCTGCCGTATCTTTCAGTTTTGTGGCTTCTTTCAGGGTGTTAAAAGCATTTTGGCTAGAACTTGTTCTCACGGGACTTGACACAGTGGGTTGACGATCAGATTCAAATTTTCCTGAACAGCGATTGGTAGCATCAACAGAACATTTCATTAACCTGGCCACATCACCATTGCTGGGTGCATGGACTGGTCCACTAGACACACCTTCCTTTTGAGACTCGAGAGCAAATCTGGAATCCACAGATAATGTTTCCCTTCTACCCTTGCTGTCTAAAGGCGGAAAAACTTTTGATGGCCCATCTCTTGATACCATATGTGCTGGAAGAGCTCTGTTTTCTCCATCAGAGCCCAGAGGCAGGTTCTCCTGGGAGAGCCTCTTCCTATCAATTGTACACGAAGCATCTTCTCTCAGAATTGAATTCTCAAAGTCTTCCTGTTTCGGCTCAGATTGCTTTCCATTTTCACTTGACTGATGTCTCACAAAATTTTTCTTTCTTATATGGTCACTTTCACGTTTAGGCTTAGCTTCATTTATTGTCTCATGCCCAGAAGCATGATCATTGGTATCAACTGCCAGCTCATAACTCCCACCAATTCTGGAATGACCATTCTCTGTAACTGAAGCCTTCATTGTATTTCTATCAAACTCCAAACCAGACCTTCTGTCCTTCACCATACCTTGCAATGATGATATACCTATAGCAGATTTCTGCCCATAAAGTTCACTGTCCTGGTTGCTCTTCATTCTGTCCCCACAATGCGTGCCATAGGCACCACAGCCATGCTGTTCCACAGTAGAAACACCACCATTCAGCAAATGATCATCATTAACTTCGTAAGAAGTTTTAGATTGGACTCTGCAGTTGTCACTAGCACCTCCAACCCGATGTTTTATTAGAGAGAGCTTTTGGGATTCAGGACGTAAATCGAATGAAACCTTCTCCTTCATTTTTACTATTTGCTTTTCCCCCCTGTTATCCAAGCATTTTTTGGAACTCAATGAAGAGAGACCACGTTTTACACCATCATCTTTCCCTGAAGCATCTCCTCCGGCCAATATAAGCTTATCCATGTTGGAAGCCCTTAAAGGGGATGAGGTAACAGATCCTACAGGTGAATTTTTCACATCATCAAAGTTGGTTCTAGCTTTGTGGGATCCTGAAACCTTGGAGGAGCTTGAAGTTGCTGCCAGTGACGGTTGCCCAGAGCCCAAATCCCTGCCCAACGGATCAATTCCCTCCAATGCTGGTTGAGACAAGAGATTTTTTCTATGCTTCCTTAGCTCCTGCTCCTTATCAGCACTTCTGACTTCACCATCAACAGTCTCATGGTTCCCACCACCCGAAAGGCAAACTTGGCTTACCTTGCCTTTTCTATTCAGTTTATGTTCGCCTTTTACAACGGATTTCCCTTCCTTACTCAAAACTTTACACATCTTTTCCTTCCTAGATCCACTTGTGCTATCATTATCCTGCAACGAGAAGGTGTCACCATGATTATCATTATCCTGCCTCTCCTTCAATTTTCTCTTCTTCACTGAGCCATCCTTTGTATTGTTATTCGTTAAATTCAAAGACTCACAATTAGGCAAGACCTGAGTCTGGACTCCTTCATTCTTCATGGGAACTACTAACTTGTCCTTTGCATTCTCAGATAAACAATATTCATCATATTTCCTCATATCCATACCATTAACCTTTGCCGGCAAATCATTTCTTGAAATTGAACTCACCTTCTCAAGATCCATGTTACGATTCACCAATTTATCAGCATAGTACATATCATGAGTCTTAGACTTCTTAGGAGTTGCGCATTTATATTGATCAACCTCCATTTTGCGTTTCAACTTAATATGCTTCCCATTACCTACACCTGTAATCACCATATTGGCATTTTCGTTCAGAAATATCCTACCATAGAATCATATCCAAAAGCATGAGTTAATCAACATAAAATGAATAAAGTACCTCTACTTATTTGTTTATCACTCTCTTTAGCCATGTGTTTCTCAGCCACCGAGTTGTGCAGCTTCCTTGGATGTTGAGAACTAGTTTTCTTCATTGGGTTAGACTCTGGAGGATGCTGGTCCATAACAGTTAACCTCCTATTTTTTACAGAATCTTGTGGACCTTTCTTTGTGGAGGTTGAGAACAAAAATGGATCACTACTAACTTCTGCCTCCATCTTTTCCTTAATGCCAGGTTTCTTCTTTCTTCGATCAGACATTACATCAGAATTGTGATTCTGATTATTCAAGCCAGATTGCAGAGCACCAGAAGAGCTCATTACAATTGTTGCTTCAGTAGCTTGATTCTGCATATTATTTTGACCATCAGAAATTGGCACTTGATACCAGGCACGTAGTGCTTTTGTTGTCTCCTCCTCACTGATTTCACATTGGTTCATTCCAGGCCTAAGATTCAATTTAAGAAAAATGATAAGGAAGCAATAATATATACAGCAAAGATAAATGCATGCAAACATGAAGAGAAAAGGAATTGTACTGAAATATACTTATTCAAAATAGTGCACAACTATTGCTTGACACGCAGATAAAATGTATGTCAAGCAGACTAGCACAGCATGCATGTGCATAACTCCAAAATAAGAAAGCAACTCACAGCCAATTTAGCATGCTACATAACCATTTATCTGGAAGCTGCTCTGGCATCATACCCAAGGGGAGCAACCGCCATTTCTGACAACTATCGCAACACACCCAATGTTCTTCAATTAAACAAGGAGCTGCTGTTGCTGCTGGAACCATCTCAACAGATGCATTATTATCCACAACAGGAAATGCATTTGAAGCATCTTTTACACATGCCTCAACTATCTGGTTCCCCATTTTATTGGCACTTGGTCTTTCATTCACTTTAACCCCATATGCACTATGTTCTTCAAAATTATCAAGCTTAGCATTTATTATAGGCTGGTGACCACAAGGCCTGTCAATTGGATCCATTCCATGAACTACCGATTCTAATCCTTTCCCTTTTGATGAGTTTTTGCTACTATCCCTAACCTTATTATCCTTTAGTAATTTCATCTTATTCATTTTACTGCCACAAGAGGAAACACCAAACCCAGCACTCCTTTTTTCAGTCATCACAATATTACTAACAGCCCCTGAATTGTCCTCTTTAGCAACAGTCACAGCATTACTGGGACTCTGATCCTCTTCCAACTTATTCTTGCCCCCCAATAGCAGCTTTTTCTTCTGACTAATCACATGCTTTTGAGGATCTTGATCAACCTTACATTTTATTACACCACCCTTCGCCTTTTCAGAAGTCATGTAAGCTTTACACTTCTTAGTATTCATAGACTTATCCTTGTTGGAACTTGCCTGTTTATTCTCTAAAACCTCTTCTCCAAAACCACTTTCTGTATGTTGTTTCCCGCTCTTGTCCAAATCCTGACAAGATATTGACTCCAACGACTCCTCCTTCATTGCTTCAGCAGAAGCCATTCCGCCTTTCACCTCCTCTTTATTAAACCCCTTCAAAATTTCACAAGTCTTACCGGTGGCTTCGGCGATTTCACCAGCATCACAAACAGAACTTGACAAGGGCGTGCATTTCAAGTCATTAGAAAGAAACTCCTTACGATCTGGAGTTCTATTCCCTACCCGTTTCTTCATATGTATTGTCATATCATTCTCAACACCATTACTGCTCATATGCTTCAATTCCAACTGCCTTTCATGTTTATTCACTATTCTAACGTTTCTCTTTGACAATTGGCCATTTCCCAC
This sequence comes from Sindora glabra, assembly GCA_020226215.1. Lineage (NCBI taxonomy): Eukaryota > Viridiplantae > Streptophyta > Magnoliopsida > Fabales > Fabaceae > Sindora > Sindora glabra. The sequence goes on along the minus strand of CM035231.1, from coordinate 46,930,063 downwards.
GAAGGAGTCTGACTCATCAGTGGACATAGAACAGTGCTCTTGGTGACCATTAAGAGAAGAAACAGATCTGTTATCTCCAAGAACTTTTTCTTTTCTAATCAAGTAGAGCAGGCTGTCATGTAGAGGTGATAAGAGCACACTCCCTGGGACAGGGAAGTCAGTCATCACCTGTTCCAGCAAAGAATTTTTTTATAAGTAAAAACAACTGTCCTCCTATTGTCAGCAAGGCAGTATGCATAGAAATGGAAAATATTCACTACCTGAATTATGCCAGTTGGAGATTCTTCAGCAGTCTCTTGAGAAATAGGTGGCACGCCTCCACTTCCCTCAGGGCTGTTTCCCATTGATGAAGATGGAGAATTACCAAGCCCAAGATTACTATATATCGCTGCATTCTTCTGTGCTCTGTAATCAGATTTCACTTTGATACGAAGCTTAAGTGTTCTTTGGTCAGTTGAGTTGTGTGACTTATTCTTATCATCATGTTTTGATTGGCACCCTTCAGCCGCCAAATTGGAAGGAAGTCCTACATCTTGCTTCATTGAATTGTCAAATGAGGACACTTTTAAATTATGAAATGAATTAGCAGTGTGGGAAGCAGTACCAAGCCTGGATGTAGGAACATTTGAAGGTGGTCTTGAGGTGTGAGAGGAAGCCTGTATAGTAAAATAACCCAGTGTTCAAGAAAACTGGAATTCTTCCAAGCTGGCACTTGCCAGCAACATAAAATATTTTCTATATCAAATGGTACCAAGACAATGCACATACCTCAATGTGTACATTGTTAGGAGATGGTGAGCTGTAGTTTCTTTGTGGAGTCTTTGGATGAGACCAAAAAGGAGGAGAGCGTTCATGGGCAGGTAAAAAAGAGCCATAACCACCAAATTTTGCACCTGAAAGGAAAAACAAATCCATGCCCAATGCCATCAATTTTGCTTGTGCAAAGACTGCTCTTTCATTTCTGACAACAATTTATAACATCTGTTGTGCTCCTTACCCAAATTTTCAGCAGAAACACCACCTTCAAAATCCTTCTGAAAATGGCCCAGAACATGTTGAATCCTCTCATCCTTCAAGTTAAAAAAGGCGAACTATTAGCCCTACTCTTTTCCCAGAAAAATTAAACAAGATGGCATAGAACTAAAAATGAGAGTAACCATCTAAAGTAATTACGCAGAGTATAAGCTTTGCAGGCTTCATGAGGATCTACTACAATAATTCAAGAAATTGTCTTTATTTTTTTCCCTTCCAATTATATGGAAGGAGGATAGTCTTCCACAAGGTCAAATTATAAGTACATTAATATTGTCATATACAATCTGAGAAGAAGCTAACCAATCAGCTTTCAAGACTTTGCACAAATAATAATACTCAAGCAAGTTTACTTTTTGGTTATGAAGTGCATGTAGAAAGCCTAGAAAAGCACCTACAACTCCAATTCATCATCCTTAGAGACATTTTTCAAAAAATTAATTCACTGTGATTGCCAAGTTACCCAAAACAAAATGAGACACATTATATAGTAATGTTCCTACCACTTAATCACTAATGAGTTCCGCTCCAGTAATGAAGGATACAGCAATAGAAAGCCAATAGTGATCTCCAGTTTGTAATGTACCATTTTCAGTAAGTTTCTTTACAGGTGAAATATGAAAAATGTAACATCACTTCCATCACTCCTATTTTCTTAGGATCCAAACAAATTGGAACAAGTTTGACACAATTTTCAACGTCAGCATACTATCCAAATTCAGTGTTCATCCAAATTAAGCACATTATTATTTGTTCCTATTTCCCTGAACAACCACGAGTAAAGTGAGAAATTGGAAACCAACAGAGAAACAAAATCAAAATCAAACTTAAAAAACTGAACTTGGTTAAATCTAAGTTCAAGTAAGCCCTTACAAAGTAAGAGAGAGAATCAAGGTTAACGTTGTTGCCATCATCCTTATAATAGCATGCCTCTCCTTCCTCAAGTTCAGTAGTCTCGTCCATTTCTAACAGATAGCCAAAATCAAGCCCTAAGGCCTAACCCCAAAACCCTAACCGGAAGCCCACCGAATAAACTCCTTCCCTAAAGTCTAGCATCCCATCAATCACACACAACAAGGGGGAAGAAATACCACAAACCCCCAAAAAGAAAATTAATACCGACCCACAAAAGAAAATGACGAAACTCCCCAAAACCCAGGAGAAAAATTCTCAGAAATTGAAAATGATCACGCCATAAACCAAGCGGCCATTGATGTTAGAACATATAAACCAAAATAAAAATTTCCGCTTTCATTAAAAAATCGTAAGTTTGGCGTAAAAGCGAAAACGAGGTTAGAAGATCGGAGGGTTGATATCGGAGAACCGATCAATGCCCACTCGAATGGGTTTTGACGGCGAGTTCAAACGGATTCCAAATCCTTCCACTTCGCTTCTCTGGTTTTTTTCTGATGTGCACAGCACACAAAAGAACTGGGTTTTGGTCTATGGATTTTTTCTTTTAGTTTTATTGGGACTTTTCTTAATCTTTTATTTGTTTCTTACCCTTTCTGGCTTTATTTTCATTTTTATTTTTATTTTATTTTTATATGATTTTCCTCTCCTCCTTACTTTTATTGAAAAAAATTTTCCCAGCCAGTTTCTGGAAGAAAAATTATATATATTTAATTGATGCATTCAAGTTGATATAAGTCTAGAAATAATTATTTATGAGATTTTCTTAACCATTTATTTATCATTTATTACATTTCAAAAGCATGAGAAATTCTGAAATATTATTGTAATAACACGTGTCATTATTTTCATTTATTACATAAATTAACAAAACTTAATTGTTAATTCTATTATTTATTTATATAATATTAATATTAATTTTTTGAGATATACATATATTAAAATTTTAATTTTTTATTATTGCAATATTGAAAAGCACAAAATATAATATTTAGCCTTTATAAATTTATAAAATAAAATAAAGACTAATGTTATATAAAACATGCAAAAAATTCCTCATCAGCATATACAAACGATATGTTCAAATATAATATAAACTTTACTTTTCTTTCAAAAAAAATAAATTTAATTAATTAAAATAGTCTAGTATCACTATACATTTTGCTCAATTTCATTAAATAAGATTTTAGGTTCAAATTTTTCAAATAAAAAAATTATTATTGAGAGATTTTAACCACCTAAAAAAGTGTAATTTAATTCGAATTTGAATGAATTAAGATTCAATGTGACTTATTAAATATCAAGTTATTCATAATATATATATATATATATATATATATATATATATATATATATTATGTGCATTTTTTGTGAATTTAAGTTTGATATATTATTAATATAAATTAATATGATATTATTATTCACTCATCTATTATTATATTAATAAAAATTTATTAAAATTTATTTATTATTATTAAAAAAATTTAATTATTATTTTTTAAGTCATGTATCTTCTTTTCATTTATTAATAATATAAAAATATTTTACAATAATACTAAACTAAATTTAAACTCTAAACTTATTAATAAGAATAAAATATTTTTAATTTAAAATAATACCTCCTACTTTCATTTTTTTCACTCACATATTACTTTTCTATTCCAATAAAAAAAATTATTGAATTAACCCTTTTTGTACAAACTAAAAGGAAAACTTTAATTTGAAAAGAGAGTAAGAAAATGATAAATATATATAAGATAATATAAATAACATTACTCTTTAATTTATTTTCTTATCATTCTATTTTTTAAAATTTATTTCCTGCCTTTCTTTTTTCTTTCGCACCAAATCTTTTTAATTTATTTTCCTACCTTTCTATTTTCGTGCATACCATTTTTTAACCTTTTTCTAAATTTGCTTGAGATAACTCGCCCAAGAGGATACAAAGCTTGGTTTTTTTACCCAAATGGGCGCCTTAAAATAATAAATTCCCTAAAACCTGGGTGCCAAAATTTTTTTACCAAAATTCTTAAATTTTTTTTATTTGAAAAAGTAATATCATGGGCGGGGTCTGACTGATCACGGCTAGCCCCCTGCGTGATCAGTTTTAATTTTTTTTTACTTTTTGTTTTTTTATCGTTTTAATTATTTTTTATGTGCTTTTTTTTTTAACTTTTTGGTGATCAGTTTAATTTTTTTATGTTTTTTTACTTTTTATTTTCTTGACAGTTTTAATTTTTTTATATATTTTTTTATTTTTTATTTTCTTTTTTTCGATCAGCCAATAGCTTTTATTTTTTTTAATTTTTTTATTTTTTGTTCTTTTTTTTATCAGCTCTTATATTCTTTTTGATATTTTTTTACTTTTTAATTTTTTATTTTACTAGCTCTGTTAATTTTTTTAATATTTTTATACTTTTTTATCTTTTTTTATTTTATTTCAATATTTTTTATTATTTTTCTTACTTTATATCATGTGAGTAGTCTTAATTACTTTATTTTTTTTATTTTTTATTTTTATCACTTTTTATTTACTTTATTTATTTTTTCATCCATTCTTGTAGTTATCTCTATTTTTGAATTAATTTTTTTACTTTAATTTTTTTGAGCGATAATTTTTTTTGAATAATTTTTTATTATTTTTAACCTTATTTACATGAAATTTTTTTTATTTAAACATAATGTGATGTGTATATCTAAAAATATATATGACTAAATACAAAGTTAGAATATAACTTGCATCATAAAAATAAATATTTTATTAGTAAATCATGTTAATCCATAAATTCACAATTAAATTTAGAAAAAATCAATTATGCGAAAGTCTGAAAACGACATCGTCTATTTTTGCGTCCTTAACTTGTGAAGTCAGGCTAAAACAATGTACGTCGCGTCCACGTGGCACTCAATTTGTATTTGCCGGTGAAAGATGTAGAGCGCGTGGGGGATTGTTTGGAAACGCGCATAATGAATCTTGGAGATTCCTCCCTGACGAGTCTGATCATGTGTGTGAATGATTTGTGATAAGGATAAAAGTTAAAACATGAGCGAAGGTTTCCACTTTTCGGTACCGATGCATACAAATGAATTATTTAGCTTTTTATTTTTAAGTGCAAGGCCCCCATTAGATAATAACAAAAATTATTGCAAAAAATAAAAAATGAATAGTATTAAATTTAAGTTTTTTTATTTATTATTCATTAAATTTTAAATTATTAAATTTCTCATGACAATTATGATAATCCACTTTAACTTGTGAAATGCATTTTGTGCTTTCAAAGAATTACATCCTATACAAATAATGAAATGTATAAAATACAATGGGATCTAAATCTTACCTTTATTTTTGGTCATTTTGTTATCGTGTAAATGGCCATAATAACTATTAATAATACTTTATTTATAAAATTTCATCCCTTTGTCATATTGTTCAAGGATGAATTATGTGTAAAGAAGGGCAAAGTTGTTACAGTATTTTTCAGGGATTATTATTGTCATTTTTACAATTCAAATAGTGCTTTATTAGTGTCTTATAGTTTTAGGGATAAATTTTTATTTTGTTTAAGATTCTTGTAGGCCATATTGCATATAAAAAAGAATTTTGAATCCTGTTACATATAATATTTTTGTTTTTGTCACTTTAAACCTCTAATTCGTTTTTCTTTTATTCTTTTTATTTCTTGGCTAGGTCTTTGAAAGAATTTATGAATTCATTTTTAATCTTTTTTTCATGATGAAGAATATATCATCTGCTTCTAAAAAAAAAAATCTCCAAAATTTCTCAAATTCACTCTCTTTTAATCCATTTCTCTCTAATTTCATATCAACATATTCCACTTTACATAATAAAAATAAAAATATTCTATTTTATTTTCACAATAACACATATTCAATATATAATTTTTTCAATAATTAAAATATAATATTTATATATGTTTAATTTTTAAGTTCTACAGTTCTACTTACCAATACATAGCAAGTAAAAAAATTGATTTATTTTCATCTTGTTCTTTCTCTTTCCTGTTCAAGTTTTCAAAAGAATTTATAAATTTATTTTTATTCTTTTTCTTTCCTATTTTAAATCGTTATCAAGGACATATTATCTGTTTTCTCTTAATTGTTCTCCCCAAAATTTGTTGTTCTCATTTTACTTTAATCCACCTCTCTCTATCTTCACATTAACCTAATCTTCTTTGCATAATGAATATCTACAAATATTCTATTTATAAAAAAAAATTCTCATAGTAACACCTATTCTATTTATAATTTTATTTTCAATAATAAAAATATAATATTTACATCTATTTAATTTTTAAGTTTTCTTAAATAGCAAAGAATTTTAAAAATTAAAGTTCAATCAATAACTTAATTTCTTTATATCAAGATTGCATCAAAAATTATTTCTTACTAGATTTATATCACTATCAATTATGTACGTTTATTACAAGATATGCATATACCAAACTAATCATGTGATTGGCTTTGTATCAATCATTAAGGTTTAATATGATCACGAGTGGTTATTTAACAAGTTATTTAAATATATATATGAGAATTATTAATTTTTATATCCATATACGAAGGTTACTAATATTCACTTTTTTATTTGAATGAAGAAATTATATTATTAATTTAATAATAATAATAAAAAGTATTATAATTAATTTACTATCTCCATTAACTTTTTAATTTAATAAAATCATTTATTATAAAGATAAGAGAATAAGTGAAATTGATTTAAATATTTTAAATTAATATTTCTTCGTCATAATTATTTTAATATCTTTTATTATTTTATCATTATTAAATTAGTAGAATGATTTTTTTTCAAATAAAAAAGTACAGATTACTAACCTCTACATGTAAATGTTAAGGTTATTAACTATTTTTCATAACCTTAAACATAATAAAATAAAGGTAAAATTGCAATTTTAATCTCTCAATTTTTATTAAAATTTCAATCTTGTCATTTAATTTTTAGTTAAATCTAATTTATTCTCTAACTCACTGAATACACTTACAATATCTTTGGTTAGATAGAAATGAGAATAAGAATTGAATTGAATGAAAGGGAATAACCAATGCATAATTATGTTTGTTATGATAAGAAATGAAATGAACAATTCATTTCATAATTATGTTTAATTTAACAAAATAACATAGGAATGAAATGAAAAAAGTGTAGATAAAAATAATAATATTCTTATTAAAAATAATAAATATTTTATTAAATAATTTAATAGGATTAAAATATATGACATTTTTAATAATAAAAATTGTCACAATTTAAATTTTATCATCAAAATTATAATTAACAAAACATACTCTATCATAAAAGTATAAAAAAATCTAATTTACCATATTTTTATATTCAATATTTTTGTAAAGAAACAAATAGGTCATATTTTAAAGTTTATTATTAAAAATATAATTATTAAAATATTTTAATACATAAATATTCAAAAAATAATATTTTTATTATATGTTAATAAATAGTAATTTTGGAATATATAAAAAATATAAGGGATATATGTGAAAAAAATCCAATCCATGAATAGTGGGATGATGTATTCTATTATTTTTGTTATGAAATAGAGATTTCATTATTTGATAGAATCGTTGTCCCATTCCTTAATACATGCTAAATAAACTTTTTGACAAATCCTTTTTCATTTTCATTCTATTGCATCCAACTAAATGCACTTTTATTATTACTAAGCAACCTAACTCCATTAAGCTTTTTAGCATAAATACTTATATGGTATCCTAGATGACGTAGTATAAGTTATATTTTCATATTCTCAAGACACTTTTATTATTCTAATTTTCATTGAAATTTTAATCTTTGGCTTTAAATTTCATTTCAAATAAATTTATCCTCAACTTTTAATATAATGGCAAAACCTTATTTTGAAGTAGTTCAATCTTTTGGAATTGTTATAAAGGTCCTGCTTGGATGAGTAGCTTCAATTTAAACTTATATGAGAAGGACTTTTTAAATATGCTCTATTGCTATAAGCGCTACTTAAAAGAACACTTACTGATGTCTGGATAGATAATTGACAAAATACTTTCCAAACACTAATGTATGTTTGAAAGTTAAATTACGTATGTATTTATAAATATGATATTAATAAAAAGGACATTAATTAAAAATTTAAAGCCTTTGAATAAATAAACAGTTACTATTTAAACAATATTATTGTAAGCATAGATTAAGCGATGCATTTTTTTTTTATAATAGTAAAAATGACTAAATTGTTAGATGTACATAGGCCAAGAAATTGAATCCTACTTAGCAATGCATTTTTTGTGATGGACATAAAGTCTTTGAAATGAATATCATCGTTTTCGATCCTCATGTACTTCATGTACCGGAAGACAAAACAAACACCATCACTGTAATGCAGGGATCCATGTCATAATATTCTAGGGATGAATTCTAAGAACACAGAGAAGATGTGTAAGGTTTAATACTTCGTTTTGTATCAAAGAAAACAGAGCAAATAGTTTAGTGTTCAAATTTTTAAATAATCAAATTGTAATGCATCTAAATTTTTCGCCTCTTATTCTCTAATCTTCTTCATTGTTACACATTATCTTCTTTAAAAAATTTTGTTATTGAATTCATATTTATAAAAATAGAGATGAAAGAGATCTCAACTTTATGAAGAGAAATAGAAAGATTCTTGATAAGTTCAAAAATATTGTTAATAGTTACACAAATTAGAATGCACAGAACAAAAATATACATGATAAAATATGAGATGAAAATACAAGGAACTTTACCAGAAAATACTAGGGCGGGACGACAATGGCTGCATTGCAAAGAAGATGACCCGTGCTCAATTGATGCATTTGTTAGACTAAATTGGAATTTTAGAATTTATTTAAGGATAATTTTATCCAAAAAAAATTATAATGGCAACCTCCGTGGAAGCTAACACTAGAGTCCATAGAAGCTTATTTGCATAAGCTTCATAAGATAGCTTCATAAAATAAGCTATAGAACAGCTTAAACAAAAGCTTAAGTTATTTTTTTAAGCATAGCCAAGCAATTAAAAAATAATGTAAAAATGTTTATTAGATTAGATAAGTTAAATTAAGTTCTTTAAAAGTAAAGTTAAAAGAACCTTAAGTGTATAGTTTTTAAGAATTCCAACTTTTGATATACAGCTTGAAGATTAACCTTAATATATTAGTCCACTTTCATGTTACATATCTTATATACTACTTTCAATATATCAAATAACATTTTAATTATATTTGGATTGGATTTGTTCAATATTTGCACTAGTTAATTATAATAGAAGCAATTACACTATAGTAATATTTTTTCCTTATATTACAACGGAAGTTATCTTATTTTTTAAAAGTTAAAAGGTAAATCTGTTTCAAATAAATGCTAAAGGTACAAGATTGAAATCTTAGTGAATTTTCAGGAATAAAATGTTATTTTTTTTCCTTTTGCCATAAGAATATGTATAACTTATATGGATTGTGCAAGATATTAAATTAGATGTCATGTGAGCATAGTTTTAAAAATCAAATTGGATACCTATAAGCTAGACTGGTGAAAGGTATTGTATCGAAAATGCATATGGACTAATATAAATTGGTCCAAATCAATAAAACATTTCCTTACAAGTTTTATAATTTTTTTAAAAAATATAAATTGTATAATTTTACAATAATTGAAGTATAATACTTTTACAATTTCATATCAATTGAATTTATATTATTTTTAACAATATTTTTAATATAAATTATTAATATATCACTTGAATTTTATTACTTATTTATATTATTAACTTATGTTGCATTTTTTTGTTTGATCATGACTTGTTATTATAAATATACAATACTAATGTATACATACATATATATATATATATATATATATATATATATATATATATATATAATTAATATTTTTTAATATATATAAGTACATATACATATAATTTTTATTTTTAATTCAAAATCAGTTCAATTAATGAATTAGTAATTGAACTAATGAACAAGTAAACTAGTAATTTGTCTAGTTCAATAAGTAGTCCAATTTTAAAAATTATGTATATGAGCATATTCATTAAAAAAACCTAATAGGATCAAGCAACTAAGTAACATACATTTTTAAAGATTAGATGATAAATTTACTTCAAATAAAATTAAAACTTGCATGAAAATTAGGAGATTAAGAGTATTCATTTGCCTGAAATAAAATATTTTTCAAGAGTTAACCGGAAAAGATGTCCCAACATAATGAATATACATTTACATTGTAAAATTACATGATTCATTTAAATTTTTATTAAATCAATAAACTATAATATATTATTTTTTTCACACAACACTATTTGCAAACTTTATGAAGGGCATAGTGAGAGATTAACTCATTTTATTCTTGTAACCAATGAATATTATTATATCATTCAATATTAAATTTACTTTAACTAAAAGGCCGGGAAAGGTACTTAGCTAAGTGTAAGCGTAATATTGAATTTATGTTTAATATATAACTTTTATTTTATTTTACTTGTATAATTTATTATTGCAAATTTATTTTTATATGTTAGACATATATATATATCTTCATTTTATCATATATAATATTACTTTCATAATACATTTCATGAAAATTTTTAAATAAACAAGTTGTTTTTATTTCGGAATTGTACTTGATATGTAGATAGCATGGATAGTGTACTAGTGATGTGATTAGGGATGGAAATTGATTAGTTAAGATCGGTTAAGCAACCCAATTCCACCTGACCGAATTAAACTAATCATTAAAAGCATAAATTGAAATCAATTGAATTATATTCTCTAATCGAATTAAACTAATTAAATCAGTTTGTAGTGGTTAAAAGTAGGTTCAGTCAGGTCTATTATTAAATGAAGAATGTGCATTAGGGGAAAGGATTTGGATTTAAAAAATTCAAAAATATCCTTAAAATGAGATCATTTTTTAAAAATTCTAGTAAAGTTTTTGGTCAAATTCGATTAGTGATCGTTAATGAACTTTCATCCTAACCAACCAAACCCAAAAATATTTTTCATTTTTATTTCAAAATAAATCGAAATCTATATTTAACCTGCCTTCAACCACCAATATTGAGCCGTTACAATCGGTTAGTGTTGAATTGAAGAAAAATTGTCACCCTAGATATTATAGGTGGTGTAATCTCAATTATATAGGATTTGAATTATTTTTAAATGTATTGATATTAATATAAAGTCTTCCTATAAAAAAATATTAACAAAATTAATCTAAATAAATTTGGATTATTTTCTTAGTGGTTTGATATTACATGGAGTATACACTAGTTTTAGAAATATTTATATAAAATTTTGAATTTCATTGTACATGTTATATGATCTTTGTGTTGTAAAACATTTAGAAAAATAATTCTAAAAAATTAATTTGGTTAGAAAATGGAATTTTTCTTAATATTTCTTTAAAATCTTTAACCAATATTTCTAAGATAGAACGCAACAGTAAAAATAGAAACAAACATTTATAATCTTGTGTGGCTGTGTGTGTATTATGTTAAGGAAATTATTTAATGTTTTTATAGAAGATGCTAACACAATTCAAAGGAAAATATTATAACTACCAAAAATAAAATTTGAAATTGAATTTCAAATTATTTATACCCACCAGATTAAGTTTTATAAATTTGTTCAATCATCTTATATTTAGTAATAGCCATTAATTTTTATTCAAAGCCCAATTTTAGATTTTGTTTTTAATACATATGGTATTGCCACAATCCAAACTACATCTCAAGGACAAATACACAAGTACGGATTTTTGAATACTATATAAGAAGAATAAAAAAGATCATTAGAATTGATAAATTTAAACTTAAGTACCAAGAATAATTTATCTAAATTGTTTATTTTGCTTTTCGAATTACTTTCTGAAAATTGACAGAGTTTTGAGAAATTTGGATTTCATTTTCATTTGAAACCTAATTTCATATTTTATTTTTTATGCATATAGCATTGCTACAATCCAAACTATATCTCAAGAATAAATACACAAGGTATGGGTCCTTGAATGCTATACAAGAATAAAAAGGATTGTTAAAATTGATAAATTTAAACTTAAGTAACAAGAATAATTTATCAAAATTATTTACTTTGTGAATTGCTTTCTAATAGAATTTCAATAGATTTGAAGCTTTCTCTATTCGAAAACTAGAATTATGGTACGACTTCATATATAAAGAAAGATTAAGATAAAAAAACTATGTAATAAAAATATTCCAAATATATTCTTCCTCGTAATCTCACGTTAAAGCTTATGATATATTATTAAGGTCAATAATGCTCCATTAAGGCTTATAATGCCTCATTAAAGCTAGTGATTTGTCCTAAAGTTTTCAATTTCCAATTTTCAAATATTAATAATTGAATTAAATATTTCTTATTTGAAAATATATTCTTAATTTATATTTGAAATATATTTAATTTTTTGAAACTTATTTATTGGATATTCTTGATTTTGAATATATTTTCAATAAATATTTAAAAATAAAATATTATTTATGTTAGATTTTTTATATGATTTTATTTAATAAGTTAAATAATTTAAATCATATCTAATAAGATTTTAGCCAAATTATGTATTTGACTTTTAGATAATTATCCAAAAAAATATCTAAAAATTGATATTTTTGAAAACTTATTTTCACTATTTAATTATAATGGACCATGTGCATGGACCCAATGACTAGATCATGTGTGCAATTCCATTTATTAGTCTAATAATATTTTCTTAATTAGTTTGATCCAATAACAATATATGTAAAGTTTTAAGCTAGGAATCATATGGGCACACATATAATTGTCTCTCAAATAATCAAATACATTAATTATTTAATTTCATTGATCCATCTACTATAAAATTAAAATTATACTCTAATTATATATGCCTTTATTTGAATAAAAATCAAAACAAACTAATAGTTAACTTAAACTCTATTTCCATGCTATATTAATTCTTTATTTATACTCCTTTGCATAGTATTCAATTAAATTAATAAAATAATTTAATTTATCTTGATACTTATTGATTTCTTTTATGATCATCAATCAACTTTCTTATAATTTAATTATAGTTGATGTATTTATGTTTGAGACTTATGATCGATTGTCAAAATCTACTAAAATTATTATATTGTCAAATTCTATATTCTTATATTATAATTATATTATTAATAAATATATCAATATCAAATTATAGAATATATTAACCCTCAATCAAGTTTTGCCTATTTGTAATTTAAATATGATTATATCCATAAAAATATAATCATATATAAATCAAAATTCAAAGCAAAAATAAATAAACGAATAAGAAATTTCATTTATCTTAATAATAGTTAGATTGATTCTAGTTATGATTTTATTCAATATACCAAGTACATTTGTAAACTTTATATGATCAAGATAAATCATATATCTATAATTTACAATAACATTAATAAAATGCTCAACTTTATTAATACACTTGAAATAACAATTCTATCAATTGTAAATAACCTATATTGATATATTCTATAAATCCATATTATGATCACATAACTATATATTGTATAATTAATTGAACCTTTTTTAAATCTTTATGCAAAATAAATATTTGAAAATGCTTATAATTATTTCTATAAAAAATGAAATAACTCACAAAAATAAAAAAATCAACTATTTTTATGAGCTCATTCACCACGCTTTGTCACATGAAATAAAATTGTGCCAATTCCTTGATTCAAATTCAATCTAATATAATTTAAATCTAATCTAAAGTAAAAAAAACATTAATAAACCAACTCATATGATACAGAGGTTTATTCTTTACTGACATGAGTTAAAATATTATAAAAAGTTAAAATACACATTCCTTCTATTATATCTTATGTATAAAAAATCCCTTGATATTTTAAAATGCATAGTTAAAATGTTTAAATTATACAAGTTGTGTAGAAAACTTCTTTTTGTTATCTCTTCTTACAAATTTTAATGGCCGAAAGAGGTTTTCACAATTTTTTTTAGCATATTTAGTTACACAGAAGCTAACTTTTTAAAATTACTTTTACATCTAAAATTAATTTTAACATAAAAATTAAAAATAACAATTTTTAGTTTGAAAGTTAATATATAAATTTTACTCAATATTATATATTAATTTACAATCAAGTTTTTAAACTAATTATTATAATTAATTTTATTCATAATTAATTTTTCTCATCATGCAAAATAAATTTAAAAATACTTTATTTTATTACATTTTTAAACAATTTTTTATGCATATAATTTTTTTTGAGATTGGTTTGCTAATAATATCTATAGCTTAGAAAAAATAAAAATTTTATTCTTTCAAATCGATGTTAAAACCTTTAAAATTTGAAAAAAAAAATATCAAATTAAAATGAGGTTCGCATGCTAATAATACACTCAAATAAAATGAATTCATGAATAAACTCCTAGGAAAAAAACTAAATTTAATGAAAGTATTTTTTATCCAAAATTTATTGATATAGTAAGAAGTATAATTTATTTAAATAAATACTAATTAAATAAATTATTTTTAAAATATTTATATATATACTAAAAGATATTAAAGTAAATCACTTCAATATAAAAATTCAGTCGTAATTTTAAATTATATATTATTAAGAAAATAATTAATAAAAATATTTTACTTGTAAAAAATAAAATTACTTATAATGAAATAAAATAATAAAATTTTAAACTTTTTTTGCATAATAGTGGAAAAACTTTATTTGAATATAATTAATTATGAATAACTAATTTAAAAAACTAGTTATAAATTAACATTTTATATTTATTAATATTTAAATATTAATTTTGAAAGTAATTTTTTAATTCTTTTTAAAAAATTTTAAATATAAAAATAATTTTGAAAAGTCAGTTTTGTGCAATTAAGCACGTTAGAGAAATGATTGTGGAAACCCTTCCACCTTTGTAATATGGAAGGAGAGATAACGGCAAGATGTTTTTATACAATATATACAGTCAAAATGTTTTAACTAGAAGTGACCTCATGTGCTGCATGAGACTTTTTATACTGTATTATATTATATTTCATAAACAATCATATCATAATCTTAATTAAATTCTTTTTTTAATAAATAAAGAAGTAATTAAACTACCAAATATACAAATACAAGGATCAAAATCAAACCCTAAATGTAATGGAAGGAACAAAGCCTTTAAAGTACATGGTATGTAACTTAAACTAAAGATTTTTGGCAATTAAATTCTTTAATTAAAACTTAAAAATTATTGGAAATAACCCTTATCTTAAATAATTATGCAAATTATTAATAAATCATAAAAAATCAATATATGGTGATACGTACATATAATTTTTTTTAATTTAATCAGAGCATTATTGAAAATTTAGCTTTTTTTAATCAACTTTTAATATTCAAGCCTATAATTTAATCATAATATTATTCAAAATTTAGGTTTTTTTACATCAACTTTTAATATTCAACCCTATGCAACTAATTTTAATAGATTAATAAATAATTATGTTTAGTTGCAAAAGTAGCATGTGTTGCTACAATTTAAATAAATTTATAAAAAGGTCTTTTATATCAAATTTTTATCATTCTCTCAACCTATATTATTTAAGAGGTAATTTAAATTTGTATATCATTTATTTTTATATAAATAATATAAGCTACAACATCAACCTTTTGGCCAATTGTTACGTTCCTTGGAATCATATTAATAAAGATTTCTTCTTTTATCCTAATAATTTTTTTATATATAGTATATATTGTTGTATTTAATAAGAGCATATGTCTTATGATTAATAATTATGTTGTTATAGTTTATATATATGTTATACCCCTAATAATTTAAAACTTTATCTATTCAAACATAAATTATTTGGCAATGAAATTTATTTGTTTTGTTTAGATGATATATCTTGAGTCTTGAGAATAATTTGAATTAATATGATATTAGAATTTGATAAAAGTTTGGAGTAGAAAGGAATTATAAGACCCTAATTTTATTATAAAAAATTTAAGCAAAAAAATGGAAATTAAGAAAAGAATTACAATTTTACCCTTTTTTCCTAAGAGACCCTTTATACCTAAAATGCCCAAACCCTCCTCCCTTTTCTCATCTTAATTCATCATGCTTATTAACCTTCCAAGAGAAACCTTAAAGTTCCAAGAAGATTCTTCAAATTCTTTTCAAATTTTATCCCCTTAAGAAGGTAAGTAGCTTATCAATCAATGATTCTTTTTCAACCAATCTCTTCCATATTCATCTATCTTTCCTTTTATACTTGAATTTCAAAAGTAATTTGATAACAAAAGTTGAGCTACAAAACCCTAACCTATAAATTCTTATTAGTTTGATGTATAGACATTCCAATCTACTCATCTTACACTTCAAGCATTTTTTTCCTAAATTTTATTAGTAGCATTCTACCTAATATCTAACTTAAATTCATTTTTAATATTTGAATTTTGATATTTATTATATATTCAATGATTATGTATGAGAGGTTATTTATGATTCAAAAATGAATTATTAAAATGATAGTTTTTTTTATGTTTAGTAGTAGTAATTCTAATGAAATCATATTATGCATATTAATATGTAGACTTGGAAAATGTTAATAGGGGTAATGGAGGAATGAATAATATTGAAAATGAAAATGTTATTAATAGAAATACTCATATATTTAAATGTTAACCTCAACTTGAACTTCAAAAAAGGCAAATAAAAAAGGCGATTGATCAAATGTTTGGCTTTATTATAAGGATATAGGAGCATGTCATAATGGTAAATGATAGGGTAAATGTACAAGTTATGCCATTTTAATAATAGGAATGGTGGTGTATCTAGTACTTCAAACTAGTACTTTAAGCTTTTCCTGTCGTACCTCAAAATTAAAGAAACTTGAAATCTTAAAGTAAACTAAAATACCAAAATTATTGTTAAATAACCTTGAAAAACCAAGAAGTAGAAAACTTAATCAATTAAGTTTCAAGCATAAAATGGCTTTGGCAATCATAAAATATGATCTCCTTTTTAGCTTCATTGAATATGATGGGATTAGGGATGTCATAAATTATTTAAATCCTAATACAAAAATAATTTCTAGAAATATTGCTATATGTGATGTGTGAAAGCTTTATTTAAATGAAAAAGATGGGTTGAAAGATGAATCATAAAAAATTTTGGGTAGAGTGTATCTTACTTCTAATTTGTAGACTTTTTGGACTAAAAAAAGTTACATTTGTTTAACTACTCACTATGTTAATCTTGATTAGAAGTTAACAAGTAAAATTCTAGCTTTTCATGGCACTCCACCTCCACATATTGGGTATAAATTATCTAGGAAGATAATTAAACTTTTACGTGAATAGAGAATAGAAAAGAAGATTTTTACTCTTACTTTAGATAATGCTTCTACAAATGACAACATTTAATTATTCTTAAGAGAATAACTTTATATGGAAGAAATTTTATTATATAATGGTGAATTTTTTCATATTCAATGTTTTGCACATGTTTTTAATCTTATAGTTCAAGATGGATTAAAAGTAACTTTTGATGCCATTATAAAAATTAAAGAAAGTATCAAATATATAAAGCCATTAAAGGCAAAAAAAGGTAAGCTTTGATAAGATTATGCAAAATTTATCAATTAAAGACTATTGAAATTATGTTTAAATGTGCGCACTAGATGAAATTCACCTTTTCTGATACTTGATAGTATTTTGGAATATAAGTATGCATTTACCTCCTTAACAATTGATAAGAATTACAACCATTATCTATCTAGTGAGGAGTGAGTAAAAGGTGAAAAATGTGTGAGTTCTTAGAGTCTTTTTATAAAATGGCCAATTTGATCTCTAGTTCTAGTTATCCAACTACAAACTTATATTTCACTCACGTTTAGAAAATTGAACATCTATGTTAAAGAATTTGAATAGTGAAGATTAAACAATAAGAGATACTGCTGTTAGTATGAAAGTTAAAATTGATAAATATTAAGGTGAGTATAATATGTTGCTTGCTATGATAACTATTTTTTATCCAAAAATTATCATTGTTAGAGTTTTGCTACAACACTATTAATCCTATTACTTTTGAGAGGAAAACGAGGATTGTGAAAAACAAGCCTTTTCAACTTTATGAGACGTATTTAAAGCAATCAACTCCAACATTCGAAGGAACCTAATCTTTCAAATTTTCGTGCATTTCATCTTTTGGAAATTCAAGGAGAAAAGTTTTCATGGTAAGTTTTTCAACGTTCTATTAACTATTGTATTCAAAGCTTTTATATAAGTTATTTTGGTTAATTATTTTTTAATTGATGGTATAAATTTTATTTTTTAGAATTTCAAAGCTTTTGATTTTAACATTGTTACTAGAATTGAAAAGTTCTAATTGAAGATTTATTTGGAAAAGTTTAAGCTTGAGCTTGCTTGTTATAAAGATTCAAATATTTTGAATTAGTGGAAGGTACAAAGAAATAAGTTTCCAAATATAGCTATCATAGCTTGTGACTTGTTAAGTGTGCCAATTACTACAGTAGCATTCAAATCAGCATTCAATATTAAAGGTCATATGTTAAACAAGTATAGAAGTTGCCTCCTATCTAAGAAAGTTCAAGCTCTAATTTACACTCATAATTAGCTCTATGATTTCACCTTTATTAATAATCCTTTTGATGTGATTTGTTACAATTTTGATTTAGAAAATTTCTATCTTTCTTATTTTAATTACTGATATTTATTAATAATTAAGATTTCAATTATAAAATTGGAGGATGGTGATGAAGGAAAAAATGGCTCAATCAAGGATTCAAATACAAATATAACAATTGATGTTGACAAAGCTACATAGATAGAGGTTGGCCATTTATTTTTTATTGAATTTGTTAATGTTTTAGCTTTATATTAATTTTCTATTATTTTTATTTTGAATAAGTTCTATAATTTTTAATTTTCTATGTGCATTCAACTTTCTATTTTTGCAATGAAGTCATTTAGATTTTCCATTTACTAATAATTGGTTTGTTACTAGTTACATAATTTGTAATGCAAAGGTATGTTGTTTGTTTTGGCTTAGCTGCTATTTTTTTAGCTTTTTACTATTGGTTTACACTTGGCATTTTAACCATAATTTATAGCCTCTATAGACTATTAATAAGTGTTTCTCACTTACTCTTCTTTTTTGTTATCCTATCTTTGTTTTTAGTGTTTTAAATGGTCCATATATGCAACATAATACTTGTATTACTTAGGTATCACAAATTATGGTTAATTGATTATGGAGATGCTAAAAAATAGTGAAGACAAAAGCCAATGTCAAATGAAATAACATTACATTTCACCTAAGGCAATTTCAATTAATCATGCAACTTTTGGTTTTGTTAGGAACATGTTACCATTATGAATAAAAGATTTTATGATGACTATTGTGTATATAACTAGAACTATTGTATTAAATATTATGGTATTATTAATTATACAAGTTAGTAAAAGATTGATAGTCTTTGTTGAACTTTCTCTTTCAATTTTTGATAGGCCGTTAGGCCTAGTTATATATGTGGAGTTCAAAAGTGATAGTTGTAGGCTGAAAATCCAAAAAAATTCACAAGTAGGTTAGTCAAAGATCTAAAAGGGCTTTCATGAAAATGGACTAATCCATGAATCAATTTGAGACTTAATTGGATTGGATCTAAACCAGTTTTAAGGAGTTTATTTCCATTAATGAGCAAAATAAAGATGTTCATATGAACTTAAGTTCATGAAAACTTTAGTTTAGCCTTGAATCCTTTACTTCCTTGGCAATATGCATTAGCACTAGGTCAACTTTTTCATTTGTATTGTTGTTATCATTTTTATTTATTTGAATCATAAATAAAAAATTACCATTTCTAACTTATTTCATTTTTATAAAATTTTAAACTTTTATTATATATACTTTATTAATTCTTATTAAATATATAATTAAATAATAATCTTAAAATAAAAATAAATAATATTTTTGTGATATAAATATTAATTATTGATAAAATTCTATGTAACAATCTATATTAAATTATTTTTATTACATTACATCACTTGATAGGAATTGACATAAGATTTGTTTTAGTATTTATATTTATTTGAAAATTGAAATACATATTGTGAACACGTAACTTTCAATATAAAACATTTGTTACATGTTAAATTTTGTATACAATTCTTTAACAATAATACATGCATATATAAACTTAGTTTTGCGCAAATAAATGATAAAATAGCTGATCATATAAGATTTGTTTTATAAAATTAGCTTTTGAATTAACTAAAAATTTAAAAGGGTATAAAAAGATATGTTTATATGAATAGATATATAAATTAAATTAAATTATATTTATTTAAAAATTATATTATATTAAAACAATTGAAATGTTGAAAAAAATATTATTACCAAAAATTTAATTAATTATATTATATGATCTTGCATGATTTTTATTTTTAATGAAATTATAATTACTTAAAATATAATTAATTATATTTTATTTTTACATACTTATATTTTAAAATAATGATATAATTAACTAAGATTAAATTAATTATATTTTATGATATCATATATTTATTTATTTATTTATTTATTTTTAATTTATTTATTATTAAAATAAGAATATAATTATTTATTAAAAGCATGAATTTTAAATTAATAAAAAATAAATTTGAATTTTTTTTAAAATTACTAACTTATAAGTTATAAGTTATTAAATGTAATTCATTAAATTAAAGTTTATTTATTTCTATGAGTTAGTAGGTAAAATATTTTTAAAAATTATCTTATAATTACTCGAAACAAAATTATGACATATAATCCAATTTAACTATTTACCTTAATTGGTTGAGCAGGTTCAACCTTATCCCATTTATTTTGCTAATTAATGAATGAACTATGTTTTAAATATTATTTATAAATTTGTTTAATCTAAAATCCAAATTGTATGCTTTCTAATAAACACAAGCTCCCTAATTTCATCTAACCCTAAATCATAATTTCTAATTTTTTAAACAACAAATTTCAAATTTGAATGTAGCATTAATATCTTTTATAATCTTATTGCAGCATTAAAATTTTGATATTATTGTTTGTTATATTATAACAAATAAAATGTATTAATATTATAATAGTATGAATGTTAAAATTAATAAAATAATTTTTTGACTTATAAATATGGCAGTGATATTCAAAAACTCTATATATGTTATGTCATAAAAATATTATATGCACCAAAAATTAATTTTCAAATTGAGTTTTAAATATTTTACATTTATTGAATTGAATTTTATAAATTCATCTCACCATTCTATTTTTAATGGTTATCTTTGATTTGCATTTGAAACTTAATTTTAATCCTACTTTTGGTACATATAAAATTGCTAATTTTTTTAAGTAAAGGCTGACATTGCTCTTAGGACTATTGTTAAACTGTAATTAATAGCATCCAATTAATCACATTTAAGATTTATATTAAAATCTTATTTAATATTTTATTCATACTTTTAACAACATAATTAATAGTAGAATGTTATTTAAATATTTATTCCTTTTTTAAAATTTAGTAGAATTATATTTAAGTTTGATGTAATAATTATAGCTACAATTGCTATGTCTTGCCATTTAAATGCATGGAACCTCAATATTTTTATAGGATCCATGCTACTCAATAGCTAGATGTTGATCTCCTATATTTTCATGAGTTTTACATTAATCAACTAATTAGAAGTTATATCTAACCATCTAAATATGTAGGATTCTTGCATTTTTAAAAAGTTTACGCTAATCAATGGTCAAATATTGCATTTGATTGCCCGAATGCATGGAACTTATTGTATTTTCATTAATCCATGCTAATCAATGACCAAATGCAATAATTACAATTATTGCACTAGAACTTTATTTTATGTAAATAATTGATAAATTAACTAATAGCAAATAACTAATAACTCATAAAATAATTAATTATTTAAGAAGTATTTCACAAAATTAGTTACTAAACTAGTTAAAATTACAAAATAACATAAAAAATATTAATGAAAATAGATATAGAAATTAAAATAATTCATATTTATCTAAAGATTAAATTATATTTGAACAATTAAAATGTTCAAAATAAAAATATAATATCTAATATTTAATTAATTATATTTTATAAACTTATATATTTATTTACTTATATAATTTTATTTTATTATTATTTATAATAAAATTATAATAACTTAAAATATAATTAATTATATTTTATAATATTTCTTATTCATTTACATGCATATTTTTATATATTTATAGTTTAAACATAAGAATATAATTTTATCAAAATTAAATTAATTATATATTTTATGACATTATATATTTATTTTTATTTGTGAAAGATTTAGTGTAAAAATATAATTTCTTAAAATTAAATCAATTATAATTTATGATATTATATATTTATATATTTACTTAATATTTTATTTAATTATTTATACTAAATTTGTGAAAATAAACTTAAAATGGAATGATGCATAAGTACCTTTTTTTCTTCTTTTATTTTGCTAAAAAAAAGATAACAATTAAAAGAGTTTAATTATAGAAAAAATAAAATGATTTATAACATTATTAAAATGTAATTCAATCAATTTTGGTACCTAAAACATACATTAAAACAAAATAGAACAATAAGTATTTATCAAAAATGACAAGTATAATTTGTAATGATGCATAGTTGCATTTTTTTTAACTTAACTACCAAATCTACTAATTTTAATCTCATAACAATGTAGCAATATTGTTATGAATATTCCTTATACCATCAAATGTCTCTTTCATATTTTCATTATTTGTAAAACTATCCTGAATATTTGTAAGTTCATTGTTAGGGATGTAATCTAGATGTTGCTTTAGTATAGTAAATATTAGGTCTTCAGTTGAGTTTATTCAAATATAATTATTTAATGCAAATGTAGTCATTATAATATCAATTTGTGTATGCACACTAAATTATGACGTTTTGCTTAGTATCTTCCACTTTTTCTTTAAAACTTTAAATAATCTTTCAATACAACTTTAAAGAGATTAATGTGCATGATTAAAGGCTTTATGAGCATTATTTGGTAGCTTATTTTGAAATTATAATTGATGGTATTGTGTTTTCAGATACAATACCAAATATCCTTATCTATCTGGATATCCTTTGTCCATTAAGTAGTACCTAGCTAATTGAAAGAGAGAAAAAATGATAAATAAGATTGATTTCTATAAATTGTTTTATGTCAAATATATATATAAGACACCTTATACCAAATATCCTTGTCTATTTGGATATTCTTTGTCCATTAAGTAGTACCTACCTAATTGAAAAAGAGAAACGATGATAAATAAGATTGATTTCTATAAATTGTTTTATGTCAAATATATATATATATATAAAAGACACCTTATGGCAGGTGAAGAAAGTTTATTGTTGATGTGTTAATTGTATGCATAAAAACACAAGTATCATATATTGATCCCTTTTATCCAGCTGATAAAAATGTAAAACACAGGTTAAAACCACGTATAGTTATGACATTAAAAGTAGGGATACCTTTTCTTCTTATATAATGCAATTGATCTACCTCGAGGATACATGCAACTATATATATGTTATTAATACATCTAATACAATTCTATTATACAAATTTAAATCATAAGATATCATTTATAGATTAGAAATAATATATATTATCCAAATTTACATTATGAACATTATGAGAAAAAAATATTACCTTAAAGTATGACACGTATCATTCATCATTAGTTATTTGAGGTGGAATATATTTAAAACTTGGATCTTCTAATTGCTTTCAAAACTT
Source organism: Sindora glabra (assembly GCA_020226215.1). NCBI lineage: Eukaryota > Viridiplantae > Streptophyta > Magnoliopsida > Fabales > Fabaceae > Sindora > Sindora glabra. The sequence continues at coordinate 46,906,199 of CM035231.1, read as the reverse complement.
CGTGAAATGCTCTATTAATAGTTGATCCTAATTGTTAAAATCATTTGCAAACATCTCTATTAGAAAACTTAAGATAATGGTGTATAAAAATACACCTACTTTCTTGATAACTGACATTCTATCACTTTTTTGTAATCCATATTTCATTGATAGTTCTTCACATAATTTAATAAATATACTCAACTCCATTCTAAATACAATTATGTATTGAATAAGGTTTCCATTCAAAACTTCTATCATCCAATCCTTTTCTTTTTGCAATGAAGTCATGCATAGTTCTTTATAAATATATTTACAATAATATGTAGTTATAGCAATTGTTATTGAAGATGCAATTATCTAAATTTTGCATTTTTTCTTTCTTCTCTCATTGTCCATGACACACCTATTCCATAGAAAACATAAAAATGCAAATTTACTAGTCTATATAATAGCTATTTTAATAATCTATGCATAAAGATATGTCCTAAAGAAATATTATATGTCTAATTATAAAAATTAAACACCACCACCATACAAGATTAAGGTAACAAGCATCCAAATTAAACAAAATAAGTTTAAAAAAATAAATCAAAATAAATAAAGCAAACATTTAGTTTTTCTTCATAGCATGTATATAATTCAATTAAGCCATCCTAGAATTATCATCCTTTATATTAAGGAACATTTCTCTTTTCGTAGCATCCTCAAGCAAATGGAATGAATAACACTATAAATCACTACCTTTTGATAAGTTGCAATTAACTACCATGCGATTAATAGTATTCATTATTGTAGAAACATTAGCAATAGATGTTTGAGTATTCTCATTACTAAAAGTTATGGCATTTAATTCTAAAGCAATCTTACAACAAGTTCGCAAGCTATTAATTTGAAATGATAACTTTTCTATTCCTATTGAACATCTCCTTGAATACTTCATTTGAATAAGATCAAGATTCTTTGTAGTAGTCCTTATACCACTTTTTTAAGGTTATCTAAATGCCATAGTATCACTTCTTTCACCTTGGTTAAGTTTTTTATTATTATCATGACTTTGTTCAAGCACTTGGTTTGGTTCTTAAATACCATTATACCTTTGGTTTGGTATTTGGTTACTACCATGGTGTCAGAAATTGGCTGTTATAATAATCCAACAAGCAAACATACTCGATTTAATATTCAGTGAAAAAATTCAACATATTGTAAAGGTCTTGTAACTAAAATTTGGGATTAATCTAACTTATGTACTATTTTTCTTGATTTTTTCCAGTTTTAAGGTATTTTAATAATTTTAACATAGGTAAAAAATTTAAAGGAGTTTGAGAAGCCCTTATTTACAATTATCATATTTTTATCTTTATGTTAGTGCATTTTAATGTAAATTAAACACTTGAAATTATGAATAAAACCTATAATGACACAAAAAGTATATCTATTTGTGTCAAGTGGGCTTTTGTTTAAAATAATTTTAAAAAAGGAGGAGTGTTGGAAGGCCTGTCAAGGTGCTGGACGTTGAGCTAGGAATTTTAGTTTATGACTATCCCTACATATTAAAAACTATGTAATAAGGCATAAACTAAGTGAACAAAGTGGCACTTTCCCTATTTAATACGTCTTTTTTTAGGCCTGTTGTGCTTGAAGGTTCCATAAGTGGGATCATCTTACGGATTGGTATGTACGAGTGCTTCAGTGACATTCAATTATGACTTGCAAACTTATGAGTTCTATCATCTATTCCAATAGTATTGTATGAGTTTAATGGGGAAGGTGAGATGTTCATTGGGAGTGGTAAGCATGTGTTGTATGATTTTAATTAGAAAGCTGTTGGTCTATGATAAAAGTATTAAAGCTTAACTTATGCTAAAAGGCTAAAATTAGATAAGTGATAATTGTTTCAATGTAACTTATCTAATGCTATATAAAGGATATGCAAAGTTATCATTCTTAAACTTGAAGGAATCATTGCAAAAAATTTAATTAGAGGATGCAAGAAATTGGATCGACCTGAGAAGCTAATATGCCAGAGGATGGTGCATTCGAGTGACCGTAGGTTAGTGCATCGAGTGTAAGCATTGATTCCAAAAGGCTAGCTTGCTTATGTGCATGAGATATTAGTTATACACATATTCATAGTAATGGTATCAAGGGATACAAATCACCATCTAGAGGAATGATTGAATTAATAGCCTATCTAGTAGAGAAACTTTAGTCTTGCCAAAGATTTCTCAAGGGATTGGAGAAGTTGATCGGTGAAGTTTTTAGTCATGTAGAAATTTTTTACCATCGTTAAAGGTGGTAGTTTCTAACACGATATGATAACTTAACGTAAATATAACACGTTTATTCAAATTCGAGTTAACATAATAATCTATTTAAGAATTTATTTTAAAATTTTAAAAAAATTTATTTGAGAAATAATTAATAATTTAATTATAAATAAGAAAATATATAATAAAGATATAATTTTTTTATTTTAATAAAATAAAAATAAAAGTTAAAAATGATATTTTATTAATAATTAAAAATATTTTTTATAAAAAATAATTAAGTAATTAAATTTAATAAATAATTAAAATTATTAAAAAAGTTAGATGAGTGACCTATTTTAATACATTTAATAAACGAATTAATCTGAATGACATGAATTACCACCCCTAGCCATAATTGAAGGGTATTAATGGATTGCTTTAATAAGAGTAATCCAAAATTGTGTGGAGGTGGTGCAAAAGGATTATTTATAGTACTCATGGAAACATAGCCGGAGGGCTAACTAGAGATTCGAAGGAATTAACGTTATATTCACAATCTATAAGTCTAATAAAGAGTGCATAATCTCCTACAAGATTCTTCGATATAGTGGGTTAGGCTATGTAGTTACTTTATGGAATGGTAATGATGACTTAGAGGAGAGATAGTTGACTAACATTACATAGTCACATTGTTGAGAGACTTTGCAACAATGACCATAAGTTTATGTTTGCTTATGCATAGACAAAGTGGAGCTCGAGCTAAAATGGAGGATGTTGTATGCTTAATCCCATTCAAAATATTGAAGCAAGAGAACTATCAAAGGGTATGTTGCAAAAAGTAGTCAAAAGATGCATATAGAAGGGATCATGAGAACCATAATGTTAAAAAGCATCAACTTCAAGTATAGATTGTGGTGGTTAATGAGATGCCTAAAGGTATTAATTTAAAAAGGATCAGAGGATTCAATCGAGTATAAAAATAACATTGCAAAGTATTATAAATTGATCAAAAGCAATATAAGCAAACTTGTGAGCAAGTTTATGGAGGCCTTAGGTAGATCAAGCCTAAGTCTTGGCTTTTGTATCAATGCAATAAGACATTAAGTGCAAGATATTTATTAATAAATGATTCAGAGTGCTAAGCATTGCTTATGAGCTACAATGTTAGTGCACTTACTTTTACTATAGAGGTGGCATCCATGTAAGCTAGAAAAGCAATAAACATATAATTATAGAGGCAATTACTCATTGGATCAGTTACAAAGGTTATGAATTTGGGAGAGATAGTAGTAAAGTAACACTAGAGGGTGTGAAGATAACTTAAAAAAAACTCTACAGAGCTAGCTTTTTGATAAATTTATGAAGAATATATTTAGCTAAAAGGATACCAATATTGCAAAGGTAATAACCTAACTTTAAGATGAAAGAACATTTATAATGCTAAAAAAGATAAGCATGAGTGGTCGAGTTAGTAATTTAGAGGAATAAGTTAAAAACTAATATAAAGTTTCAAGAAAGTAAATGGATTTTTTATGGAGCCATGTTAGATTGAGGTGTCAATAAGGGTATTAACATTTGAAATAGAAAAAAATGTCACAAGTTTATAGTTGTAATAGTCCCATAAGCAAACATATTCGATTTAAGATTAGACTTATTGGAAGAATCCAATATGTTATAAAGTCTTATGGTTAATATTTGAAATTAATCTAATTTATATATTATTTTCCTAATTTTTCTAAGTTTAGGGGTATTTTGATAATTCTAGTATGGTTTAAGAATTTAGAGGAGTTTGAGAAGCCTTTATTTGTGATCCTTACAATTTTATCTTTATGTTGGTATGTTTTGATGCAAATTGGACACTTGAAGCATTTAAAAAAGGGCTTATAACAACTTAAAAAATGTGTCTACTTATGCCAAGTGAGCTTTTGTTTAAAATGCTTTTTAAAAAGGTAGAGTGCGTTATGGCTATCTTCTATACACTGAAAATTAAGCAAATAGAATGTCCTTCTCCCTATTTAATTTGTCCCCTTTTTAGGCCTATTATGCTCAGAGGTTCTACATGTGGGACGATCTTGTGGATCGATGTTCGTAGCTATTTCGATGACATTTAATTATGGCTTACGGACTTGTAAGTTTCATTATCTATTCCAAGAGTATTATATGGGTTTAATAGGAAGGTTAGCAGGTTTGCTAAAAATGGTAAACTTGTGCCACAGAGTTTTGATTAGAAAGTTATTAGCCCATGACATATAGCCATGATTACCCACCTTATGCATAAAGTCATTCCAAAAACTATTCTCTCTCATTTTCAAATTTTTTAAATAAAAGTATTAAGAATAAAAATAATCTTGAATATTTTGTTCCCTACCATTATGTTTTTTAACACATGTATCCTCTTCATTGCCATTCTCTTTTTCCCTTGTAAGACTCAAGCCACGTTGCATAATATTCACCATTGAAGGATCTATTAAGGATGTAACATAATTTATCCTATTAGCCATTGTATCTCATAATAAATGAACCCATTTTTCTGCAGTAGAAAGATATACTGCTTTATTATGTAATTTTCTAAATTTAACATACTCCTACATATACCAAAAATTAAGTATTCAATTTATTGAACCATTTATAAATATATATGCTTTATTTTGATTGAATAATAAACAAATTAGCCTTTAATTTCATGTCCCACCACTCATCTAAACAACTAAGTTTTCTTGAAATAGGGTCATACCTTAAACTAGTTTCTGCCTTCTTAAGTTGCTTCTAAAGGCACTAATCTTTCTTCATTACATCATACTTATTCTTTAAACTTTTATCACTATAATTACGGTTAGTTATCCTTTTAAACTCTTATTTAAGCTTACATCATTTAAATTATTATTTGCACTTATTCTTCATTATGTATTAGATACAAATATCATACAAAATAATTATGTTCTCATTTGTCTAAGTAAAATCCTTATGTTTTGTGCATTGTTATTATTTAATGACATTTTTCTTACTAAAATAACTTGCACAAAAATATTAAACAAAAATAAAGCCTATCAAATTCTTACCTTTTAGCAAAATAATAGAAAAATAATAGCAACATTAATTAATTTCTTTAATGCAAAGTTAGTAATGACTATATGACGGCGATGGAATTTTATTTGTAACCTTAAATGCCATAGTACATAATTAAATAGGCAAATACAAAGAAGTTAACGGAGTTAAATGAAAAATGAAAATCAAGCCACTTCACTGAGATAGAATATTATAGTTATTGCTGAAGGGTATTACTTTTGGTGTTAACATTGCTATTTCTATAGTGTTTCTCTTATCAAGATTTCTAATAGAATTTATCGTGTGGAAATTTTTTATACTTTAAACTTGAAAAGGATTATTAGGAGGTTACTATCAAGACAGTGATGCAGATACCTAGTGATATACTTATCTTCCTAATAATTTTATATAATTCCATCTCACTCCTTTCCATGGCAATTATAATATATGAATGTTAGAACCATAATTTTATATTTATTATTATGTATAATACTTTTTTATACAAGTCCATCTTACTCCTTTATAAATGTTAGGACTACAATTTTATGGTTTCATCGGCCGGTTATCAAGCATTATGAAAATACTTTCATTAGTACTATTCTTTACTTTCCATACACAAATTTCTTAATAAAAATTAAAAGTTTGTTAATTCCTAACTAATATAAGAATAGGTTAAAAAACCTCATAAGCAACATTTAAGAAAAAATTGCATTACTCATTTAAAAAAAGAAATGTATAATATAGATAAAGAGCCCACAAATAAAAGCATAGGTTGTAAATTTTTATTGCTAACTTTTGCACACTAAAATTAGTCTCTAGCTAGTTAAATCATACAATAGCACATCATATACCCCAAACCAATTATCAAGATTATAAAAAAAAACAATGTTATGTTAACATCATTAATTAAGTTTCTAAAAATAGATATGAGAGTCCTATGGTAGCTACACATCTCCTCTTCGAGTTGGCTTTTTGTACTTAAATACAACCATTAGCTATTATCAATTGAAAGATGATTTCTTTAGTTATTCATTAGTACAAAGATCTGAATATCATCATTGTTGCTCAATGAAGAGAAGTAATTAGATATATATATATATATATATATATATATATATATATATATATTATATTATAAATGGTTTGTATGTTATTATAGACATAACAATAAGAATAAAGTTATTCTACAATTCAATTTTTTATCTTGTAAAACTTAAAAAAATCTTCATTCATAAATTGATTTTCAAAGTAATTTCTCCAAAACTTGAATTTTAACAAACAAAGAATGAAAGAAACCTTTATGCAATTGCAAATTCAAAAAAGAAGTAAAATTAAAAAAGGAAAAAAAAACTTATTATACCAGTTAAACTTTAGCAATTTTGCAGTTGTTTTGGTGGTGCTATGATGGTGTTATGGTAGTGCAGTAATGGTGTTTCAATAAGCTATGGTGAGGTGATAGTATTATGTTTCCAAAAGAAAAGGTTACAAGTTAAAACACGTTTTTTTTTAAAATATTTAATTTTATGTTATAAAGGGTATGAGTTGTAAATTAATAGAAAAATAAGAATAGATTTGAAACTTTTTTGAAGATATAGTAGCTTATAAGTTATAAGTTATAAGCTATTTAAGGTAACTTATCAAATTAAAGATTATTTTTTCAAAAAATTAGTATGTGAAATATCTTTAAAGGTTAACTTATAACTTATTAATTAAATTAATAAATTATAAGTTAACTTATTTTATTTTACAAAACAAAGCTAGATCTAGATCTAATTTAATTTCATTGGTCCATTTTATCCCTTTATTAATTGATAACATTTTCTTTTCTTTCTTTTTATTTAATATTGTAATAAAATAAGAGAGTATATTAAATTCAGATTTTATTAATAAATTATGAAATAATAAAAATCAAAGTAATTAAAACTTAGTTATTTTTATTTTATCCATCACCTTAACTCCACTGATGAAATTTATTTTTTAAAGGGAACATTATTTCTATTATCTTATATTCACTCCTTACTTATTTTTTCTTCATAAATTGTGAGTTTAAAGTTCTATAGACCTCACAAGGGGAGTGGATACTTACTCTTTAAAAAGAAATACAAATAGTATTTTTCTATATATATATATATATGTGTGTGTGTGTGTGTATGGTTGGAAGGCAAAATACTAACCAAGTATAGATGTTGAATACCCATTTTTAAAATGTGACTGAGTAAAATGAAATCAAGTTAGATCATAAGTGAAAGGTTTAAATCCTTGTAGTTAAAACTACCATTTCCTCTAATTATTACTTTAGAGTGCATATTAATAAAGTTAACTATCAAATTACTTCTTAAAAGATATGTTTCACATCAAATCCTCTTTGAAAATTTATCTTATATCATATAAGCACATAACTACTAATTTTTACATTAAATTCATTTTTAAAAAATAAATATTATATCAAATTTTCATGAATAATTTAGTTAAATCTTTCAAAGAAAATCTAATGTAATATATATATATATATTTCAGGGATTAATTTGATGGTATATTTATACTAATAATAGTGAGGTAACTAATTTTTCTACTTTAATTGTTATTAACCATGCCTTAAGAGTATTAAAGTTGGAAGCCTTGCAAATTTTTTTAATGAATTCATAAATACAATCAATTCATGAATTTTTTTAAGAGAATAAAATATTTGTAGTCTTATGATAACACTAAAATTCCAACATTACTCTCACTTATATTTTAATAATTTAGATATTTTAACATCATGAATTAGGTTGATTCTAAAAATTAAGGATATAATTTTATAACTTATTAAAATACAAGTATAAATATGTCACGACCCATTTTAAAGCAATTGATTAGCGTAGGAAATTATTAGGTGTAACCATCTACTAGTTTTCTAATATTTGCTCAATAAAGGTGGAACCACCCTTTGCCTTGATGGGGTCATGACCTTCCTAAGACATAAGATTTTACCACATAACAATATATATAATATATATTTAACCTTCTTAAATTGTGACACTAGCCCTTTAAATAAAATTTATACCTAACTTTGTATTTTCATTTAATAGAGTGTTAAACTATAAATTACTTATACATATTAATCTTTCTTTATTATTTGTCTTTTAAAATTATTTAATTAAATTACAAGCATATTCTTTTAAAATTTATTAGATAAAATAATACTTTAAAAATAGGATTTAAATATAATATACCACTAATAACTTAGAATGAAAATTAAAAGTCTTATAACATACACATAAACATAAAAAGATAAAAGCTAACTAATTAAAATTAAATTAAGTATATATAAAATATTATCTCTTTTATAATATAACTATGCTTAACTGAATCTTAAATTTATGTTCATTTTTATTATTTTTTTAATAATGCATATCTGTACTATGTAATTCTAAATTTGACACTACTATTGTATTATGAATTTTCACTTAAGCATTTTATCAAATTTGTATAATTGATCTTTTCTTACATTTTAATTATTAGATATTTGTAGTAATAATTTAGTATATAATTATTTTAATTTATAGCATAAAAATGTAGTAATACAACATAAATTTATGATTTCTATTTTAAGTTCACCCTATTCAATCACTTAAACCAATTCTACATGTAATACAATAATATCTATTTAATTAAAAATATTTAGCTTTATTAGTACATGTGAATTTAAAAAGGTATAAAAATAAATATAATAAAATTTATTTATTTTTAAATTATTTAATAATATTTTAATAGCATTTTATATGTGAATTTTGCCTTCCGAATTTTTTTTAGTTCCTCAATTGATGGTTAATGAAATGCTAAATGTAACATTATGCATAGCTTACTTGCTATTGTGACTATGTTACATATATATGCATTAATTATGCATATGTGTGCATCTAGCCCAACAATCCTATGACTTCCTTGAATATCAAAATTCTTAAGTGGACTCATTTTCAACCTTTCTGCCAACAACTAAGCATTTAAAAAAAGACATAGTTAACAATAAATAGGTATGTGTATAAGTGTATTATAACACAAAACTTACAATTTATCCCTTATTAAAAAGGGTTCAAATTCTTACTTGAAGAATATAACATATAACCATACCTCCATCAAGAAGGAAAAAGTATTTCTAGGATTTAACTTTTCTATCAAATTATACACAAACATATATTACAATTATATTATGTTTACTTAAGGTTTCACCTCTCAATGACCTTTAGATTATTGCAATTTAGTCAAAGCATTTTCATGTTATTCAATGGATACCAAATAAGAGAGAAAAAAATGCAAATCTCGTTGTAATCTCTTTTAGCCTTATCCTTTACAATCCTAATTTAGTACCTCTAAGGTTAATTTTATCCACTTATAAATGAGCACACGAATTTGATGTAATAAGCCATAATAATCATATTATTACCCCCACCATCATCACAATTCATACACAATACAATACATCAAATATGATCGAATGCCACACTACCATTTCATTTATAATACCACGATAACATTCATATTTATTCTAATAAATAAATGCTTCAATCGATTTAACAATTCATACATAAACTAAATTTCATATAATAAAAGAATATAAATATAAGGAAGAAATCACAATGTGACTTTGAGCCCCAATATCATTGTTACACATCATACCAATAGCCAAATATACACTTAATTTTTAGGACAATTAGTATCCAATAAATGATAATAATATAAATGAAGCACAACCCTTACAATTTAAGTTCATGCACATATATACACCATAATATCATTATTCCCTTTTACATGCCCTCACACCTTGTTTTGAACCTTATTTAACATGTAGTAATTATTTCAATGCTATAAAATACTTAGATGTATCTTAACCCATTGTATATTATGGGGTATGGAGGTTAATAGGGTATAATTGACTACATATTTAATTATGGAAACTTGAAGAATAACTTTACAAGGGTTCAAAGGACAATTTTGAAGCATATAGTTGACTGTGCAATTCTTAAAAACTACTCTATGGGTGCATAGTTAATTATATAATTAATTGTAAGTTATTAGAAAGGAATTCTTTAGGTTGTAATCAACTATACTTGCCTAGAAAATAGGTTTTAGGGTATAGTTGACTATGACCTAATTTTTTAGTAGAAATTTATTTAAAAATACTATTCACTCGAAATCCTTTTACCAAAATTCCATCATACACACCATAATACTTAACCAAATCATTATATAATGCCTTTATAACATTATTACTACTAGATCCATTAATCATACCAAGCTAAACCTCACAAATTCCACCTATAATTAAGAAATCCTTGAAAGTTAGGAAATTTAGCTTTTAACTAATAAATTTCAATTAAATCCTCAAGGTTAGAATGCTTACTCACCTTATTTAGAAGAGGTGATATGAAATGGAATTGAGGTTTGCTTGCTTTAAAACATTCAGAAACCAAATCTCAAAGTTATAGTTTAAAATCCTTATTTTCATCCAAAATCTTTAATCTTTTCAATCTCAAATAAAATTAAGAATGACATTTATATGAGTTGAGGTTTAAGAAGTCTTATCTTATTTGAATTGAAGAGTAGAAGAGATTGATGAAGTTTGTTACTTTTTCTTTACTTGGAAATATAAGAGGAAAAAAAAAGAAGATGATGAAGATAGGAGGGGGAGGATTGTGGTTAGGAAAAAATGGCATGGATAACTATTTAGAGGGATAAAAAGGGGAGTTAAGCTAAGGGTGAAATTGGAAATGTGCTTTAAATCATCTCAACATGTAAATATTTAATCCTAAACACATTTAACCTTTAAACACTTCATTTCATTCATTTTTTCTCAATTATTTTACACCACATTCTTATTTCAATTTCTTTCAAATAATTAATTATTCTCCATACAAAAAATTTATCCCATACTTTTTATATTAATTTATTATTCTTACTCAAGAATATTTTAAAATTTTAGATGGATATAACAAAATAACAGCAAACCTTTCAATATTTTAAAAAACATATCAATATTTCAACAAGGGAAATAAACACAAAATTGAAAAGAGAAAATATGTGGATCCCTAAAAAATGTAACCCATGCATGTCTATCTTTTTTTTCTAATAAAATAAAAAATTTCATTTATTCATGAAACATTTTAGAAATGTTTATTGTAATTATGCTTTTAGTAACTTTAATAACTTTCCATAAATGATTGTTTACATTTATTTTGATAAATCATAACTTTTTAATATTTTCATTCTTTTAATAATCAATTCAATCAAAAATAAACAATTAAATGTTAAAAGATATTTTAGATTAAATTTTGATTTATTGTCAATAAAGGATTTTTACATTATTAATGAAAGAAAAGAAGACATATCACTAAAAAAATAATAATAGCAAAAGTTTCTATCAACAAGAAATAAATTTTAATTATTCCTTGATAACATGTCAATAATAAATTATAGCATAAAATATAAAGTTATTTTAAAGTGAATTAAATTTAATTTTTTTAAATTATACAAACTTCTTTTTTATTATCATAATAAATTAGAATTAAGATTGTCAATTAGGTAAAAATTGTGAACTTAAATTCTTATTAAAATGTAAAGAAGCATGTTGAGCTCACAATGTATCACGATTTTCATGCAATAATCACTAAGAAAAGAACAAAAAAAAAAGAATAAAACTAATCGAAGATGATAGTGGAAATTAGTTAGATCATCTTTATAACACTAACAGACAAGCATATTTATATTTCCAAATAAACTTCATTCATTTGCCTTAACTTATGATAAAGACCTTGTTAATATTCCAATCCTAATATTCTCAGTTAAACACATAGCTTTACTCCTTAGGCTAATTTTAAAGAGAAGTTCTACTATATTAAAATATTTAAAATAATTTTTAAATAACAAAGTATATACAAATTTAAAAGCAATGTAGCAGTTACTACATCTAGCAATCTAAATGCTTAGCACCTATGCATTCTCATGGGTCACACTCTTAATTATTGCATTTAATTTTTAATTAATATATGGCTTATGAAAATATAAGGAACTATGCATTTGATGACCAGATGTAATAATTATAATTGTAATTATTATATTAGATTCAAACTTGTAGATAGTTTAGTGCTTAAAAAATTATTTTTAAATACTTTAATGTAATACATTGCATGAATGTAAGAATTTCTTTTTTTCCACTTATGAAATCAAAAAAGTAGTTTTGCACAAATCTAAATAAAATGCTTGGGCTTGATAGACTTTTTTCAAGGTTTTATGATTAGTTTTGGGATATTTTGTGAAGAGATATTAATAATATAATCATGTCATTTTTAAACAAAGGATATCTGCTAAGAAAGCTCAATCAAACTTATATATGCCTCATCTCGAATATAATGCATAAATATCCTTTAATTATTTCAAATCTATCAATTTGTGTGATAAGTTCATTTTTAAGGTTCTTGTTTTAAGATTTAAAAATATATTAGATGAGGTTATATCTCCTTGCTAGAATGCTTTCACTAAAGGAAGTTAGGTAATAGATACCATCTTGTTAACTTCATAGGTCATGAAATATTATGCATAAATGTAGAAGTAAAACCTAACTTTGGATTGCAACTAATAGATACTTTTAAAAGGTATGACACAATATCTTAAAATTTGAATTACAATGAGTTAATAGTAATAAACTTTCATCCTTAATGAGTAAACTTGATTGTGCAATGTGTTGCTATGATCTCTTATAAAGTCTTTATTAATAATGTCCTTTATAAAGAAATTAATCTAGATAGAGGACTTCATTAGGGTGATTTGATTTCACCTTACATATTCATTTTGGGTGCGAATGTTCTATCATTCATATTGCATCAAGTAGAAAAATGAAAATAAATTTAAGGTATTAACCCTTCTCAATATGGCTCATTTATAAATCATTTATTCTGTTTAAATGATCTATTGCTTTTCTTCAAAACAAATAAAAATAATTGTAATAGAGAAAAAATATTACAATAATTTGGTAACTTCTAATTATAGAACAAAAGGATTAGAAAACTAAAGACCTTATTACTATTATTAGATTGTAGAATCTAAATTATCTTAACCTTCTACTTGACAATGAGACTATTGATATTATTTATTATGTCTGTGCTAATCCTCTTACTCCTAAACCCAATAAATTGGTGTAAGGTGTCTCAAATGATGGTAAATTCTTCACATGACATATATATGTTATGATTACTAAATACTTATATACGGGGAATGATATACACAATGTATATGAATATATTTAGAAGCTAAACATTCCCTAAGAATTTAGATATTCATTTAACTTATCATACATGAAAGTGTTCAAACAAATGCCAAGCTTTAAGTTAGAGGAATTAACATTTGTAAAACATGTTGGTTATGGTTTGCTAATGAGGAAGTCCATCTACAACTCTTCAGAAAATGCTTCTTTGTTAAAAGTGTTTAAAGAAAGTTAACTATTCTTACAAATTTGAACCTCTTTTTCTTCAATAGCATGTATAAATGAACAAAAGCTAATTATAGATCAAGTTAAACTTACCTCTAACTTGTAATTTTGTAGAGTATCCTCTTTTGGGCATTGCTTTGTAAAGCATTTTAATGGTTTAAGAATGAAATTACACATGTTAACAATGTTGCAACTATAGATCTTTACTAATGTAGTTCTTTTAGGTAGAATATAATTACTTAGGATACTAATATTGGTGTCTGAATAAATAGAATAAAAAAAAGAAGGAATCCAAAAGTTTACAGCTTATTAAAGTAGATATTTCTAATTAAAGATAAAGCTTGCAAAGGAAACTTTTGGGTTAGCAGTAATAGAATGCCTAATATGGGACATATATGGAAACTAGTTTAAGGGCTATTACAAAAGGGTTTGAGTCACTAATGGTGTAGTGATCCAAATATGAGGTTAATTAAAGGTTTGAAAATAACCATTAAACTTAATATTTCATATATAGAAATGTAAAAGGATGCCTTTATTGTTATTAATACAATTTTGAAAAACATACTAATATGTTTCTAATTACAAAATCCTTCTAGAGAAAATTCTCTACATAAACATTAGGCATATTTTTTAAGAAGCAAATCAATGGATAAATCACATGGTTAAGCTTGCTTATTGAATTTACCAAGCATTATCATATTTTGTAGTCCATATGGCGTAATACCCTTCCAATGTAAGCATGTTTCTTTTGTTATGTATCTTTACCACTTTGAAACTTTAACCAATTTGCGTTTGTAACTTTTTTATATATATATATAAAAAGAAAATTCTTGACATAACCTTTTTTATGATGTTAGAAGACAATTAAGATGTTGTAAATTATATATTTAATCTATTTTGTTATCCATCTTTTTTTGTAATAGGAGTATCAAATCATTTAACACACACACACACACATAAAATATTAGGTTTAAATTAAATATGTGATCATGAAAAAATCTCTAAGGCATATCCGGCACTACTACACTATTAAAAATGTTGAATTTGTCAAGTTTATGAAATTTATTTAACAAATAATATAAAATAGACACATTCAAAAGATTTTGTCCTAATTATCTTATATAATATGATATTTCACTTAAGAATAAATTACATAACTTTCTCTACATGCTTTGGTGCTCATAAGATATACTTTGTTAGCAAATATAACCTTTTATGATTTTTAATTTTCATAGGAAAAAAATGCAAAGTACCTTTGTCAATTTTGGGCAGTAGGATTTTACTTTTCAACTTTAGAAACTTGAAAATCATCCTTTAAACAATATAAAATTTGTAATTAACATTCACCATTAACTCAATTCACTATTTTATCAAAGTACATGATTTTTTAGTGATATTTTTAAATAAGAATCATAATATTATATCATGTTAGTTTATTTTGTTATTTTTTTACAAATAATGTTATATATCTAATAAAAATTAAATTAGATATATAGGGTTTTAATTAAATAATTAAAAGATTAAATGAATTAATATATTATAATATTGTAATTCTCATTTATAATGTTCATGAAAAATTATATAATTTGATAAAATAGTTAATTAAATTGATAATAAAGGTTAATTTCAAGTTTTGTTAAGTTTAAAGGACAATATCTAAGTTTACAAAATAGAAGAAGGCAAAATCTAACCACTTCAAAGTTAAAGGGATATTTTGCATTTTTTCCCTTTTTCATGTTTATTAAAGTTAACTAAAATTTTATAATTTACCAACTTAATAAAAAATTTAAAAACTATTTGAAAAAGTGTTTGAGGTACTAGTGAACAAACTTATCAAAAAAAGAGACTATATTTGAATAAATTCTATAGAGTAGTTTATAAATTGTAATGAAAGTTTTAAAATTGGACCTAATTGGGTCAAGCTAGTTGAATCGAGATTTTGCATCTAAGTCGAGTTGATCACATTTTACATATAGAGTAAAGGTTAATTTAGATTGATACGTTAGCTGGGTCAATATCTAACTAAATTCTACTGATTTAGGTGACTCGACTAACGTTAAATAAAGAAGATGTCAATTAAAAACACTATAGCCAAAGTTACTTATAACAACAATGCATTGCTTTTTATCATCCATTTCAATGTTTCATTTTTTTTAGTAAACAAAGGAGGTTAAAGCCTAAAAAATAGAAATATAGTTAAGAGAAGACTATACAGAGGTTAGAAATCCTTATAACATCACCTAAAATCATATGATTTAACTCAGTGGGAGGTGTACTCAGGACTGCTAAACCTAAATTATGCTTCAAGCCAAAGAATGTAACCTAGTTTACATAATGTTCCTTTCCATGTAAGTATGGACTATAGTTACCTTGTGATTACAAGCCGATAAATCATTACACTAATATTTAAAGGCTTTAAGCACATCACTTCCTTTCCTTTTCATATTGAGTAATTCAACTAACATTAAGGGATCTAACTTAAGAATAACTTGCTTGAAACCTATTTGCTAGGCCAAATGTGAACCATAAATAGCTCCCTAAAACTCCGTAATCAAGGAAAAACAAATTCTTGAATTACATATGTAACCATCCATCCAAGCACCTTTGTGATTTTTTAGGATGCCACCACATCTTGCTACTTTTGGATTATTTTTGGAAACATCATCAATGTTAACCATGATCCACCTAATATTCAAAGTAAAAGCACTCAACTAATTGACATTCTTGAAAACTAAAGTAGCAGTTGTTACCTTCCTAACATAATTAAGAACAAATAATGCTTGGTGTGTCAGCCTTTGGAAAGAAAACTAGAAGATTTTCTTGTTTCATCACCTCTATAAACACTAAACTCTAGTACTTTAAATGGTTGCCCAGTTAAAATTTGTTTTTTATTTTATTTATTGAGTTGCTTGCTTAGGTTTACATCAAACCACTCATTTCCATCTAAAACATAGAAAATAGCCTTATGCTATCACACCAATAAAGTATCCTACATGCATTTGGCTTTAAGGCAGTGTCCAAGGACATGTAAAATGTCCTCTACTATAATGTTGTAAGGACTGCATGGGAGGTGCTTCTAATCCTTTTTAATATTTGGCTATGTTTAATAAAGTCAATTTTTAACACATTATGATAACCTAACATGAATCCAAAGCCCTTACATAGGTTTAGGTTGAGCTCATATGAATTTAGGTTGTAAATAAGTTAGCCCATTTAACATGAATAATAAATAAAGTGGGTTCTAGTTATAAATGGATTGATTACATCAACTTGTTTAAGAATTTCTATTAAAAATTTAAAAATATTAATTAAATAAAATTAATAATTAAATTATAAATAATTATATATAGTAAAAATATAAAATTTATGTTTAAATAAAATATTAATAAAAGTTCAAAAAGGTATTTTTATCAATGATTAAAAATATTTTAATGTAAAAAAATAATTAATTAAATTAAATAATTTAATAACATAATTTTTTTAATTAGAATTATTAAATAATTTAGACAAGTTGACCTGTCTTGACACATTTCATAAACAAGTTGACTTAACTTGACATGATTATTATTCATGATAGGTTTGGGTTGAACTTATTTAGGTTATTACTCATTTTTTACATGACCTAAACTTGACACGTGAATATGAATTACCACCTCTAACCATGTTGGTGAATAGATCCTCACTACAACTTTGCCATAAGAATAGCATGACTTTTTCAAGCCTCGTCTAAACTTACATTTTCTTCTATAGAGATTCAAATTGCAAATTTGCCAATTTAGCTTTAAAAATATAGGCTTGCTTGATAAGAAATTGCCTTATACCTAAATTTCTCCAATGAATAATATCATTCCCAAGTTAAGAAATAAAGATAGGATAACATTTATTCTTAACATTATTTCAAGAGATAACTAGAATTCCAACATCTTAGTATTCCAGGAATCATTCATGTTCAATTAATAACCATATATCCCATGAAATGGTATAGGATTTGCCTAGAAGCATGATCATAGAAAATAAAATCCTTTAACTAGAAATCTTTCTAGAAGAGTGTATTATTACCATCATTTAAATTTTTTACAATGCCTTCTTTAACATAATGCCATAATTTCCCTAAGCTTTTCCATAAAAATGAATATGAGTTCTAAATGATAGCCCTATTGGATTAATCACCATTTCTTAAATATTTACCTTTTAAAATATAAGTCTATAATTTTTTTTATTAATAAAGCATCAAATTAGTTTCATTAAATAGGCTTCATTCATTAATTATAAATCACAAAAACCTAATCTTTTTGCCTTTTAAGCCTTAGGAGAACTTCCTAACTAATAATGTGTAATTTATTTTAGTATAAATCATACCTCTATAGGAAAGAATACTAAAGTCTTTCTATTTTATTAAGGGTGATAGATGTACTGGTGGTAACCTGGATGGTGTAGTTAACAATGCACCTGTAATTGATTTGGCAAAAACTACCTTCGGAGATATAGATATGCATTTCATTTTCTAACTAACAAGCCTATCTTGCATTTTTTCCCCACATTATAAGAATAAGTATATCTAGTTACCTTTTAATGAATGAGTGGAATCCTCAAACACATTCCTAAATTAGCCAAATTAGAGAATCCATATTTTTTTTAAATCTATTTCCACAACTCATCTTTAATATTTCTAAAAAAGAAAATATTAGTTTTAACTTGATTGACCCTTTGATCAAATATTTTTAAGAAAATATTAGGGCATCCTATTACCACTTAAATTTGATTAATTAAAGTTTTTCTAAATAAAAGAAGATTATTTGCAAACATAAGATAAGAGATCCTTAGTCTACTTCTCTTAGCCTTTAATGAAATCTATCTTTTGTTTTCCATTACTTAATAGATAATGTGAGATAAATTGCCCATATAGAGAATAAATAGATAAGAAGATAAAGGATTGCCTTACCTTATTCTCCTAGTTAGGGAAAATTCTTTATTTTTTCCAATATGTAGCACATTTAAGGTTAAAGTTTGTACATTACAACACATTTAGGGTTAAAGTTTATACATAACTCATGATTAGGTCTAGCAAATCTCTAGCCATATTTATTTAAATTATGACTTCCTTTATAAACTCCTAATTTAATTAATTATACATTTTCTTAAGATCCACTTTAATGTTGAAAAAAGCTCTTTTTCCTAGCATTTTCCTTGTAAAATGGACCATTGCTTGAGCAATCGCAATGTTATTATGAATGCATAAACCAAGAATAAAGCTAACTTGGAAAGGAAAAATCAAACTTATAAATAACAACTCAATATGATTCACTAGTATTTTAATAATGCATTTGTAAATGATATTACGTATTAATATTGGACTAAATTAAATCAGTAATTTTTGGCTTTTCTATCTTTGGGATAGGGCAAATTGAAGTTTAATTCACTTTGAGTAAATCCTTACCATGAAGCACTACTTAACAAATAAAAAGTATTTTTTACCTATAATGCTCTAATTTTCTAGTAGAAAATAGCTGTGTAATTATCTTCTCCAAGTGCTTTGTTAGCTTATATTGTGAAAATGGATTTTTTGACCTCATTAAAAGAAACATTCATACATAGTTCCTAATTTCGATTATCAATTATTGTAGGATATAAGAGTTTCATACCAGAATATAAATGGTTAACAAGATTGTCTTTAAATAATTCTATATAGAAGTTACACATTATTTTTGCCACCTTCTCATTATTCACCCATTCTTTGTTCAATTATCTAATCATTTTAATTCTATTCCAACTTCATCTCACTATTGTTTTCATATGGTAATATTTAATATTTCATCCATTTGCATTATCCATTTCGATCTAGATTTCTAATGCTAAAAAATTTCCTTTTAGGATAAGACTTTCATCAATTCTTATTGAAGTTAAGAATTTAACTTCAAGAGAAAGGAATTATTATTCCTCTAGTGAGATTATTGAATATTACGCTATTGAGATTATTGAATACCTACAATTTTATTCCATTCTTTAAGAGCCAAAGTCTAAGTTTTAAGGTTTTTTATGACATTTAAACTTCTATTCCATGCTTAAGTTAAGAAATTGTGAAAACCCATATAAGTTAACCAAGCTGATTCAAATTTGAAAGAATAATTTTCATTCTTCCTTATATTAGTATAAAGATTAATCAAAATAGGTCCTTAGTAGTATTCTCACATAAGCATTATAAAATCTTAGCCACTAGTTAATTAAGTATAGAATTCTATCTAACTTTTCAAAAAGCTAATTAAAACTATGATATTCCAGGCTTTTCTTGTTAGCCAAGATTTTACCCAAGAAGGGGGTGAATTGGGTTTTAAAAACTTTTTGCAGTTATGCCTAATTTAAAGATAATGTGAATAAGGAATAAGTGTTAATATGAAAGTGAATACAAAATAATACAACAATCTAATGAAGAATGTAAGGAATAGAGCAATATGTCAGGCAAGTAAAGAAATAGGGAAAAGAGATATCAAACACTGCTATTTATAGTGGTTCCAGCCTTAAGATCCAACACTCCAAGGTGTACATCCACTACCAAACCTTTCTGACTTGGATTTGAAGTCTTATCCACTATCCCTTCAAGTTTGAGGGCACTCAAAGAAACCTCAGTACAGATTCTATTTTCCTTTCACTATCCTTTCGAGAATCCTCTCTCAAAGCACTTAGTAAATCCCAAGAGATTCACCACTCTTGAAGTCTCTGAAGATACCTCACCCTAGTATTAAACAAATGAAAGAAAGTAATACAAGAATGCAGCTCACAAAACTCTAAAAAGTGGATTATACAATAAAGCTCAATGAAAGGAGTTTTTCAATCAAGTAAGCTTAAGGGATTTCAGGTTATGAAAGGATGAAAGAATGTTTCTTGTGTCTATATAACAGTGTAAGCTCTTTTTCTTATGAAATAATTTGAAAAGAAACCTTTATATAGGAGTTAGAAGAGTCAAAAATCCGTTACTTAGTAAATATAGCCGTTATGGAGTTATTGGCGCCCTGTGAATCGATTCAAGGACCCTGAGAAAAATTTGAAAAAGGTTGATGAATTGATTCGGGAATCGATTCAGACTTGAAAAACTCCTTAGTGAATCTATTGCTAAATCGATTCACTTTAACTCCATTTTGACTCTAGATGAATTGAATTGATTCAGGAATTGATTTAACTTTTTTTGAAACAAGACTGAGAAAAAAAATAGGACATAAAGAGTGGGTTGAGCAATCGATTCATTGGAAAGAGAGATTAAACTTTTGAAAACATGAATTGATTCGAAAATCGATTGATTTTCCTTTAAAAAACTTTTTGAACCTTGAGAATCGATTGTTGAATCGATTTGGGCAAGCCAATTTGCTTTCTGAATGCTTAGAATCAATTTGAAAATCAATTTTGATAAACCAGTTTGCTCTCTGGATGCCTGGAATTGATTGGTGAATCAATTTGGGTAAACCAGTTTGCTCTCTGGATGTCTGGAATCGATTCGGGAATTGATTCAACTCCAGAAACAACTTTGAAAACAACCTATGCTTTGTTTGAAGGAGAGACACAAGATCAACATTATGATTTTAAGAAAAACACCTGATCCCTTAATGATTGAATCCTCTTTTATAGATAAATTCTAAGGGGATTAACTAAGAACTAACTAATCTAAACATGATATTCTTCTCTTTATCTTAAAAAGTTGTAGCAAGTTCCTTGATAAGAAGGGTTAAATGCAAAAGTCATTAAAGTGCTTTGTTATCATCAAAACTCTTTAGAGGGGCTAAAGTTAACAATCTTCCCTTTTTTGATGATGACAAAACCTATTTTGAGAGTTTTTTTTTTTAAAGATGGACATTTGGCTCCCCTTTACTATAGTGCTCCCCTTCAGAGTATGCCATTTAACAAAAAAGAACATATAAAACCAAAAAGAACATATAAGTGATATAATTCTCCCCCTTTTGGCATTATTCAAAAAATAATAACAGTAAGGAAAGTTATGAGCAGGAATAAGCAATAGACATCAGTATAAAAAACATTTCTAACATATTTGCAAAGATAGAATTTGCAGAAAAGTAAATTGTTCATCAATTTAAATAACCTATGAGGAAAGTAGGGGCTAAGGGAACAATGGTATATCTAATCATTATCTACTATTTGATCAAATGAGTTCCTTTCTTCTTGCTCTGAAGCAGTAGCGTCTGTATCTGCTGTTCTTTCCTCCTCTGTTCCTTTCTTCTCAGCTTTTTCTTGAGAAGGAATGGCTTCTTGTTTTTCTTTGGTTCTCCTTTCTGCAGCAGAGGAGAGGGCTTGTTTTTCTTCAGTAGAGCTATCATCATTCTTAGCAATGTTGAGCTTGTTTTTTAGCTTTCTGAATTAGAGCTTGATGTAGGATTTTAACTCCTTTCTAATTTCTTGATGGAGGGCCGTGATGTGGTTTTTTAGGGCCTCATATTAAAATCTCCACCAACTTCTCCTTGTTTACCTTTTTCTCTTTCAATTGAATGCCATACTCCCTCAATTTTTTTGAATGACATTTATTTCAAATGTTTGCCTTTCAATCTCTTAGAGTTTTTGAATTTGTCAATTTTTACTTCCTGAGATACTTCTATCCTAGAGACTTTGAAAAGCTCAATGAGGATCATTCCATATGAAAGAAAACCTCTATTAGCATGAGAAAACATGTGGAGTAGTATATGATGGGAAAAGTTGATTGGAATATTTTATCTAATGGCCCGCATGAGAAACAGTTCATGATCATCAATTTGGGTGAAGTTGTGCCTTTTGGGAAGAATGATCTTGGTAATGGTATAGTGAAGAATACGATCATTTATGGAAAGGCCTATAATCTGCACCTTGTTCTTGAGAATCTTTGGATGTGAGTGAGGCCAGAACATTTGAATTGCTGCTTTTTTTGAGTATGCTTCAATACTTCCAGCACTTGTGAATGGAAGATTTGCATTCATGTCAAACACAGCAGCAAATTCTCTAATCCCAATGGAGAAATTTTCTCCTTTTACAATAGAATATAATTCTAGTAAAGTTTCCTGCCCAAACTTCTTTAGATTCACATAAAATTGATATACTAAACTTGGGTATACATTAGTAGCATATCCAGCAAATTTTAGAAGTTTTAGGTTCTCCAAAATATGATATATTTTTAGATTTTCATTTTGTAAGGAGTTTGTATCCCAACAGTTTCTAGGTTCTATTTCTTTCATCATACAATGAAGAAAATTTTGAAAATTATTTACCTTAGAGTAGAAGGCCTTCTCTGGTATCTGATCAATAGAGGGTAAAGGCTGAGATGATGATCCAGATGATTTTCCTTTGCCCTTATTGGATTCAGTGCGAGGATGTTTGGTTGCCATGCTTTTCTTCCCTATTAGAGTGATGATTAGATGAGTATGAAGGAGAAGATTTTAAAAATTAGGTTGCAGAGAGAGGGTTTTAGGTTTAAGAATAAGAATGATAATGCAGAAGGCTGTGGGAGATTAATGACAATAGGATAAGTGTAGAAGAGGTTTAAATGATTCTTTTAAGGTTTGTAGGCTTAGAGAATCGAAGAAGATTTGTTAAAGGTGAAAGGGCGCAAGGTTCTGTAGAGGGAAAGCTGAAACAAGGTAAGAATAGGACAGTTACTGCACGCAGGTTTTTAAATAGGCCTCCCTATGAATCGATTCGGGAATCGATTCATATATGAATTTTGTCATGTGTGAATCGATTCGGGAGTCAATTATGATACTCGTACTATAAATTTAGAAATTTCCTCCACATGCTATCAATCACTTGTCGAGTCGATTCCAGACCTCTAAAAACCAATTTCATCTCAAGAATTGATTTAAGAATCGATTCACTCCTTGAAAATTTTAACTTTAGAATCGATTCATCTTAAGACTTCTTGTCCCTAGAATCGATTTCGAAATCGATTCATTAACCTAAAAAATCATTTTCCTAATTACACTTCTCCAACACCTGATAAAACTTCTATTTCCATTCAGGAAGGATTGAAATGCTTCAAGATGATGATATTTGCTGAAGAATAATGATTGTACCTATAAAATAAACTTTCAGGATATCTCTGATGCTTAAATCAGTATAATTGATAGTTAATTATTTATTAGCTAAATTTATCATGCCCAATTCCCTTCTAATAAAAATGAATCTATCTTCACTAAGAGGTTTTGTGAAAATGTCTGCTAATTGAAAAGCAGTTTGAACAAATTCTAATGAAATGTTTCTTTTTTGAACATGCTCACAAATAAAATGATGTCTTATATCTATATGCTTGGACCTTGAATGGAAAATGGGATTTTTGGTAAGATTTATGGCACTAGTATTATCATATTTGATAGGAATTGTTACGTGTGAAATGGTTTAACAATTAGTGCAAGTGTACACTGTCGTAAACAAGTAATAAAGTGATAAGAAAGTATCGTTCCCACGAGGATTGTTTCACTAAGTACCAAAATTAATAATCCTAATACTATTTGGCAAATCGATAAGTTGGAATTGAAGTGAGTAAATAAAGATTAATGCAAAAAATGCTTAAAATAAATATGAATGCAATTCGAGTAAGGATGAAGATGATTAAAAGACCTAGGGATCAGACTTCACTTGACAACTTTGGATTGAATCATCTATCTACACTAATCCAATTTTAACTTCCTTGATTGATAGTCGAGTTTCCCTAAATTAATTACTAGCCTCTTCCAAGGTCAAGTAATTCTATAATTAATTGCCAATTCACTATATTCCTATGTGAATTGCAACAACTAATCATGCATTAGGATTTATGGAACTCATTAAGACTACATAAACCATATGAATATATTCCTATTTCATATGCAATTTACGGTTTTAATTATAGGTTCCATACACATGTATCTCCTTCCGGTCTCAACACACATATTGAGTTCATTCAAAAGGTGGCCAATCAATTGAAAGCATTAAGAGCAATAATTAAAACTCAATCTAGGAAGTAAAAATGAAATTAGTTTCAATAGATTAGAATTCAATCCATTATTATCAAGTTACGTCATCACCCTAGGAAGATGAAAATTAGAACATAATGAAATTAAACACAAACATAGAATAAAAATATCATCACATTCATGAACATAAGATTATAATTACAAATGCATGAAAATAGAAAAGCTATCCATCCATTAGGAGGTAGAACCGTCCTTGTAGGAGGAGAACATAAGGAAACAATTACAAATGCATGAAAATAGAAAATACTATCCATCCATTAGGAGGTAGAACCATCCTTTTAGGAGGAGAACCTAGCCTTCCATGTAGGAAGCATACAAGAACTAAAAATTGCATGAACTAAACTACTATCTAAGATGCATGAATGAATGATTCAATCCTTGGGATCCCTGAATGCTCTCTACTTCTACCTATTTATAGGTGAATGAACCAGC
Source organism: Sindora glabra (assembly GCA_020226215.1). NCBI lineage: Eukaryota > Viridiplantae > Streptophyta > Magnoliopsida > Fabales > Fabaceae > Sindora > Sindora glabra. The sequence goes on along the minus strand of CM035231.1, from coordinate 46,881,048 downwards.
TGCAAGCCATCCAATTTGACAAGTTGCTACCAATCACACGCAGCCACCATTTTTGATTTTCGCAGCACAATTTGTTTTACTTTGTTGGTAACTTTTGACCACCGAAATGGCTGATTTACATCTTTATGTCAACATAGGAGTTGTAGGGCCGGATCTTATCTTCAAAATGCATATAAAGAACTCCTAATTTGGACATTTATAGCTCAAGTTGTGATTAGATTAGTAGCCATATGTCAGATTCCGTCAGAACCACTGTTTCATCTTCCAAGCAGAATTTGAGATCCTTAGGTCCCGAACTGGGCTTTTCTTTAAACATGAAAGTTGTAGGGCTTCTTCTTATCTTTCCATCCATATAAAGAAAAGCCCAATCGGACATCCATAACTCTAGATATGGCCTAAAACCTGAAACAGTGTCGGATTACAGCATTATCTAAAATATTTAATTTCATTTCAAATTCAAGATCCATTCACAAAATGCAACTAAATTCATTTAATTTAACAAGATAACATCCAAAAATGCATCATACAAGGGAAAATAAATATGTAAATATTTTACGTATCAGGAATATTTGTAAAACAAAGACTATAATCAGATAGTTATTGCTTCATCCATAAAAGCTGAACACAGCACCTTCCTACTGCAATATACTCTACTTTAGCAGTGGATAAAGCCACACTATTTTGCTTCTTGCTATGCCAAGAGACTAGTAAATGGCCAAGAAATTGATATGCTCCACTAGTGCTCTTTCTATCTAATTTGCTACCAGCAAATCAACATCTGAATATCCTATTAGGAAATTGGAATTTTCTTTTGGAAACCATAAACCAAAGTGAGGTGTGCCCGCAAGATATTTGAAAATTCTTTTCACAACAGTTAAGTGTGAATCTTTTGGATTTGCTTGAAATCTTGCGCACATACATACACTAAACATGATATTAGGTCTGCTAGCAGTTAGATAGAGCAAAGATCTTATCATTCCTCTATGCATTTTTACCTTAACCTTTTTCCTTTCTTCATTTAGATCCAGCTTAGTAGCTATGCTCATAGGAGTTGCAGCTGGTCTAGCTTTATTCAGATTATACTTTCTTAGCAGCTTCTTAGTATATTTGGTTTAACTGATGAATCTACAATCCTTTGATTGCTTGATTTATAGTCCAAGGAAAAAATTTAGCTCTCCCATCATAAACATTTTGAACTCACTCTGCATCAACTTAGGAAAATCTTTGCACAAGGATTCATTAGAAACACCAAATATGATATCATCAACATATATTTGAACAAGAAGAATATCATCACTGATTTGTTTTATAAATAATGTGGTGTTAACATTTCCTCTTGAGAATTTTTTTTTTTAAAAAAATTTGCTTAACCTTTCATACCAAGCTCTAGGAGCTTGTTTTAGTCCATATAGAGCTTTTCTTAATTTAAACACATGATTAGGAAAGAAATGACTTTCAAAACTTGGGGGCTGCTCTACATAAACTTCTTCCACAATAAAGCCATTTAAAAAACACTTTTCATATCCATTTGAAAAAGCTTGAAATCTTTCATACATGTATAGGCTAATAACATCCTAATGGCTTCTAATCTAGCAACAAGTACATATGTTTCATCATAATCAATGCCTTTTTCTTGATTATAACCTTTTACTACTAATCTAGCTTTATTTTTGATAATGATGCCATTTTCATCTAATTTATTTTTAAACACCCATTTGGTGCCAATAATTGAATAATCATTTGGTCTTAATATAAGTTCCTAAACTTTATTTCTTTCAAAATGATTTAGTTCTTCTTGCATAGCCAAGACCTAATGTTCATCAATTATTGCCTCCTCTATGTTTTTAGGTTCAATTTGAGATACAAATGTTAAGTGATCACATATATTTTTGAGTGAGCTTCTACTTACCCTTTAAGTTATATTACCAATAACTTGATCTATGGGATGACTTTTCATCATTCTCCATTCCTTTTCATGCCCATGAGTTTGTTCTTGTTGTGCATCTTCACCTTGAGCAACTTCTTGAAAATCATCAGCCTTTTCTTCCTCTTTTATTTCTTCATTTGACAGCTTTTCAATCATCTAAGAGTCTTCTTGCTCTTCTTCTTCATTTGATACTTTTTTCACACTAGAAAATTCATCAAATATAACATGTATGGATTCTTCTATTAGCAAAGTTCTTTTGTTATATACTTTATAAGCTTTGCTATTAGAAGAATACCCAATAAAGATAGCTTCATCAGATTTGGTATCAAAATTTTCAAGGTTGTCCTTTCTATTGTTATGAACAAAACATTTGCAACCAAAAATACGTAAGTGAGAAATATTTGATTTTCTTCCTTTATAAAGCTCATAAGGGATTTTTTTTAAAATAAGTTTAATAAGAGCTCTATTCATAACATAACAAGCTGTGTTTATTGCTTCAACCTGAATAAATTTTGGAAGGGAACTGTCATTAAGCATGGTTCTTACCATATCTTCTAGACACTTATTTTTTCTTTCAATAACTCTATTTTATTGGGATGTTCTAGGAGATGAGAAGTTATGCTTAATTCTATTTTCATCATAAAGCTCAGTAAAATCAAGGTTTTCAAATTCTCCACCATGATCACTTCTAATGCTTACAATGGATGCCCTTTTTTCATTTTGTAAGGATTTTAAAAGTTTCTTGAAAGTTTCAAAAGATTTTTTTTGGAAGGAAGAAATAACGTCCATGTAAATCTAGAAAAGTCATCAACAATCACAAGCACATAGAGATTTCCTCCACGAATTTTGATTCTTGATGGACCAACTAAATTCATATGAAGAAGTTGAAGTGGTCTAGTGGATGAAACAAGATTTTTTGACTTAAAAGAAGATCTTGTTTGTTTCTCTTTTTGGCAAGCATCACAAACCTTATTTTTGGCAAATTTCAATTTTGGCAAACCATCAACTAAATTATTTTTGGAAAGTTTACCTATTAAATCCGTAATTGCATGAGCAAGTCTTCTGTGCCAAATCCAAGAGTCATCATTTATACTCACTGAGTACTTTGAATCTACAGAGGGATCATTATCAATATCAATCGTGTAGATATTTCCATATCTTTTACTAATGAGCTTAATTTATTTATCATCCTTATTTTCAACAATGCAACAGGAGGAATCAAATGTCACTTTGTTTCCTTTGTTACAAAATTGACTAATGCATCATTAATGCAAGATTCAGAATTTTTACCCACTTTACCTTTTCCCATAACCTTTCCCTTTGAGTTATCTTCAAATGTGACATTGCCTCCTTCTTTGAGTGTTAAGGAGAGGAATTTAAATTTATCTCTAGTCATGTGTCTTGAGCAACCACTATCCAAATACCACATCTCACTTTGAGTTCTTAAGCACACCTACACAAGAAACATTAATTCTTGATTTTTAGTATCTAAATAGTTTTGGGTCCATATATGTTAGATGATACATATGTCCCTTTAGGGATCCAAATCTTCTTGACTCTAACAATTGTATTTCTTCTATAGGTACAAGAATGCATTACATGTCCTCTTTCTCCACAATGATAACATGTTATTTCTGGTTGACTTCTCATAATTTCTTTAACAAAGAAGTTTCTGTAAAAATCATTTTTCTTGTTTGGAGTGTAACCAAGACTTTCTTTGTTAAAGTTAGTCTTTTGACCAAGTAGAGTATCCAGAGAATTTTTTCCTTTTGTGAACTTCTCAAGAGTTTTGTTTAAATTATCAAGTTTTTGCTTGAGAGTTTCACATGAAGAGCAATTTTGAGAAGTCTTTTTAAGACTTTCAATTTCTTTAACTAGTTCCTTATTTTTTTCTCAAGTTGATCAATACTAGCTTCCAAAGAAGTTATCAACTTCTTTGAAAGTTCAATATTTCTTTTAGCTTTAATTAACTCTATATTCAAATCAGATAAAACATATTCAGTTCTTTATCAGAACTAGAAAGTGATACCTTATCTGTATCTTGTTCTCCATAGGCCATTAAGCATAGAAGAGCTTCTTCATCTTTATCATTTTCATCATCATTTCCCCAGGCTGTTAGTTGAGCTTTCTTGTGGGAGCTTTTATTCTTCTTTTTCTCCATCTCCAACTGCTTCTTTAAGTAGACAGGGTAATCAAATTTAATGTGTCCTAACTTTTTGCATTCATAGCATGTTGAAGTGGCTTGCTTGCTAGCTTCTACTTTGTTAGCACTTTTGTTTACTTGTGACATTCTCCTTCTTCCACCTATTCTTTTGAGTGCCTTTTGGTATTTCTTAGTGAGAAATGCCAGGTTATCCTCAAGTGATGTATCAAATAATTCTTCTTGATAGCTTTCATCACTTTCATTCTCATCCATAGCTGTATCTGCTTTTAGAGCTATAGACTTCTTCTTTCTTTCACTGTCATTGGTATATCTTTTGAGTTCTAATTCATGCTCCTCCAAGTTTCTAAATAAATCTTGCAAAGTAGGCATTTTTATTTTCATTACTTCTTTGATAACAGTGATTTTTGGTTACCATTATATTGTTAAGGATCTCAGCACTTTGTGAACAAGTTCTCCATCTGTAAGTTGCCTACCAAGAAGACTTAATTGGTTAACAAGAGCAGTAAATCTTTGCATCATATCTTTGATAGATTCTCCATCATTCATTCTAAATAATTCATACTGATATACTAATGTATGCATTTTACTTTCTTTTACTTGTGTGGTACCTACATGAGCTACTTCAAGTACATCCCACATTTCTTTAACAGTCATACAATTTGATACTCTTTCATATTCACTACACCATAAAGCATTTGACATTATTCATTTGGCTTTAGAGTGAAAATGATGTCTCTTTCTCTCCTCATTATTCCATTCATGCCTTGGTTTCAATATTTCTAACCTATTTTCCCTTTTTGTTGGCATGCTATAACTATTATCTATCAAGTCCCACATATTAATATCAGTAGCCTCTATAAAGTCCTTCATTTTTTATTTCCAATATGTATAATTTTGTCTATTAAAGCTTAGTGGTTTGTTTAAAGGAGGACACTTGGGTAAAATACTAGTATTTGACATATCCAGAGGATCCTCTTAAGATCGTGAGATCTTATACCAGGAGCCAAGCTCGGATACCAATTATTAGCCAAGATTTTACCTAAGAGGGGGGTGAATTGGATTTTAAAATTTTTTTACAGTTATGCTTAATTTAAAGATAATGTGAATAAGAAATAAGTGTTAATGTGAAAGTGAATGCAAAATAATACATAATCTGATGAAGAATGTAAAGAACAGAGCAATATGTCAGGCAAGTAAAGAAAGAGATATCAAACACTGCTATTTATAGTGGTTCCAACCTTGAAGATCCAACATTCCAAGGTGTACATCCATTACCAAGCCTATCTGACTTGGATTTGAAGTCTTATTCACTATCCCTTTAAGTTTGAGAGCATTTGAAGAAGCCTTAGTACAGACTTTATTTTTCCTTCACTATCCCTTTGAGAATCTTCTCTTAAAGCACTCAACAAATCCGAAAAGATTCACCACTCCTGAAGTCTCTAGGGATACCTCACCCCAGTATTAAAAAAATGAAAGAAAGTAATACAAGAATACAGCTCACAAAACTCTAGAAAGTGGATTATACAGTGAAGCTTAATGATAGGAGTTTTTCAATCAAGTAAGCTTAAGGGATTTCAGGTTATGAAAGGATGAAAGAATGTTTCTTGTGTCTATGTAATAGTGTAAGCTCTTTTTCTTATGAAATAATTTCAAAAGAAACCTTTATATAGGAGTTGGAAGAGTCAAAAAGTCGTTACTCAGTAAATATAGTCATTATGAAGTTGTTGGCGCCCTGTGAATCGATTCTGGAATTGATTCAAGGACCCTGCAAAAAATTTGAAAAAGGTTGATGAATTGATTTGCGAATCGATTCATACTTGAAAAACTCCTTAGTGAATCGATTGCTAAATCGATTTACTTTAACTCCATTTCAGCTCTGGATGAGCTGAATTGATTAGCCTTTTTGAAATAAGATTGAGAAAAAAAGGAGATAAAGAGTGGGTTGAGCAATCGATTCATTGGAAAGAGAGATCAAATTTTTGAAAACATTAATTAATTCAAAAATTAGTTAATTTTCCTTTGAAAAACTTTATGGACCTTGAGAATCGATTGTTGAATCAATTCGGGCAAGCCAGTTTGCTCTTTGGATGCTTGGAATTGATTCGAGAATCGATTTAACCCCAAAAATAACTTTGAAAATAACTCATGCTTTGTTTAAAGGAGAGACACAAGATTAACATTATGATTTTGAGAAAAACACCTGATCTCTTAATGATTGAATCCTCTCTTATAGATAAATTCTAAGGGGATTAACTAAGAACTAACTAATCTAAACATGGTCTTCTTCTCTTTATCTTCAAAACTTGTAGCAAGTTCCTTGATAAGGAGGGTCAAATCCAAAAGTCATCAAAGTGCTTTGTTATCATTAAAACTCTTTAGAGGGGCTAAGGTTAACATTTCTAAGTAAATCTATGTTCTTGAGCTTCTATTTCAATAAGATTGCAATTATTAATGTGATCGTTAAATAAGTTTACCTTGTGAAAATTTAAAGTAGCTCTACTTGTCTTTTCACTTTAAAATCTCTTACAATCATCTAAGGTGCCTCATTTTCTCTATGAATAGTAAAAAGTCCTTCCTATAATATAGACTTCATATATGAATTGATAACAACATAAACAATGGTGAGGAACTAATTATCTTTTTTATCATAAGCAATTTTAAAATGAATAAATTGAAAATTATTTTTTAGTAACTTCAATTAAGCATTTATAAGACTTCTATGCCACCTATACATCACTAGATAATCCATTTCTATATGTCAACTCCCACATATCATACCTTAAGCTTTAAAGATATTTGTTGCTTTTGTAGCCTCCACTTTCATCTCATACAAAGCTAACACTTTCGGGTGATTCAAATTTAAAATTATATCAATTTAATTCATGAAATATTTGTGATTGGCCTTTTAATAATTCTAAAGCATAATTTTCTTGATAATGAAAACTAAGAAAGTTAAGGAACATAAGCATAAGTTATAAATAATGATTATAACATCCACTTGCTTATTTTGAATTCTATAAATTTGCATATTCTCAATACTTAAACCTTATAACATAAACACCTTTCTTGCAAATTGAAACTTCTAACAGCTTACCCATCATTTGAAGGTTCTTTCTCCCTTAGAATAATTAGTTCGCTTATTGTCTCTTTATTATTAAAGAATTTTTGTTTAATCTTTTCATCTATCTAAGAAAATGTTATCAAAACATGGGTTAACTAGCTATCTAATGGACTATGTGTCTCTTCATACGACAATGGAACAATAGGCATCACTTTAGATTGACAAAGTGGGCTTGCTATTTGTGCATAGGGTTCTAAAATAAAGTTATCCCATGTAGGCCATTCTTGTACAATGTTTGTTTAAGCCTGTAGTATGCATTTTTTTAACTTCTTGCATGTCTTTTCTTTTAGTTTTGTTTACTAAGGATAGACTAATTGATATGGCTTTATTAATATCTCCCCTAATAACCTTACCCATTTTTTCAAAGACATGCAAATCAATCTTCTCATCATTTGTATCAAATTCTGTATTATCTAAGACTATGAATCTTAATCCTATGTTGGAAAGGTTCCTAAATTTATATGATTCCTCAGTAACTGCCCTATTTATCTCTTGTTTCCTTCTTGGCTTTCTAGTATGTTGTGCCATTATCTAGCCACTGTATTAAGGTTTTGGGTTTGCTTCCAATTTTTCCTGTAGCCTTCTTTCAATCTCCTTTACCATTATATTGTTGCTCACAAGTTTTTCTTTAATTAGATCTGAATAATGCTCACTAGTATGAGGATGTCTTCCATAACTAAAGCAAATGGTATTCTAGAAGTAATGTTTATTATGAATGAAAACTTTGATAATAACTCTTTTAGTAGGTCTACTTCCATACATACATGAGCGTATTTTCCTTTAGTTTAGTTTATTATAGTAGCATTAACTTTTAAAGTCTTCCCCACACTATTCCTTAAAAAGGTTAAGAACTTTCTATCAAAGAAATGAATTAGAAGATCAAGAATATGAATCCAAACAACAATTTTATCTATCATTACCTCAATTGAATTGAAATTTGGATCCCATATTCTAATAATTAAGTAATGGTCAAATAAGAACTAAGATCCTTCAGTTAGCACACATTCATAATTTGCATAGGTACTAAACTTCACTAAATAATATTCATTAGAAAAATCAATGATATCCAAAATTCCATCATTTATCTATAATTGGTGTGGTTTTGTTTCAAGGATTGGAAATCTAATTTTTTTTCCTAATAGTTCGATGATAAGAGTTCATAAAAAAAATTAATGATATTCATTAGATAATCTACATAGGTACTAAACTTTAGCGAATAATATTCATTAGAAAAATCAATGATATCCAGAATTCCATCATTTACCTATAATTGGTGTAGTTCTATTTCAAGGATTGGAAATCCAATTTTTTTCTTAATAGTTCAATGATTAGAGTTCAGTGCCATAACTTATTCATTCTTTCCTTCTTTTCATAAGATATCATAATGATAGGACATGTTTTGATAACACCATCCATCCCCTCCTTATCTGATATCTTTTATTCTTACTCTTTGGAATGAAATCATTTTCTTCTAACTAAAGTGTCCTTGTATGATTTCTCCTTTCCTATTAGCATTTCATCCTCATCCCTTAGTACATCATCATTATAGCTAAAGGATCACTTTAGTTTCTTGAGAACTGACTTCCTCCCTACTTGAATTTTTTTATGCTTTGGCAGAATATGTCAAATTCCACCATTGAGTTTAGCGGTCTTTGCATCACTTATGCACCAAACCCTAACAAAGTTTACGACTTCTTATTTTTAATGTAGCAGCTTTTATCCCAATTTTTCATTTCGATGATGTTTTTGCTTTGTTCTATATTTCAATAACAACATTTTTCTTTCAAATATAGCTTTTAATTATTTATTCAAATTTATAATAAAATTTAATATTTTTTAAATGTAAATAATTTAATTAAATAATTAAAAAATTACTATATTTATAATTTTAATATATGTGAACTTAAAATAGTAATACAAAAAATAAATTATAACAATTCTTTCATTTTTATGTTAAATATTATTTTTTATCCCTCGAACTCTTACATATAAACATCAATATATAATCTAATTTAATTATTAGATTGATTAGTTAAACCATTTTGGCTTTAACCTACTACCTTCTCGGATTTTTGTCTAAATCAGGTTTTAAAATATTGCCTATAATTTTTCATTTTTTTTCAAATCTATCTCTATTTTTTAATTATTAATTGACATCTTATATTTTAATTATTTAAACCCTACTCTTCTTCCTTTTTTAAATATTATATCATTTTCAATAATTTTTTCACAAAACCAAAGGAGGATAAAAAGAGACATTTGCACATCATTTTATATTTGTCCTAAGGCCAATTAATTCAACAAAAATGAATAAAAAATAAGTAAGTAAATAAATATTTAATATCATAAATATAATTAATTAAATTTTAAATAATCATATTCTAATTTCTATTTTAAATATACTTATTACATCAATATAATTTGGCCTCAAAACAAGTATGAATAATTTACTTCATACATGTATTGATATTAACATGCTTTTTATGCTATTTTATATTTATGAGTTAATTAACATCAAATTTTATCAAACACTTCAAATACAATCTACTAATTCGACAACTAACATCTAATTTATCAATTATGATGTAACTTATCAACTCTATATACCAAACAAAGCTTAAATCTAAAAAGACACTAACATATATAAACCAAAAATTTTGTAACATAAAATACAATAAGCAATAGAAAATTTTATATAAATTTATTTTGCAAATAATCAATATGAGCCTAATTAATTTCTTTTTATTTAATACTCCCTTGTAATATGTAAAACTTACAAGTACGCCAAATTGAAAGACTCTTTGATCTAAATCGGATATTTATATTTTCTATATAATTTTTAAATGGTGATTGAGTGAACTCTTTATAACATATTTTTATAAAATTGAAATAAATAGATCCTTGGCAGATAAACAATCATGCTCAATTTTTTAATTTTTAAGGAATGTACATGACATCAATTATGTTCCTTCTTTTCAATAATATTATATGAGATTTATGACTTCAAGAATTATAAGTATAGTAAGTATTCAATAAATGAACATGGCACTCAATTTGCCTTAAAACAATTTTTCAGTAGCTTCGATCACAGTTAAGTATAATATCTATCCTTAATCTTATGTTACCTAATAAACTAAGGCAATTATCAATTGTTTTTTGTAAATTTTAATGTATTACTAATAACAAAATAGATTTTTTTAGTAAAGCAAAAGGGGCCAAAGCCTGAACAAAAAATTAAAAAAAAAAAAAAAACTAGACTAAAACAATTAAGTGAGTACTATGGACTCTTAAAACATTAGCCAGAACCAAGTGAACCATCTGAGTAGGAGCACCAAAGAAATCATGATTACAGACTCGTGTAATATTATGATTTTCCATTCAATGAGTGCATGCATTCTCTTCTCTATAATATCTTTAACTTCCTAATTTTGCTTTACAAGGTCCTAAGTGGTTTGGATTAAATCAATGCTTTTATATTCAACATTTGATAAACACTCAAAGAGAGCTCTAGAATCCATCTCCCCAATAACTTCTCTAAATCCCAATTTCCAAGCTGCTTAAAGACCACAAAATGACCCCCTGACGTTCAGCTTTGAAGGGATAGTAATAGCCCAAAGGTTTCGCAAAGCCATATATCCAACGAACTATCCCACCACAGCCAGCTAATCCAGAAATAGATTTAGCTGCTCCATCCATGTTGACTTCAACCCAATTCATCAGGAAGAAGGTGCCAATAAAATTCACCCACTTTGTCTATTAAGAAGCTTGTTTGTTTTATCAAATGAAGTACTAACCTCCTTAACATATCTTTTAATCATAGCAACTGGATTATTGGGTATGGTATAATTATATGAACGTAATGCCAAACTATGCACTAATTCTCAGCCAAGTTCTGCTGCTACTTGCTACAAAGATTGAATTCAAACCAGTCTTTATGAGAAACAATGCTAAAACACTCCAAACCTTCCTAGCCTAACTGTAATCTTTTAAGACATGAATTGTGGTTTCCTCCCTATTATTGCAAAATCTGCATAAACCAGAACTGTGGCCCCAACTTGAAATGAAACGGTTGGTCAAGAGCTTTCTATTGCAAGCCTGCCATGAGAAAATTTTAATATGTTGAGGAGCTTTAATTTTGCAAATAGCCTTCTAATATGATTTCGTTTCAGACTGTTGATTCTGCTTTAAAGCAGTAAAAGCAGAACAGACAGTGAACTCACTCATATTACGAGCACTCGAAGCTAGTCTATTAGCACCTGCAGTGTGGCAAGGAGGGAAAATAGCTTAAATACTATTAATATTGCTTGGGATAATTTCTTTTAGCAACTCCCAATCCTAATCCCCATCATTGATAACAAAATCTCTAACTGGAGACTTCAAATCACCTTCCTCTGATCTAGAGATGGTATACTGGCATAAAGAATTTGGCAGCTCAGTCCAGCGATCTGTCCAAAATAAGGCAACACTCCTATCTCTCAACTTCCACCTCAAATTCTGCATTGTATCCTTCCAAAAACACCAGTGTTATCCATCAAAAGCATTAAATCTCTATCATTAGTTATAACCACCTGTGGCTAATCTGCACGTTGTCCATATTTATTCTTTAATACATCAGTCCATAAACTCCTCTCCCCAGAACACATATTAAAGCATAATTTCATAAGACAAGCTGAGTTCATATGCTCGATTCATTTTAATCCAAGCCCACCAGAACTTTTAGGTTGGCAAAGATGCTCCCAACTAATCGCATGGACTTTTCTATCCTCCTCTGAATGATCCCATATAAAACTCTTCTGTAACTTTTCTATAGCCATACATACTCCTTTAGGCAACCATCCTACCTGCGTTTGATATTGAGGCATAGTTGACAGAATTGATTGCGCTAAAGTGACCCTTCTTGCCATTGAAAGAATTCTAGATTTCTACCTAGCCAATTTCACTCTCACCTTATCAACTGACCGATCATAATGCTTCTTATTCCTCCCTACTGATACAAGTTTAATTCCTAAATATGTTCCCAACTTCGTGGAAGAAAAGCCACAAGAACTAGCAATGTTATCTGCTAAATCTTGAGGAAAATTCTTAGAAAACGAGATTTTAGATTTTGAGGCATTTACTTTTTGGCCAGACGCCTCACAAAACTTGGCAAGGCGTTGCTTATTACATCAAACCTAGTCCATTGAAGCTTCCACAAATAATGAGGTCATCTGCAAACGTTAAGTGAGAAATAAGAGGCCCATTTCTACTACATTGAACAGCTTTCCGCGGGCCATCTTGCAAAAGCTTGTCAATCAAATGAGTGAGTTTTTCCATGTAAGGAGACATAGGATTAACTTCTCAAATCTCTCTTGAATGCTTAAATTTCTCTATTTTAGAACCATCCCATAAAAAAATTCATACTAGAGGAGTTAACACAATGCATAATAGTTTTCTTCAATTTATTTGGAAGACCTATTTCAATAAGAACTTCCTCAATAAAATCCCAACTTAATTGATCATAAGCTTTTACAAGATCAATTTTGAAAGCCATATATCCTATTTTCCCAATTTTCTTTTGCATAGAATGCACCATTTCACTACCTATTAAAATATTATTCTGGATACACTGCCCAAGAATAAAGCTTTCTTAAAAAGGGGAAATTAATTTAGGAAAGAATCTTTTCAATCTATTAACAATAGTCTTGGTGATTCACTTATATTAGAAAGAAAAATTGGCTAAAATTGGCTAACAAATTCTGAATGCTCCAATTTTGAGAAAAGTAATGTTTTGTTAAAGTTATGGAGATCCATGCCTTCTTTAAACACTGCACAAGCATATTTATAGAGATTCTAACCTACTCTATCCTAGTTTTCTTGAAAGAAAAGAGTAGGGAATACATCATCACAAGGTGCTTTGTAGCACCCATATCCAATATGGCTTTGTGCATTTCAAAAATGGTAACTCTTTTATCTAAAGCAACTAGCCCATTAGCAAGAATAGTTGGGGATGACATAGATGTATTCAAACTGGTATGAGAAATGACTACTTTTGAAAAGAGATGTTAACAGAAATAAGTCACTAGATTTAAAAGTTGCTCATCATTTTCCACTGAACTCCCATCACCATTCCTAAGCATACTTAATACGGTTGGTAGTAAGTTAAGTTGGACTTAACTTAGGCTTAGTTCAATCTAATATTGTTCAACTTATAACTCAACTTAAATTTGATTAGAACCAAATTTTCTTAGCTTAAGTTCAACTTGAATTAAGCTTGATTCAATAGACTCAAACTAGTTTTCAAAAAAATAAATTAGATTGGATAGTTTAATCAGAAAACTTGTGAATTGGATATATGTTCGGCCCGACTTATTACTAAAATTGGAAGTTTTTAAAATTATATAAAAAATATTGAACCGGCATTAAATTGATTAACAAGTATAAACTGATCGCTGTATCATGATTGTTATAACTTCAAATTTTTGCATTATCACTTTTATTTTATAATGAGGATATTTGCACCCATTCTTTACAATATTTGATATGGACTTTTGTTTGAAAAGTGTTTACACCTTTCTACCCTTTTTTAATATCGTTCTTAAATTACATTTAACTTAATCACACAATTGATTCCAAAATAAGAACGACATTAATAATATCCATTATTAACTCTATTTATTATTCTATTTTAATTATAACTCAAATCCAAATGTAAATATTAAATTACAATTATTATAGTTATTATTTTTTCTTCATAATAAGTATTTAGTTTAGAATATCTATTACAAAAGAATTTTGAATTAATATACATAAACATTTAATTAATGTTAAATTATATATAGTTTTTGACTTAACTCATGATATAATGAAGTTGACAAATTATTCAACTTATGTATCCCTTATTTGGTTCATGAACTTAGCATATCAAATTAAAAGTTAAATCAAGCTTTAAACATCTTGCAATCTAGCTCGACTCATTGTTAGCTCTACTGCTCACCTTATTGGCCATTTTTCTTATTATTTTCGTATGATAAAATATAGTATTCTTATCCTTATTTTGAATCCATTTAGTTATAGTTTTCTAATACCAAAAGATTCTTCATGCTTTAACATATCATTTAATTCTTATTGAACTTTCCGTTTTAGAACATCAATATGAGGATATCAATGTATTACTATGGCCTTTTGCACTACATTCAATATTGCCATTAGATGAGCTTTTGTATTTTTAAATATATCTAAAAAACTCCTTATTCCATTTTATAAGAACATTTTGCAGATGCTGAAGATTTTCATCAATTTTGACATAATTTTTCTAGTTATTACTAAGATAAGTCATGAAATTCTAACTAAAAAACTAAGATGTTTCCAATCTAAAATGTTTGTTTTGTTGATTAGAAGCATCACCATACAAGTCTAAAAAAATAAGATGATGATTTGAGTAAACTCTAAGGAGGACCCTAATAATAGCATTATTGTATTTTGTTTTATTGACTTCATTACATAAAACCCAATCCAGTCTCTCAAAGGCTCTCTTATAGCTTTCTTTGTAAAGTCCTTTCCAAGTAAATTTTGACCCTTACTAGCCCACATTCACCAACCTATAATCTTCAATTTAGTTAACAAATTCCTAACATCTACTATGAATAATAAGGATTTTTCCTTTTTTTTCTTTAACACCAACTATAACATTAAAATTGCCAGCAATTAGCCATGTACCTTAAATCTATTGAGATAGCTCCAATAATTGATGCCTCCCATCATCTCTAAACATATGTGGAGGACTTAGATAAATTACTATAAAATGTCACTCCTCTTTATTAGAAGGATGGACTTTAAAGTGCATATATTGGGATGGATGGGCTAATAGAATCATATGCACCCTACCCTATGTTCTTTCCATGCCACCCAAATTTCACCTACCAAACTCTTACTTTCTTCAATAAGAAGTTATAAAAATGAAGCTGGTGGAATATTTCATTCATTTTCTTGGATGGAGATTTAGTTTCCATCAAAATTAGAATATTAAGTTTATGCTTTTGTACAATATCTTTTACATTTAAAAGAAACTCAAATTTGCTAACTCCTTTATAATTCCAGAGAAAGATTTTATTCATCATTGAATAAATAAAGTAAGGCCAGTAAACATTGCTTTTAATCCATTTGCATATTCGAAGCATAAGAACTTTAAACCAATCCCATGTTACCTAAAACAATAACCATGACACCATTGGATCTTGCAAAATTAGGATTATTATTCTCCTTACCTTTTTCACATTAAACAAGAAGTGTAAAATTAGGGGGGTTTGGAGATTTTTGCACAATTAGCCTATCATTTCCTTTAATGCCATCAATTTTGTCCAAAGTTTCTTATGGTTTGTATTAGCTCCCCAACATTACCTTTTCTACCTTCCTTGCTATTGCTTCTTATATCAACATGATTAATTTGGGGATTTGCTATAGATATATTACATTGGACTTAAGAGTTGCTTCTTTTTATAGCTTCACTTACATTTGTAGTAGTATCTATCATCTCTATTGAATCATCATTTTTCACCCTTTTTTTTATCTTAATTCAGTACGCCTCATTCTTTTCTTATGAGTCCCTTTTAAAGCATGAGTTTGAGTATCATTCAAGTTAACAACACACTCATACTCTATTGCATTCTCCTTTTCCTTAAAAATAGGATTAGCATAAGCTTTAAATGTAGAATGTGTTTTAGGTTGAACTTTAACATTATTTTTCCTCCCTCTTTTTTGTTTCATATTTTTTCCTTTTTTACCTTTCCTTTATTTCTACACCACCATCCATTCTTTATATTTCATATCAAGACTCCTTTTATTGACTTCTTGCTCCCCAACTGCAAATTTCATTGTTTCACCTTGATTTTCTTTCCTAAACTCATCTTCTTTTATGACATTCTTTTTAATTGTACTAGTTTAAGCAAAAATTTAGGGATAACTTTTTATGCAATAGCCATACACCCCATAATGGAAGCATATGAGGTGTATCCCTTCATATTTAATCTTTATATTAGTGTTACCTACTCTAAATTATGACAAAAAAGCTTGTTTAAATCCATCATAACACACACACTTTCATATTTTCCCTAACTTGTTGCTTAGTCATCATATCCATTTTAACTGTTTTTCCTATTTTGTTGCCAATTATCTTCAAGCATTTATAATCATAACATCCTATTAGAAGTTATGGGAATCACACCTATACTGCTACCTTATTAATTAATGCATTTGTTAGATTGAAGTTTAAAATCCATTCTTATACCATCAAACAATGATCTTATATCATCTATAGAAATGTAAAATAGAGTGAGCAGAGTGTGCGGGTTTACCCATGTAAACTTGCAAAAAATATGAAAAAAAAATTCATTAAGCTTTCTGGTGCCTATGAGTAGCCCTTATTATTAATTTTTTTACTATTAAGAGTGATTAAATCATTAAACTTATACAAGCAAGGATCATAGATTGAACCCTGAATGTAAAGAAGGGAAAGTAAATTTAAGGAATATTTAATTGAATTAGATTAAAAAATTATTTTTTTGCAAATTATAATTAGACAATTAAAATTTTTTATTTTGTGTAATGAATTAGTCAAATAAGTTTTAAAAAAATTATAATAGGTTATTAGAAATTGGATTGAAATTTAGATTAGATTAAAAAAAATTCAAATACTTATAGGATTACAAAAAAATCTTAACAATAAAAAAAAAAGTCCATGGCAAGCTTGTACCCATATAAGCTTAATCCTTTGTGGGCTTATGTGCATAAACCTATAAAAAATATGAATTCCAAATAAAGATGCCCAATTCATCAATGACCACATATTGCCTAAATTCCCTATGAGTTTTGTACCCATTTTATATGCCTAATCATCCAAGATCCTTCAATTAAAACATACTTTTTATCAACCATAGAAGAAAACCTCATTGAGTAATATGTATACTTAAGATCAACAATTTCAAAAATTCCAACTCTTTACCATAATTGTAATATCTTCCTTTCTAAGAAACAAAACCCTACTATCCTCCCCATAAGTGTCACAATTAGATTACTCTTCCATGGTTTCTTAATCCAACCTATTTTTTTTAATGTAAGTTTCAACATTGGGCATATGTGCTTACCATCAATGAATACATCTACATTAGAATTCCTTTCTTAGTATCATTATCAGATTCTATATCAAAGCTATTGCTTTCAAAATTAAGGTTTTCTTCCCCATCATCTCTTTCTTCATCCTCCTCATCTATTATATTCTTTACTAGCTGAGTATTTTTATAGTTATGCAAATTAGGTCTCCATTATTGTTCTTCAATTGGGCCCTTTACTACATCAACATAGCACTCTAAGCCTAAAGTACCACCTCCAAATTCCCTTTGCCTATGTTTGAAGTTTTTTGTGTTACACTTCAACAAATCCAATTTCTCCTCTGTTTTTCATTCCAAAGATCTTGGTTTAGAGATTTTTGCTCAAGATTCCATGACATCTCTTTAGATTTAATAAAAAATATACTTCTTTGAAAAGCTAAATTTTTAATACATGTGACCTGCACAAAACTAGTAAATAAACAATAAAATTGATCATTATTTTTCATTTATTGGTAGGACTAATTATGATATATATTATAATTAGAGTATTTAATAATTTTTAATATATGAAAAAGACACTCAAATTGTTTTGAAATAATTTATTCATGGATTTAATTAATTATTATTAATAAATTTTTATATAATTAATTATATATAATTCACTTTATGCTTAGTAGTTTTTATAATTTATTTTTTTGATCATATATTATTTTCTAGTATTAAGTTACAAAAAAAAAAGACAATAAAGAATGAGAGTGAAAATATAACTTCTATTTTTATATTGTTAGATTAAGGACAATGAAAATAAAAATAAGAAAAGTGAGTTTACATGAGTAAAAATCTCAATTTTTTTTATTCTAATTAAAATAAAAATAACTTTAAATAACTTTTAATCTAATTAAAATGATTGTTTATAATAATTATTGAAAAATTTTAAAAATACAACCAATTTTTTTAAATGGACTACAATCAATTATTAAATTTATAATTAATTATTGAAAATTCTAACCATAATACCAGCAAGCACTAAAAGTCACCTCTGATTTGTGGAATTTAATATTTTCGTTATAAACTACATCTTTGAAAATATAATTGCCAATAATAAAATTATAGACGTGTATTTCAAAAAAGTGAAAAATCATTATGTTTGCTTAAATAATGATTTTTTTAAAATTATTCATTATACATATTTTTTTTAAAAATACATTGAGTGCAGTAAAGATAAAATTTTGGGCATATTGTTGGAGATGTTAGACAAAAGCAAAGCGGTGGGAAGGAGAAATATTTTCAATATCACAATAATATTGAAATTTCAATGTTATCTTTATTTGTATTTTGATAATTAAAATATTTTAATAATATAAATAAATAATTATTAAAATTTAAAAATAATTATTTAATTTATTAAATTATAAATAAAATAATATTAATAATTTAATATTATTAGAAATATTTTTGCAGAAACTGGAGGTCGGCTGCGATGAAAAATAGGATGGTGGTGACGGATGGAACCTGTGCCGGGTGGTTTATGGATTCAATAGAAATAATTTTAAGAATTAGTATTTTAATTTTTTATTATTTATTAAAATTTAAACCATTAATTTTTTTTCATTTAACAGTTTTAAGGTTGCACTTTAGCATATTAGACCACAAGGAGTTAAATTTATCAAATACCAACATTTTTACATAAAAATTTAATTTCCATATTTTATGAAAATATTCCATTTTCAAAAAATTTGAGGTGGTTTGGTTGAAATAAAAACACATAATAAATATAATTTTTTTAAAAATAAAAGATAAACAAATCATTTGATTAATCATTAATGGGTAAAATGACCTAAAAAAAGATAAGTAATTGAGAGAAAAGGGAAGTCCATAAAATGTTATTTTTCACAAAATGTGTGAAATTACTTACTTATTTTCTTTTGAACAAGAAGAATTTTTTTTTAGAAATTTTATATATGGGCTTCATATGCTTCATATTAATTAGTAAATAATTATTAATGTTAATATTATTTTATACCTAATATTTTAGTGATTATAATGTATTGGTTGTGTAAGATATTTAGGCCAAATTCAAATCCTCTCAATTTTTTTTATCATTTTTATATTATTTTTAAAGAGATAAAGATATAATTTTTACTTTGGACCCTAATTTTTTTTTACTAGGACTCATAATTTCAAATAAAAAAAGTTATATATATTTATCTCTCTCTAAAATTCATCCAATATATTTTCTAGGAAATGCACCCAATCCTCTTCCATTTGAGCTTGATATGACTTAATTGGATATGGATTACGTGATTAACAGAATTCTTGATCTAACCTAATTAATTAATATGGAGTCCTTTACTTGCCATAATCTATGAGATTGCATTTTCATCACATTAGTATATAGATACGATTTTCCTCATAAAAGAATAATAAAAAAGATATGATGGAGGGAGTATGAGCCCTTTTCACAAATCTCTTTTGTTTTTAAATGTTTCAAGTACAATTGCATGATTAGAGATATGGATTAGAGGATTTATCCAAAATTGCAATTAGAAGTACATGCAATATTTTTTTAACCTTTTTTATGATTAAATTATGCCTTAGCACATAATGATTTAGAAAATTTTGCAAAAGAATTAAGGTATTTTACCAACATTTTCAATAAAAAGTTTTTAATTTTTATTATCAATGGAATAATTTTAAGTATTTTTAAAAACTTTTAAAAATATTTTTTAAGAATTCAAATTCTTGCAATAATATGATGCGAAGCGAAAGACTCCTCTAACCTAGAACTTTATTAACTTTCATGTCAAATATAGAAAAGGGAATATTTTGGATTTGAGAGGAATTTTTAGAAGGTTTAAATTTGATTTATTGTTAAAATGTAAATTAAATTTACATTATTATTTATTTATATGTTATTATATTATCAAAATATTATTAAAAATATTTTATTTTTTATAAAAATTTAAATTAAAATAATTTTTATAATATATTATATTTTTATCTATCAATTAATTAATAATATAAAAAATTTATATTAATAATAAATTAAATTTAAACTATCCTTTGTAACACCGGCAATCAAATGACATTCTTTTTGTTTGTTTTCGTTGAAAAGGAGATGGAAAAAAAATGTAAAAGAAAGAAATAGTCTGGAAAATGAAATTTTCCTTAGTTTGGTTGGTGGATCGAAAGACGGCAGAAAAGGAAAAAGGCGGAATATCTTAATGAAGGGCCCACCAATTTTTTTCCGCACAAGCACAACATGAAAAGGGAAAGAAAATACGTTGATTACAAAACTGCCCTTTATATTAGCATCGGAATATACATTTTAAAAATTTCAGCAAACATTTTTAGTAATTTCAATAACCTCTCATACCATTGACGTTGAATTATAAATTAATTTTTTTGTTAAATTAATCTTACATTCTTTATAATTTCCGTCAATTTTTAATTAAATTATTATAATTTAAATTTTTTGAATTTTAAATTATAATTTTTTCCGTCAATTTTTGAATTTAAATTCTTATAATTTATAATTTAAATAATTTTAAATTATTTTCTGTTAATTTTTTTATTAAAACTTTTTAATAATTGATACATATGAATAATACTCTTTTGATGTATTATAACGATTATTGGTAGAGAAATTTTCATACAATTTCTATTTTTATTTAACTAGTAAATAACTGACAATAAATTAGAATATTTTATGACATTTTTTGTATTTAAATGGAAAGAATAGATGCTTTGTCTCACTTGATAAACTACCAATAGGCCATTATCTATATAAATTAATTGCTAATAAAATTTAATAAGAAGTATTTAATTAAAAAATATAATGATTCAATTCAAATCTTTTAAATTATAAAATGCAAACTATAGAAATGTAATTAGAGATTGAGTAAAATTAGAGGGAACAGAAGAATAATTTAACAATTTTTTTTAGTGCATAAATTTTTGGTATGTAAATTGAATTACAATTACATTGGGAATTGATTACAAAAGAATTGTAGGTATACACATGAGTGCCATGTATGCATTGAATTGGAGGTTAAATTTGTCATTTAATAATATTTTCTTTTCTTTTTTTTCACTTTTTCTAGGAATAAAATAAAAGAAAATATTTTTTTTTCATTTTCTTTTCTGCACTTTTCGTTTCATCCAAACAATTAATTTTTTTTATTTCTATTCTTTCATTTTCTTTTTCTTTATATTCTCTCCTCCATCTTTTTTTTTTTTGAAAAACTACAAATAATCCCTTATAATAATAGGAGTAAAATTGTCACTATTATATTTTACTTATCAGTGATTGAAAATCGTTGTTATATTCACTATTTTTTAAAAAAATTATTAATTTTTTTACTAATATTAACTTAATAACAATAAGAGTAAAATTTAAATTTTATATAGTTGTAGGCGCTAAAATTTAAATTTTTATAATTTAAAGGGATAAAATTTAGTAACTTGGAGGGGGTTATTTGTAGTGCCCCTTATTTTTTTCACCGCAAACAAACAAAGAATTAAGAATTATGCTCGTAATAAGTTTAGAACACTCCTCTTTCTTTAATAACATTTTGATGTTATATTTGCCCTATCATTGCTTTAATTTTAAAAATGAGGGTTTTTTTTTTCACTTCCCACCTCACATTTAATTTGTTTGACCAAAAACGTTTAAACAAAATGATAAATAATAAACAAAAATAAAAACTTGATAATCACACGTGTGTGTACCAAAAGCCCTCTATCAAAGCCATCAACAATATTGAGTTTTGCTTTTATTTGCTTTTATTGCAGTTTAACCAGTTACACCCCGCCGCTATTTATAATTGCCGTTAATTCATATATAATTTTCCCATTAAAAATCCCTGTGTAAATCTAGCGGCTCTTGGTTTTTCATTGACCCCCTTTTTTTATGTAATTTCATATTGATTTTTTTTTTTCAAATTTCTCACTGGGGATAACAATTTTCAGCATCTGTATTAAGGTTTCGGCTTCTTTTAGGGTTGAATTGGATTCTTTCGCACTCACTCTTCTCATTTCACAATCAGTTTGTGATCATTTTCAATAGGGTTTCGATTATTTTCTGCTGGGTAACTGGGCTGCTTCTGAGGTATTTTGAAGTTCGTGCTTGTTCACGTGGATTGGGTAAGTTTTTTTGAATTGGGGTTTGAGTTTTGTGTGTTTTATCTAAATGGGGTGGTTGCATGTGTTTGAAGACAGTGTTGTTTCGGTATTTGTTTGAAGATGTCTCGTTTTTCAGTTGCAGACTATAAAATTTTCGTTGTTTCCAGTAAAGCTTAAATATTTAGATGGAAATTGTTTGACAGTGCATTGGTTTGTTGCCACGGATAAGAATTGAGCAAGCTGATGAAGTAGCATTACAGTTGAGGCGATGGATTTACCCATCCCTATGCGGTTTGTGTGGCCTTATGGAGGAAGAAGTGTGTATCTCAATGGTTCTTTCACACGGTGAGTCTGCCGTTAATTTTATCTAAGTTCTTATGAAGCATTTTATACTGCAATTTAGCTAAACTGACTGCTTTCCATGGGATTCATTTTGTTTTCCTTGTACTTACTATTTTGTTCCAAAGGTGGTCTGAGCTTATAACAATGTCTCCAGTTGAGGGTTGTCCAACTGTATTTCAAGTTATTTATAGCTTGACCCCTGGTTACCATCAGGTCAGTTTATATTGCTAGATGGACAGTTTTTCTTCTTTCTAGTACAGTCATGATAAGTAAATATTTCAAAATCCAATGTTATTGATAATTATACTTGTCCTCATTATGCTGAATTCATGATTGTCATTGACACAGGTGTGTCAATGACAAATGACAAAGAATTCCTTAAGCATATGAGAAACCAAGGCACTAGGCTGGGACAATGAACACTGAGCACCTTAATTTAAATGCCCAATGTAAATTCATGGCATACTTGAAGTGTAAGGAAAATGGAAATTTGCCTGTATAAGCGACTGAGGTTATTTATTGAAGTTTATATTAAGTGATCAGTTTAGATCATAAGTCTTTTGAAAAGAAGGAGAGTTCTGAAATTTATCAAATTTAAAACAGTACTTCCAGTATAAATAATGCTAACAATCTCTGGGTTTTTTTGTGATGGCAAGTTCTGTTACTAACAGGCAGGAATTTAAAGATACTACCCTGAGAAAATATCTTCAGTTTATTTCTGGTGGCTAGCTACTTAATTTATTATTTGGATGCAGTACAAGTTTTTTGTTGATGGAGAATGGCGACATGATGAGCGTCAACCTTGTGCACCTGGAGAATATGGGATAGTAAATACTGTCTACATGCCCGTTTTAAATCCAGAGATAGCTTCTGGCTCTAATATGGATGTGGATAATGAGGGTTTTGGGCGTATGGTAAGATTCAGTTACAGTTATGGTCATTGTTGTGTACATAGGATCTGCTTGTTCTATATTGCAATTTTGGCGGAAATTACAAACAATATTGTTACTGCAACCTGCCTTGAGAATTTATTCAAACTTATTTTGGGTACTCATAAAGTATCATTGAAGTCTGTGAATCTCTTAAAGGTCAGTAGGTGTATGATTATTGCTTGTAGAATCTCTAAATCTCCCTGGACTGTCTTATTTCTCACAAGTCTGGCAAAATGAAATATGCTAGAGTGCATTTGTCTTATGCATTTTGGAGCTCTATTTTGCTTTTATGGTTAAATTGTATTCCTGTTTTGTACCGAAAGTTTTATTATTGAGGCATTCAGTAGAATATGTTGATGATTAATGATGTAGGTCCGGTTGACTGATGGTACTTTGGCTGAGGTGTTGCCGAGACCATCAGATGCTGTTGTACAGGCCTCCTGCCAGCGTATTTCTGCATTCTTGTCTATGCACACAGCTTATGAATTGCTTCCTGAGTCAGGCAAGGTTTGGATGTTTTACCATTTATCTTTTATTTTTACACTTCCATTTTTCTGTTGTCAATTTACAATTCTCTAATTAAGTGACAGCTGGCCATAGGTTGTCGCCTTGGATGTTGATCTTCCTGTGAAACAGGCATTTCATATCTTGCATGAGCAGGTATCCCTTTGTTTTCCTGAGGCTGAGATTTTCTTAGTGGCATTTTTTTTTCCTTTTGGGGGATAGTCTTGCCAGAAAGATGTATGAAACCTTCTCTAGGACTTTGACACAGTTTACAAAGCTTCTCTCTGTGACAATGATTAAATCTCTGCCTTCATTCCTGTTGTATTTCTAGTCTTCCTATTTGTTGTTACATGTGCATCATTGAGCAATTTATAGGGAATCCCTATGGCTCCTCTTTGGGACTTCCGCAAGGGGCAATTTGTTGGAGTCCTTAGTGCTTTGGATTTCATTTTAATCTTAAGAGAGGTAAACTCTTTGTACTGGCAAGTTTTTTGATGTAAAGTTCTTGCCAGTGCTTTATGTATTTGATACTAATTTCTGAAACATGCTAATGTTGCTAATTACAGCTTGGGAATCGTGGGTCCAGCCTGACAGAGGAGGAGCTTGAGACACATTCCATATCTGCTTGGAAAGAAGGAAAATCATATCTAAATAGACAAAACAACGGACCTGGAGTTGCATATTCAAGACGTTTTATCCATGTTAGTGTTTTCTTATTCATTTGTTAGGACTTATATTTTATGTCTATTTGTAGTTTTTTTGGTTTCAATGTGGATTTCTTAACTTGTAAAGGTGCTATTTAAAAATGCTTTGTTGACAGCCATGTCTGGAACAAATATCTTGATTTTAAGATCCGTATATAATTCTACCATAATGCTTGTTTCCTCCTCTTACTTACCAGACAGACGAACATACTGTTTGTCTTATACGGTTCCTTTTATTTTTGTCTTCAATATATTTTGTTATTTAAACTAAATTCAGTTTGCTTTGCATGCCAATGTTTGTGTCAGTCAGGGAAAGGAAGTCTAAACTAAAAGGAGCTTGTTTCCAAATGTGATAGGAAGAGGATAATGTTTACTTTTTCTATCATTTTTCTTTTGTGCTTGGAGATTTGTCATTCTAGTTTCCTAATTGTCATGTGTATAGATGCATTCTCAATCATGATTGATCAATGTAGTGATTCAACTTGATCATTGTATGCTTGATCAATGGAATGGATGAAGCTACTTGTTGGACTATTAATGAAACTTTTCACAAGGGTTCCCTGCTTATTATGCCATGCATAAATGCCTCTGTTTGGGGAATGATAGTTATCTTTTGTGATGAACTGCTTATTAGCTTTGTGATTTATCGTGCAGGCAGGGCCTTATGATAATCTGAAAGACATTGCTCTAAAGATCCTACAAAATGAGGTTTCAACAGTTCCTATCATCCATTCATCTTCTGACGATGGTTCATTTCCTCAGCTATTACATCTTGCTTCACTTTCTGAGATACTTAAGTGTAAGACTTTAACATAGCTTTCTTTATACTGTTATAAAGTATGGTTGATTCTTACAGAATTGATTTTTCAGGCATTTGCAGGTATTTTAGGCATTGTTCTAGTTCAGTACCCATACTACAACAGCCAATTTGTGCAATCCCTTTGGGATCATGGGTGCCCCAAATTGGGGAGTCAAATCAGTGTCCTTTAGCAATTTTGAGACGAAGTGCTTCTCTTGCTGCAGCTCTAAATTTATTGATTCAAGGTGTAATTTCTCTGACCTGAATACTGTCAAAAGGAAAATCAGTAGAGAAAGAAAATTAGAAACTGGTGTACTGTTATGCTTCCTGAGGAATTAGGCTAATGGTAGAGAGGACTTTTGCTCTGAAAACAGGAGTGATTTCTGTATCTAATTGAACAATCAAAAGGAGAAGATGAATGTTTAGCCATAAAAAGGTGACTCCTCCGTGTGATTTAACCATCGAAAGGAGAAAAGAAATGATTAGGTTAAATGGCAATTTGCTTAAAACTGCTCTTTGAGAAGGCCTTCGCCAATTTTATTGAGCTTTATAGATATTTTTGCGGCTAGAACTTTCCTTCTGATATGACAATTATTCTTACATTACATCTTCCCCTTTGCTTTTGCAGCCCAAGTAAGTTCAATACCAATAGTTGATGAAAATGATTCATTCCTAGATGTATATTGTCGGAGGTTAGTTGTGTTTCTTATAATCATTGTTGTATATGTACTTCTGATTGCATTGTTTAGGGTGCTGTAGGGCCAAATTATGCTTCAAACATTGAATTGTTCTAGCAGTTCATTCCTCATGGTGGCTTGTCATGTTTCTCACTATTCCCCCTCCCCCTTATTGATAGTGATATAACGGCTTTGGCAAAGGACAGAGCTTATACCCATATTAATCTGGATGAAATGACTGTTCATCAGGTAAGTTTGTTTTTTATTTAGCTGAGATGCTTTTTTCATATCTTTAAGCTGTTGACAATTCATGTCATAAAAATTTTGCAATTGTGCTAGTTTCATGTTTTGCTTGTTGATCTGGATAGGCAGTTCTTTTGAGCCTATGAAACTATGATAATTGTAAGAATTAGTAGATTTTAGTTGGCATCATAAAAATATGGCTATCCACAACAGAGCTATGAAGTAATGCAAAAATTTTCCAAGATGTTATGGTTAAATCTAATCGGCTTCCAGTTCCATTTCACTGGCTCTGCTTACACTATGAAGCTTAGTTATCAGAACAGAATGGGAGGTGCATAGAATATTGAGAATTTGTCTGGCAAGGGCGATATGTATATTTACATAGCATAAGCTTATGATGCAAAAACAAAAGAGGATTGCCATCCAAAGTAGCTGGAAAACCAAACCTCAAGTACCAAATTTTATTCCATAGCTGCCAAGTCCTCACACAATGTGAAAGCAAATGACTACTAGTCTCTGAATTCTTAGAACATATTTAATGCTTATCTTGGGTCCCAGCTTTATGTGGTCTGGCGCATCTGTAACATAACATTAGTATTGATCTTGTTCAAAACAGCAGTTCAAACAAAAAATTTAGCCTTAGGAGGAGCTTTAATTTTCAAAAAAGATTTGAGAAAAGGCAAGTTTCCTTCATCAATTACCAATTTCCATTAGTTTAGAGGGAGGCTAGTGAATTTGTTACTAAGATCTATTAATAAAGCTGATACCTTTAATTTGTATTTCTACACGTTTCCTGATGGTTTCAGCTTTGTTTTGGTTGCTGTTTCTCCATGTTCAATTTGTTTCCTGAAGTTTGTGCCCTCTGCATATTTTTTGAATTTTTTCTCCTCTCTTCAGGTTTCAGGGAAATTGATTTTTTTTTTTTTTTTTTTTTGGGGGGGGGGGGGGGAAGGAAAAGGGACTTCACACTCAAACTTGTAGTGGTAATTTTAATGTTAATGTCATGGCGTAAGCTACAATTGCGAACACATCTTCACCAGAGTCTGAAAACCAAATCATTTTTATTCTGCTTTTATTTAATTTTTTGTTTTGTATTCTGATTTAGGAAGTTTATGTAGCAGTTTTTCTACTGTAGTTCTTAGTCTCTTTGCACACTTCTTTTCTGCAGGCATTGCAGTTGGGCCAGGACACAAATCATCCTTATGAGCTGAGAAGTCAGAGGTATCAGATGTGTTTGCGAACTGATTCTCTACACAAAGTGATGGAACGATTGGCAAATCCTGGTAGTTTTCTTTCCCCTTTTTTTGGCGAAACATTGTTTGTTGTTCCCTTTTACTTTCCTCTGAAGATTGTTGTGCCGAAAATTATCCACCATCCAACCATTGCATTTCAGGTGTGAGGCGGCTGGTCATCGTGGAAGCCGGCAGCAAGCGTGTAGAAGGCATTATTTCACTAAGGGACGTATTCAAATTCATCTTTGGTTAGTATGGATTGGTGACCAAATAACTACGATGGTCTTTTCTGCTATGACCCATACACAGGCCCGCTGCATCACCTGTCTGGCCATTCAAAAGGGACTGCAATGCTTTGACTCAGTGATTTGGTCTCGCATTTTATTGACATCCAATTGGATTGACCTCTTGCTTTGTTGCCTTGTTTTAATATTTTAGGCTAGAGAAATGAGGCCTGTCAATTGAGAGTATTTGATTATTCATCTGTCCCCAATACATGATTTATCTTTAGAAAAGTTGTGCTCAAGTACAGAAAGCTGGGGAGCACAAGCTTCTGTAACTGTTTTATGCCTTCGAAAATCGATGGGCGCAGAAATTAGTGGGAGAATGAATATTGGAATACCATCATTGTGTTATGATATATTTCTTGACCTGTTAATTTTGGTCATGAGTTAAGTGATGCTGCTTCATATCTTTGGCTAATATCATTTCATTGAAATACAGAGCAAACCACCTACACAGCTGAAAATCCTACTTGAACATAAAGAAACAAACTGAAATGCTGCGCCGAGAGGCTTTGGTGGAGGGATTAGACCTTTAAACTTATTTTGGGGAAAAATATGGATTCGCTTGATCCAACTTGGTAAAAATTAGGATTGAACTGGCCATCCAATTAATCTAATGGTCCGATTCAGTTTTTTTTTTTTTTTAACATTTCACAAAATTCAATTTAAAAATTTAATGTAATTATTATATTTATTTTATATTGAAATATATATAAAATATAATATTCATATTTTTTACATTTTAAAGATTGCAACGTTATCATATATTTATTATAATATAAATTGTTATTATATTTATTTTATATTAAAGCATATATCAAAGATAATAGTCAATATATTTAAAGTTAAATTTATAAAAATACAAATTCTTCACAAATTATAATCTTAAAATTTAAATAAAAAATATTATATTTTCACTATCTTGAATGTTTTGATATCAATTTTTCTATAAAAATAAATTTTTTTATCATTTGTCTTTTATTTGAATTGAAATTATATTAGATAATTATTATAATTATAATAAAATTAACACTTATTTATATTTTATCATTTATTTTATATATATATATATATAACAATTGATCCACCAAATAATTGGATAAGTCAAACTGATCTAACTTCAACCCGCTTCCTTGTTGAATCAATAATTAATCCAGATTTTAAAACATTGTTTCTATCTACTCACAGCTTTCAAATTACATGATTCTGTTTTTTGAGGTGTGAAATAAATTGTTTCTCTTACAAACATGCCCTCCTCCTACTACAATCCCTCGCCCCTCCCCTCACCGAAAAAACCAACTTATTTAATTACACACATAAAAAAAACACCTTATTAATATGGAACATGTCCAACATTGAGGCAGTAGAAATGCCAACCGGGACGACTGCGGTTGCGTCGATAAATTGTGTACATTCATATAGGTTAGCAGTCTGCGTATGCGTGCATGCATGAGAACAAGACCTTACTAAGGATGGGTATATGTTTACAACAATAGGAGTGACAATAGCATGTCTTATATTCAAATGGAATGGAGGTAATAAAAGAAAAATATTTAAGGCAACCTTAACTTCCCTCAGTTAAAAAAGTAATTTACAACATAATATACACAATAAGTAGTGTTGAGTAAGAAAAGATTTTCATAACATTGTAAAAGAATTAATTTTGTAAAAATGAGATTTATATTCAGAAATAAAGGTTAAAAATTATTTTTGAAAGATGTTTATATGAATGTGAAAAGGAAAACTACATTTAAGTGTGATTTGTATTAAAATGTTAGTAAAATAAAAAAAAATTAAAAATAAAATGTTTATATAAAAATTATGATAATTTATTTATTAAGTTCACATGTAATAATTACATAAAAATCATAATTCCATTTATTAGAGTAAAAAAAAATAATTTTATTTTGTATTAAATCATAACTGTGAAGCTTTAATAAAATAAAATCGTAATAGTTCATACCAAAATGGATTTGAGGCCTTAAAATTTAATTTTTGAAAATAAAAGTAAAATTAAAAAAAAATAGGTACCTAAATAGTTTTTTATTTTTTTCCCAAAATTAAACTTTAACCCATTGAACAAGCGCAGATAACGAACGTCTTGTAACTTAAACAATAAAAACGAAGTCTTGCAACTTTACCCACCCATAGACACAATGGTCCCGAATCCTTTGTACTATTGTAGCAGCCATATCAACCGTAGGCCTAATTTTAGTCAACACTTTCCGGTAGTTTCTACGGTGTTCTTATAAATTTGGTACTTCATAAGAGTGTAACAAAATGTAAACCGTTTAATGAGATTATTAATTTTTATTAAATTTTTTTATAATTTTATTTAACGGTTCAGATTTTGTCACACTCATATAGATTTGGAATCCATATGAGTACCGTAGAATTTATCACACTTTTTGTAGTGCTATCCTAGATTTAGTCTCTATCTGCATCATCAACCAGTCCTATCATATTAGCTTATACAATGAGCATAGGCTGCATGTTTTCAAAAACTTAATTTAAAAGAAAAGAGTAATAACCTTTTCGATGAAGCCAGCAGTATCTAGTATGTGGCACAAGTATGAAATCTGCTCGTACAAGTCTGCCTCAGTGTACTAGAAAAGTAGGGACATATAGCTTAATTAAATCTTACGCGAAAGAAAACTACTGACATTCAATGAGAAATTTTAAAATACTGAGGTTTTAAACTCGGATGAGGTAATAAATTTTAAATTATTAAATAAAATTATTAAAATTTTTAGTAATTTTATTGAATGACTTATATTTTATCATGTTATTCTTTGGATCCTTCCGAAATATCATGACAAGCACCACGTTCAATATATTGAGGAGGAAAACCTTTCTTAGGAGACGCCCATTGCAGCGAGGATAATTAGGGCAAACCGTTCCTCTCTCAGAATCAACAACCAATCGAAACTTGATACTGCGTGTCGTATGCTCACATGTTTCATCATCACAGTGGAAACAAAATCAAAATCAAAATCAAAGGAGGACATGATAGAGATTATCCAATATTTATAGGGCACCGTTTCTCATCATGATCTTTAACCAGTACATTACCGGAAGTACACCTCTATAGTACATTAGAACAAAGTTGTCTGCTTGCCTTTTGACCTGGCATCGAGTACAAGGAATGTCAGCAGAGGAATATATTTCAATCGAAATTTAATCAATAAAGACATGGTTATGATTACCATGGTTATAGATAAATCTGATTTAGGATGATAATAAAGCATCAACCTGATTGGCTATCGTAGCTGGGGAAATTCTACCCACTTCCTCTGGACATTTAGGACAATGCAGCTTACGCCAGAAATTGAAGTCGGACTCATCCGTGTTTGAGCATCATGACTTTTCACTTCCTGACCATAGTCACATAATTCGCTTACCTACTTTAAGTACCGCAAATTGATTCGTGTGTATGTTGAAGAAACAGATCGTATCAATTCGCGCTCGAGAACTTCAACTTGACGTATCATTTTCCAACTTCAATGCTTCGTATCTCTATCTTTTGCTTACGTTGTCCATATTTTTTTTGACGTGAAATGTTGTTCTATTTTTTTTGTCTAATTATTATTAATATGCTTTGTATAAATATATAAGTGAGTAACTTTTTTATGTTGGTTACCTTCTCTATATTTATATAGAAAAATAAGTTATAGATATTAGGAGTGTGATAAAATGATAATGATGTGAATCGTATTTTAAAAAATATACATATTTTATTTATTTAATTTACTTTATAAATAAATATTAATTTGTTTATATGTCTATAAATACAAACATTATAAAATTTAATTTAATAAACGTAAGGTATAAATTGAAAAAAATTAATATTATATATATATAGTGTAGTGGTTACTTTATCAATTAATCTCTACCACCTGATATTAATTCTTGCTAAATTAAATTTTATATATAAATAATGTTTAATTTAACTCTATATTGTAAAAGATATTGTATTGTCCAATATATGAAAATAATTCTTTTCTTGTGACATATCAATCAATATTTTTGAGTGTATCACGAATCTAAATAATATACTAACTACGTATACCTCTTATATACTAAATACTTAACAGGATAGTGTACTATCTACCATATACCCGTATCCATTTCATGTACCAGAGAGTATTGCGAATTATGTGACTGTTACTGGCAAACAAATAGATTTGGAAATGGCCGGACAGTCAATAGTACCAGAGCAGCTGGGACAAGACAAGACCAGTGGCTCACACCCCTGGTATCTGCAAATTAATTACTTTGTCAGAGAAATCATCTGCCACATTCTATAGATTACCAAGTGCAAATGAATTATAGCACAGAACTCCAGGAAGAATCTCACAAAATTCAAAAGCAAAAGAAGCTTAAGAAAACAAAAAGAAACCAGAAAATGACACATTCAAATCTCTAAAGTCAACTATTCAAGTTTCAAAAGAGAATCTGCTGTTTATGTAGAGCATCTTTGATTTTCATACATTACAAAATTAATTCAGTTCAGAAAACAAGTTGCACATCCACAAAACAGCACTCAGAAATTAGTCGCCACTAAAGGGATAGCAATTTTAGGCGCAAAATGGGCCTTACCTTTTTTCATCAGCAGCAAACAAGAATGTGCTGAAGAATTACTTCTGGAGGCTTCGCTTGATTTATTTTGGAACTGATAACCAGTAACAGTATGTCAATTGCAATTGGAATGAAAAAATATATGCCTCTGAGTGTGAGACTGATCGACAAACTAGAAAACATGTTTCCTTACCCATGATGAGTCAGCCCCAAACAATCAACCAATCTTTCAGGACTTGTGCCCTGAATTGGTGCACAAAGACGAGATACCAAAGGATGAATCTGCAAGAGAGAGACAATATTCAAGCAGGTGGCACTAATTGGCAGTCACTTATAATTGGCTAAAAGATAATTTAAAAAGAGTAGGACACCTGCTGTGACAAATAGTAATCAATATCAATCAACCATTGCCCTTCTTCTCGTTTTAGTTCATCAGGATGTCTGGCACGCTAAGCAATGCCTGTTGAACTAACCGAACTACTACCCTTCTCAGATTGAAATACGGTGTAAAAAGGAGGATAAGCCTGGACTATGCAACACAAATCCAATGCAAGAGAACAAATTCTCTGTTTTAAAAAATGATCTTTGAGCAATAAATTAAATGACAAACCTGTTCACAGCAAATAATGTAAGGGATCGTATCACCAACGGAACAACCAGCGGAGTAACCAATTTGCTTCAATCTTTGTGCCACCTAAAAATATTCACCCACAAAGACGTCCCAAAAATGAATAAGATTATAGACAAACAAAAGACAAACAGAGTAGAGCTTGTTTCAAAATAGAGAACAATCAAAACATCTTGGACTCACGAGAACATGCGGTTGGTTCTTGGCATCTGGATAGGCTTCGGGAGATTTAGTTGATGTCTTTGTGATGATATATTTCTCCAGCGGTACTTGTCCACTCCTCATTTCATCTCGCACCTGATTAATATTCACAATCATTATTTTCCACTTGAGATGAAACTCAACCTTCCATTTGAAATCACAATGAGCTTCAATGCTTTCAATTGTTAAAAGAACAAAAGCATCCTTCAGTTGTCCAATCAAGTTTGGCTATATAAACCCTAGGCCCTCTGGTTCTGGGCTTTTCAGACCATTGCGCTATAACATTTGACTTCCACTTCTCTGTAGCTATTAGAGAGTAATGAACCCAAAGCTCCAAGTAACTTTTCCTTTCAAAATCTCCAACCATATGATTGGTTACTGTAAACAAGGAACTAATGACAAAAAATTTTAAAAAAAAAATGTAAGTCATTATTTCAGCTTCAGGGGAGAGCTGTGAATTGATTCAACAACGTCCTCGCATTATCTGCAAGCAAGGGCGCCATAACAGATTAACGGATTACGCAACTTTGTATCTCAAATTATTAGGTAAAACCAACAATATTAGATGTGTCAGAAGGAAGAATATAGCATACCCTCCTGACAAAATTTGACTTGGACAAAAATCTCCTAATTCTTTAGATAATAAGCTCCAGTCACGACGAACAATGTCAGGACCTTTACGTTCAATAACCTGCACAATATATTAATCCCACTTGTCTTTCCAGTAACACATCAAGAAAAAGTAAAAAGAACAAATATTGGGTATACCTCGTATGAGTTGCCATCTTTAAATTGTACCTTTATAGTTGCATATTTCTTTTTCTTGAGAAGCAGCAGCATTCTCTTGTATAAACCATCGAGATCAATGTCCAAACACCAATATTTCTTGTTTACCTAAGACAAGTAAAACAGAAATGACGGATCATATGAACCTCAGGCACTATACAAGAAGAATAGATACGAAAACCATCATCTAGCATTATAATACACAAAACTGCCATATATGGTTGCTATAAGTGAAAACCACGGATGAAAATCATCCTCTGGCCTTTCCCAACTGTTGGGAAAAATATTCCTTCTCCAAACACACAAGCACCAGACAAATCAATCATAGTATTATAATAAATCATAACAACAATTTAGCATAAAAAATTTCAAATTATAGGAAAAAAATCACAAATATAAAAAAAAAATTAATATATTGTCAGATATTACAAAATATTACATGTAAAAATTCTTAACTATAACCTCACAACTTTTTACCTACCATCCCTACATCTTTCACAAACCTCTATGAGATTTTCCACATAACCTCTATAGGCATCCACCTTACATCTTAATCATATCTTAAACATTTAATAAATACAAATATTTATACTATAAAATACTTGTTTGACAAGGAATTACATTCCTACTCTAATATAAAAATCTAACTTGAATAGGAAGATAACCCATAGTAGAAAATAGTCAAGCACCCATAATAATCCAAATTTGGGTCAAACTCAACACCAACGACCTTTTAAGACCTTGGCAGCATACTGAAATTTAGACTGGGGCTTAGCTTCCTCACTAATGAAAGGAACCAGGGCATACAAACATGTTTTGGAATGCTCTTCAAGCCAAAGACATAAACTAAAACGTGTAATTTTAAAATTTTTGTGGGGTGGCAGTAATGAGGCAACTCTGTTTATAGCTCTGGCATAAAACCAGAATGTTTATGACAGGAAAGGGAAAAGAAATCAAATCTTAACCCCTCCACGGACACTACACAGGTCCAAGGAGCTCGCATGGTCAAATCTTACCTCTCTAATAACTTTTCCAGCCACTGCTTTTGCTTTTGCTGTATCATCCAGCCCACTATAAATCATTATTGGATCAGTATCGCCATAGATAACCTGCAAGACAGAATGGAGTACAATAGTCAAGAGTTCATGTCATCAAATAAGACCACAATCACAATGCAGAACAAACTAAACCTAACACATCAGGAGTCTTCAAGAAGCAATTAACGACAACTATTACCTCTAAGTTCAATTTATTCTGTAGTATCTCCCTTCCCTGCACAACCGTGAGGCTTTTATGTACATGTGTCAATATAATATATTTACGTATGTATAAATATTGATACTCGATTTGAGAGCAAAATACTAATCCTATCTATGCAGAGAAAACACCATTTGCGTTTTCCTTTTTTTATTATTTTGCTGTGGCGACGTGTCAGCTCTTTAGAGCTCTGTAATTTTAGTTTCCCGCTTCATCTTGCTTCTAACTTTTCTGTTGAAATGGGCCGATTCGTTGGATTTCTATGTTTTTATGTCAAACTTCCAATTTTTCTCTCAGTTCAAACGGGCCATATATTTGCAAAACTTTGGAAGTAGCCCTTCTTCCTAGCTTCTTCAATACGTTCTTGCAAGTTACAGCTTTGGCCTCCCCTCTTCTCTCTTTCAAAATTTAATCGTCTTTAAAAAATTTAGTCTGCTTTTTTGGATGACGATCTCTTCCTTCCCATTGTTCTGAATTCCCTTTCTCCTTCTTTTTCTTCCTATCTCATTCCTAATTGATTTCCATTTCCGTCTTGCTCTTTCTGCAGAAATCATTAGATCCAGCTCCCCTAACTTGGCGGACGTCCACTGCTTTGTGCCATTTGATTTGCCAATCTACCATTTTCACATCTGAAGCAGACCTTATAAAGGTTCTCTAGCATTCATTTTTTATTGTAGATTTAATTTGGTTAGTTTTTCTTATGCTTTTTCTATTTATCGTTTTTTACTTACTTTCATCTAATGGTTGTGGATTCGAGAGGAAGTTCAAATGAGCCTTTCAGATGAAGTTTGTTTGCTGCATGGGGTTGGGTCTATTTAAGTATTTGAAGTTTTAACAGGTAAAAGATGGATTTTTTCCTTAAATAGACATTGGGGCAAAAATTTTTTCTCTAAAAAAGCCAATTTTCTGCAAATTTTCGAATTTTCAATCTTCAAATTTTTGTGAGTTCTTCTCTGTCCATGCTAAATAGTTTATATGGAATCGATTTAAAGATTTAAACAAATATGGATTTGATTGGGACTATGATTTTCTATATCGTGAAAAATTATATTTGATATGTGCACAAGATTCAATTTTGTTTTGCTCAATGCTCTTAAATTAGATTTTCTTTTTCTTTGGACATAGCGAAAATCAATGCATAAATTAAGCTCTCGCTACCTGTGCCTCAGCCTAATTGTGTGCTTGAATAAAGGGTTGTATTTAGTGTCAAATTTCTTCTTAGCCCCATCATAAAAATTCTTTTGCCCAACTTTATTTATTAGTAATAATTATAGTATGTATAAAATGAGTTAATCATGAACTTTTACAGGGTGATGATACTAATTCCAATTTATCTGTATCTAAAGAGTAATTCATTTGGTTTCCGCCCAAAACAAAAAATGCTATCTGCTTTAAGGAAAAAAATTCCATCCGAGTCCTACCAAGTATTATCCTCTCTTTTTTTCTGTTTAACTATCTTTAATGCTTTGTTCCTTTTCCTGGGGAATTTGTCATGAATGCTTTTGTACGTTTCCCATATGTTGTACCCAAATTTTAGTTCTATTGCTTGACTGTATATCATTTAATTTTGGCAGGTATGAATTACTATTACCCATGTAAGTAATCAAATTTAATTGGTTGTTCACATTAAAAAATCAAATTATATTAGGTAATTTTTCATTTGAAAAATTAGACTATATCACAGGGGATTTGTTGCTCTTTTCCTTTTTGCCTATTGCCAGTAATTGAAAATACATCCTTTTTGTTCTTCCTATCATAAGTTTCTGAAATACAAAAAAAGGGCTTGGAGATTTGATGCTGTCGATATAAATCCCGTCAAGGAATCATGGAGATTCAAGGTTCCAAATCTGCATTTGTGGTTGATTTTTGGATATAACAAAAACCATACGATTAATAACTTGAGTTAGACTTGATCAATCATACTGTAAAAATTTTGTGGTATCTGTTTGTTGAAAATTTAAATGATTCGAAGGTTTTCATTTTTCTTTTTTTTTTTTGTGAGAAGTCATTTGAAGGTTTGAATTCTAGGTTTTTATCTTTGTAGCATTAGATATTTTGTTGAATGTAAGGAACTTTGAAATTTATTGAATTATAGAATGCATTTTAATTTCGAATTTTGCAATATTATTTTCTCATATTTTTACTCAATATTTATACTTATTATTTTTGTTGAATGCTGTGATATTTGTTCAAATTACAAAAAGTTTTCATACTTGATTTTGTATTTGATTTGATTTGATGTTATCTTTTAGGTTTCATACATGAGTTGACAACAGTGAAATTTGATTTTGCATTTGATATGTATTTTGTTTTTGTTATTCTTTAGTTACAATTAAAAAAATCCTTGATTTACAATATGATAATATTGATCCTGTCTCCTTAAAAATCTAGATTTATTTCTTTTCTATGACTACAATCGATTTTTTTAATGCATCGCTACACACTTATTTTTATTCAATATTGTTACATTGCCAGGTATGAAAATTTTATATTTTTTCTGCACGAGTATGCAAGCAACTAAGCCATATTTTAGCATACCAAGGTTTTTTACAATAATAATTTTGTATACCTCTAGGTTTGAGTAGGCTATATTTTGCACTGTACTACCTATGTTTAAGATATGCATCATCTGTTCTGATATTTTGACCCTTAGTATATTATGTTTTTTTAATGTCGGTACATTTGTGCTTAATACTTTAAAAAAACAAGGTAAGTGTGTATCCAACCTCATCTTAATCTTACTGTTAAAAATTTTCTAATAGAAAATCTAATAAAAAAAATTCATTTGTTGAATTTATAAAGGGGTAGGAATTATGTAAAATGCTGTCAAACTGTCAAAGAAAAATCTCTCTCTCTCTCTCTCTTTTTGGTTTTTAAAGCTATTGTTTATGACTTGAATATTGATATTTATAAGAACTATTTATTTTATTTTTATAATAAAATATTTAAAATAAATTTAAAATTTTAATTTAATTAAATTATTTAATTACATATTCTATTTTTATTTTTATAATATTTTACGGTTTACTCATTGCTTCTTTTGTTTTTATTGACTTTATAATACATTTTTTTGAACATTATTATTTATAATTTTCACGCCAATATTAAAAAAATAATATAAATATATCATTATATATTTAATGTTGTTATAAATATATTTTGAATAAGTTAAAATTTTAAAATAAAAGGTATTAAATGAAATAATTGATTATATATATTATATTTTTTAACCAAAATATTTAAGAATTAATTCAAATTTATTTTTTTAAATATTGCCAATATTATCTTGATTTAATCTTTAAATGTTATATTTCAAATTAAATATATAACAATTGAAATTTTGTCAAAGTTTATAATTTATGCTTTGCTTCACTTCTTTTTATTTATTTTATTGTATTTTTTATTCTCACTTTTGCTATAGAAGTTAGGTGTCAATGTCACAGAACAAGAAATATAATATAATATATTAATATCATTGAATAGTATAGATATATAATAATATATTTTTTATTACAAAAATATTTTAAATAAATCTAAGTATAATTAAATTATATTCTTAAATTATAAATTATATTTTTAAGCTCTTCCACACCTTTTCTTCTCTTTATTTGCTTTATGGCTTTCTTTTTTGAGTTAAGTGCTTTTTTTTATTTACTTCATTACATATATATAGTTTAGAAGTTAATATCTATCTCATTATATGTATTTTTTTATATTCACTTTTATTATTTATAATATATCAATTATATATTCTATTTTTCAACAAATTTTCAAAATTTAAGCGAAACTTATTTATCTAAATTTTGTAAATATTTTTTTACATCAACTTATAATTTTTATATTTAAATTAAATATAAATTAATTGAAAATTTGTCAATATTTACAATTTATGTATGATTTTACTTCTTTTTATTTATTTCATTACATATTTATTATTTTTTTTCGTATTCACTTCTTTTATTATTTACATCTCATATGTTAATACCATCAAGTTGTATATATATATATAACATAATAATTTTTTATTTTTATTATAAAAATATTTCATATAAGTTAAAATTTTAATTAATTAAATTATTTTATAACTTATTAATTATTTCTTTTCCTTTTTTTTATCTAATTCATATTTTTCTTTCTTTCTTTCTTTTTTCAAATCCACTTGCGATGCTTATACTCTAGCACTACTTTTACAAATAAGTATACATACGATAAAATATATATCTTATTTTTGTTATAATTTTTTGATAAGTAAAAATTTTAATTTAATTTAATTCTATTTTTAACTCTTATATTAGTTTATAACTAATCTATTATTTCTTTTCTTTTTCTTTACTCTATTTCACATTTTTCAATTTTTTTTATAACTTAAATGCTAATATTACCTAGCATTGATATAATATCATATTTTAAGTTTATTATAAAAATATTTTAAATATGGTAAAAAATAAATGCAAAAAGAATTGATTGAAATAATTAATTATATATTTTAGTATTTAATAAAAATATTTAGAAATTAAAATCAAACTTTTCTATTTAAATTTTTTCAATGGTTTTTTATATCAATTTTTTATTATTATATTTTAAAGTAAATATATATTAATTAAAAATTTGCCGAGTCTATACAAATTATATATTGTTTTACTTCTTTTTATTTATTTCATTGCATGTTTTCTTTTCAATTTATGCTATTACATGTTTTCCTTTCTCCACTATATTATTTATAACTTAAATACTAATATTATTAAAAATTGTTTACACAACATGATATAATTAATTTTTTATTATTTTTGTTTTAAATAAATTGAGAATTTGATTTAATTGAATTATCTATTTATATATTATATTTTTAATATTTATATTACTTTATAATTCATTCATTATTTCTCTTTTTTTATTTTTTTCATTATATTTTTATATCCATTTCTATTATTTATAATTAGATATTAAAATTAGAAATATGTATATATGTATGTATGTCTATATATGTGTGTGTATGTATATCATGATATAAGATTAATCTTATTATAAAAATATTTTTAAAAATTTACGAATT
Source organism: Sindora glabra (assembly GCA_020226215.1). NCBI lineage: Eukaryota > Viridiplantae > Streptophyta > Magnoliopsida > Fabales > Fabaceae > Sindora > Sindora glabra. Next base: position 46,840,410 of record CM035231.1, on the reverse strand, counting down.
TAATTTTGATATTATTAATTGAATATATAATTGTTTATTCTAATTTTTAACAAAATATTTAAAAGTCAAATTTAAATTTATGTAATTAATTTTTTTGTTATTTTTATATCAAATTTCAAGTGATGAATTTCAAATATTAGGATTTAAAAAAGAACTCATGAATTTTTTTTCCTTTCAAAAAATATCGGAGTGACATAATTAATATATTAATATTGGAAGAGTCAAAAGATTTTTCCAATATATCATTTTTGTGTCTAATAAAATTTGTAGGTACGGGAAGAAGTTTAGTCAAATAGAAAACTTTTTCATTTGTCCTTCTCTCTCTCTCTCTTTTGTTTAGGCCATTTATCCTTTTATTGATTGTTAATATTTTATATAATGATCTTTATTATAAATATGCATTAATTAAAATTTTGTTCTTTTATAATTTATATCTATATATATTATTTTTTTATCTATTTTATTACATTTTTTCATTTCATATAATTTATAAATTAAATATCAATATCATTGAATGGTATCAATATAATATAAAATTTTTTATTATATTTTTTTAATAAGTTAAAATTTTAATTTTATTGAATTATTTTATTATATGCCATATATTTTAACTTTTATGTCATATTTTTAAAATTTTTAATTTTAAATTTAAGCATATAATAATTATAATATGAACATGACAAATTATATTTAATATTTTTATAATTTTTTAATATATATAATATTTATTATTGTTATTTTAGAAAAAAAATAGATACCCGTGCCTACGCACGGGTATAAAAGCTAGTTACGTAGAATAAGCACCGCTAGATTTCTTACTTGTGTGGTGATAAGCTCTGCTAGTTGCTTTGCATAAAATCTTGAATTGGAAAATCCCAAGCATCCATACATACTGCATCACCCACCATATTATCCCAGACAGATACGGAAGAATGCAACGTTAATCTGGGTACCAAGACTTCTCATCAAGTAAATTGTGGGAACAAAGAGAAACAAACCTGTTTGCAATAAGCTTCAATGCTTGCTGCTGAATGTCCAGTTGCTGAAGTTTAAGAGGACATTTTTCGGTCTTCATCCATAGCTCGACCAACTTCCTTCTCTCAAACAGATATTTCATCAACTAGCAAAAAAATAAAATAAAATAAAATAAAATTATCTATGTGCATCTAGTATCTCTGGGAGGAGAGAGAACCATGTATTGTTCATGCTACACCTTGTAATGTCATCTCATTCTAAATGCATATACCGCATGATAATAAGTTGCTGCAATCAAACCAAGCTCACAGATGTATCAGACTAGCCGTTGATTCTAGGAAGCCAAGACAAAACCAGAATCAATACACCTTCAGAAAGACAGACAACTAAGATGAGTCCAGGAAAAACTGTTCTTTACCATACCATCTGGTAAAAGCATCCAAAAGAAAAGGCACAAACCCAACCAATATCAGAAAGACGATCAATATTATACTAGGGGACTTTGCGGTTGCCATTCTCAGCTAACGTTACCCCAGGACAACACTGGCTGAGGCCCTATATTGACAATTTTGACAGGATACGATAACTATTTGAGAGCAAATTGATTGTTAACTACAAATGTAACACAACATTGGAAAAGAATTGAAGGTACTGATCAAAGTATACAGACATTAAATCCTAACTTGTAAGACATAGAGCATATCATATTATGAGAATTCAAAGCTAAGTCATACAAGTTTGTTGACAAGAGAAATGATAGTCGACACAGGACATCTTTAAAATCTGATAAGTACATGAGTTCTAGAAAATCAATCAGAAAAAGAATACTGTAAACATATAATTGCGTCTACAGCAATTTTACCTCTGGCAAGACTCCATTTGTCTTACTGGATGGTAGATGAGGAAAAGAACCATCTGAATATCTTTCAACCGTTGTGAAGCAGATATTATATTCCTACAAATCAGCTTAATAAGTTGGACAGATAAAAAAAGAATGCCATAAATTACAATATAATGCTAATTCGGCTGAGCGATAACACAGACGAAAAAACCAAGCTAAAATGAAAATGACACAAATATAATGCATATTTCAAGAGGCAATGTTATAAAAGCCAAAAAATGAAGGGACGTCATCAACCTGAATGATAGAAGGATATCGACTGTTGAAGTCCAGAAGTAATATATATTTGTCATATAGACCCTTCTTTGGCTCCAAAACCAATCCCCCCGCATGGGAAGGGGCTTTTTCGCTTTTCTTATGTTCATTGTCAAGAGTGTCAATGTCATAGTTTCCATCATCAAAGTTGCTATTCTCTACACCATGAGTTACTTTGCGTTTTGACAATTTTGTTTCTTTTACATGAGATGGAATCTTACCTAGCACTGCCGCACTATATATTTCTTTGCATGGAAAGAATGTAACAAAAGATACTCTACCCTGTGTGCCCTTGCACCCTGAATAAGCAGTAGCTAGCTGAGTGCTTCTGCCAAGACAGATCCTTTTGGCAAATAAATAAATGCTAGAAAAGGTATGGAGATTTACCAGAAGAGTTCTTCCCCACAGGTTACCACTTATATTAGTAAGCTGACGAGTGAAGGGAAGAACACACAAATGAAACACGGGTTCCATCGATAACCATGCATCTGTCTCACCATATTCAATCTGAATGGAATGCAAATTCTATGAGATCCAGAACACACATAAATGCACTGATCGTTATCTCTTATCAAACAAAATGACAGATGAATTGATTAAACAAAACTTAAATTTTGCGGAATAAGAATGACTTAGTAAAATACCAAAGAAAAGTGTTTCAGCAAACAACAGCACTTAAAGCTCAATAAGAGAATCAGCAGACTAGAACATCATGTGGAGTACCTTCCTTCCTAACTTTGTTCAGCTGAGTTTTTGCAAGTTCTGTTAAAGAGTAACTAACCTGGAAAAATCAAAATCAAGAAGTTACAAACTAGGACTTAAATCCAGAATTCAAGCTTGTTACTAGTATTCAACAAGTATCCTACCTCCTTTAATAGGTCATGGGAACATAAACATGTATCACAAAGAAGCCGACCAGCAATACAAGACATGATCCCGGGACCCGCTCCAGAGCCAATAATAGTGCTTCCTCAAGCAAGCTTAGGCATCAAAGAACGCCTGAGGCGACCTATTTTAGACTACGCTTTGTACTTTCAAAACTTGCATAATTAGTCTTATGAACATTTTAGGTCCACTGGCCCCTCAAAGTGTAAAATTCGATTTCTGTTATGGCAATCAAATTTCCTTCTAGAATAGCATAACTAACTTGAGATACACGATCATTAAAGGATAGTGAAAGCCACTATCATGAGCCTAATACACCAGCAATTCTCTTCAGAAACTGAGGATAGCATTTGAAAGGTTTAAAATGTTTCAAAAATGACAACATCGAATTAAAGAAATTCCTTAAAAATATGCTTTTCTTATTTAAAAGTTATTCAAGAATAGAAAACAATTTTCATCAGCTAATGAGTGTCACAGCAAGTGACAAGAAATTACATCCACGACGTCATTAATCCTCATAAGACAGCTACTCTTTCACATATTCATATATCATCCATTTGACAAGAGAGAATAACTAAGAACTAAATGATTAACTACAACTAGATTTTCAGTTTAAAATTCGAAGGTCATATATTTCATAAGAAATTGTTTTTGAGATGTAAAATGAAATGAAAAAAGAGCAAAACTCCAACCTGGGACCTGTGGAGAAGAACATGCAGGTCAAATCCCGATATGTCATGTCCAACGAGAACATCACTATCTAGCTTGCTCAATTTTTCATCAGACAATCTAACAAAGCACTTTCACTGCAAAAATAAATAAATAAAGTTTAGATATTGGTTCAAAGTTCAAACACTGAGGCAAGTGTATTCAAGCAATTTTATAATTCCTATAGAGAAGAAAAGGCTAATTAAAGGGTAACACGTCTGTGTATGGTAACCAGAACTGTAACCCATCTTTAATTCCACCTGCTTTCCACGCACAGAACATTTGACCCAACTCTTTTTTTCTGCCTTTGACTTCATCACTAAATCCTAGTTGAAATATGCCTCCATCAAGCTTACGAACAACAATAAAATGGGTCAACATTCCAAGTTTCTTCCATTCAGAAGCCGACATGGGAGTATCAATCTGAACGGTGAGTTCAGCAAAAGTACAACTTGTGAACAAAATCATGTGAAAACATTAAAAATTTACAACATAAAAAATTCTCAATGTGAACGTACATGAATATCATCAATGTAAACAATTCAAGACCTGAACTCAAGATTTTTAAGGATGCAAGAAACCCATTTTGATGCTCATGTTACCCAAATAATTTATCAACAAATGACCAAGTTTAATGGAAGCCAGTGTATGCCTGATTATACACAGTCAGTATCCCAGATAGTAGTACCATCAAATCATATAATCTGTAAACAAACAATTAAAAAAAGTTTTTGCTAAATCATTTGTGATTTTGTGAAAAATATGCTGACTTAGTCAGCATTTCCACAGTACATCAAACTTTCCTGAAAAATGAATCTGTAAATCCATAAAAGTATAGGACATATCTGTTTAAAGGAGAGAATCTTGTTGGGTCTTTCCATTTATTGTTGTGATAATAACATCAATTTCTAACTATTAAATTAATCATGTTCGTCCATGTAAGGTCCAATAGGCTCAATTCTGTTCCTCGTACTATTATAATAAACCAGCACTCTATTTGATACATCGGATATATTCATTGAATATGGAAATAAATATACACAAAACTTAAAAACATGTCATTTCCACCCACCACAATTGACAAAAAACGAAGTAGCACAATGACGATATTCAATTTTCGAATTATGGTAAAACAGAAACCACTAGACAATAGCCATTCCAAACAGACCTTGACCCTGTGGCAGCAGACAATGGATGCTGAGACAATCTCATTTATGTTTTGTTGTTCGTTTATGGTGGTTTTCAAATTTATAGCTGTGACAACTACATGAGGAATGGGTTCTGAGGAAGTTGAAATCCTTATACTTTGGAAGACTCGACAGTCACTTCGAATTTGCACCAGCTCACCTGTAAGCACAACCAATCTACTATTATTAGAAAAAGGGAGCTTGTACTATATGATAATCCCAAACACTCCTCTTACTATATGCCAAAAAAAAAAAAAACCACTGTTGAACATTGATTAAAAATCTGCCGGTGTAGGGGAATGTGTAGCACAAAGCAAAAACTATTTTTTTGACTTTTTTTTTTTTTGCTCTTATAATACGATATATCTTGATAGAACACAAAAACTATTCTATATATTCTATATCCTTCTTTAAAATTCTTCCACTTGCAAAAAAATCTTTGGGAATATTTTTTTCATTTTACAAAAAAAATCTCTACAAATTCTCTCCAAGAAAATTGAACATTTATCACATATTGCTGTAAAGGTTTTCCTCCAAAAATAAAACATTTCCTTAAAAAAAAAATCAATATCAGTAGACAAAAAAATTAAAAAAAATGCACAACTATTAACTATTGATTAAAAATCTACCTGCTTAAGAGATTGTGAAGCACAAAGAAAAAACTATTCATCATTTTTTCTCCTATAATATAGTATATCATGATAGAACACGATATTTAAGCAATTGTATTTTTTTTTCCGTCACATAATATGTTAACATTTTATTGTTGAAAATAAAAAATTAAAAATAAATGCAAAGTAAAATACTTTATTTTAATATCTATCGATCTATATTTGTATATTTTTTTAAAACTCTTTTACTTGTGAAAAATCTTTAGGTACCTATCAACCACTGATTTGATATTTTTTTAATACTACGTAAAAATCTCTGTCAATTCCTTTCAAAACAAAAATATTTGCATATTTATCCAATGCTGTTATAAAAGTTTTCCTCCTAAAATAAAAACACTTCCCTCTACAAAAATGACTGTCAAATGCACAAAAAAATGAAAAATGAACAACTGTTGAACATTAATTAAAAATTTACATGTCTGAGAGATAATGCAGCACAAAGGAAAAACTGTTCATTATTTTTTTCCTATAATACAATATATCTTGATATACACAATATGTAAGCAATTGTATTATTATTTTTTCCATCACAAAATATGTAAGCAATTTTATTGTTGAAAATTAAAAATCAAATTATTAAAAAAAAAAAAATTAAAAGCAAAGTAAAACGCTCTATTTTAACATATCTCCTACCTTTCTTGGAAATGAGACGTAGAAAATTTAGGCGAACAACCATTTAAATTATTTTTGAACATTTTATTTGGTTGATATCAAGGAAAAATATTAAATAAGATTTTACATGTTTTATGTGAAAATCTTTATAAATTGTTAATAAAAATGATATATTTATAATAGATTGAAGTAAATCAAATGTTATTATTTATTTTTATCACAGGAATTTCTTTTCATATAATTCATGTAAGCTGCACACAAATCTCTAAATTAGTTGGAGCTCAAGGACGCTACCAAATATCTTAGGTCCTGACCCAAAAAAAAAAAAAACACAAATATCTAAATTATATGATAACAAAAATTATTGAAGATAATCAATGTATAATCATGTTTTCAAAATCTCAACGCACTTTTACATATATTTGTCTACTTATGAATTCATTATATATCATTTTTTTTCAAATAATAACTTGAACACACATTTTCTTTTAACAACATTTTTCATAATTTTTAACAGTTGGTAAATTCAACATACAAATCTTTTGATTAGATTTTTAATTAGGGAAATTTTAACTATTAGATAGAGTTGACCTGGAGTTGATACGTACTTATAATTATTTTCAAATTAATTTTAATATTCATTTTAATTATGAATTTTTAGTTTTATAAAATTTGTGGAAGTTGCACAAAAGCTTCCAACATATATTGATAGAATCCAGTAAGTAAGCAATTTTATTATTTTTTTGGTCACACAATATATACCCAGTTTTATAGTTGAAAATTAAAAATTAAGTTATTCACAAAAAAGAAAAAAATTAAATGCAGTATTTGGTAAAACACTTTGTTTTAACATATCTCCTAATGACACTTAGAAAATTAACGTGAACTATACAATGTATTTTTGTACACTTTTTTTGTTAATATGAAAAAAATGTATTAGAGAAAATTTTATACATTTTTTTATAAAAATCCTTATAAATTGTTAATGAAAATAATATATTTACAGTAAGCTAAAGTAAATCAAATTTTATTATTTATCTTTACAACTAGTAAAAATTATTGATGATAGTCGATATATGATTCTGCTTTCAAATTTTCGAAACCCTTTCACATACATTTATCCAATTAGGAGCTGATGATGCGTCACTTTATTCATTTATTGATTTATTTATTTTGAATAATAACTTGATCACACATATATTCTTTTAACAACATTTTACATTATTTTTTCAGTGAGGTGGTGTTGATGACATAATTATAATTATTTTCAAACTGATTTCAATACTTATGAAGGGAATACAGGATGCAATATTAAAAAAATTAACATTAGTAATTTGTGAATGGTGTTTGAATTCTTATATATTTTTTGTTTCTGATTGTCAAGATTTTTAACTGTGCATGTTATATAAATAGGTTAAAATTTCTAAATGATATTTATTTGTGAAATATTAAAAAAAATCACCTATATATTAATCTTGCAATTAAAAAAAATTCTATTCATCGCATGGGAGTTGAGTTAGTGTGTGTACGTGAGAGAGACTAATAACCTCTCTATTCATAAGTGAAGGTTTAGATTAAAACTCTTCACTCTTTTATTTGAACAAAAAAATTTATTATTAATTGAATTATAATAAAATAATAATAGATATTATAATCAATTTGTTACCGTTGCCACCATGTACTTCAATTAATAAATGTATTTTTTATAAAAATAAAAAAAAAATAAATAGAGTTGATTTAAATATTTAAAATTAACATCTCTCCATTAATATTATTTAAATGTTCTTTATTAATTTACTATTATTACACTAGTAACATAATTTTTTTATATAAATAAAAAAGTGAATGTTGCTATCCTTCATAAATTATTGAGAAGTTTTTCTCGTTCATAGATGAAAGTTAGCAATCTCTACTTATATCCATAATAAATTATAGATGCTCTCCTTAGATTATAAAATTAATGATGATAATAAATTGATTATAATACTCTTTACTATTTTATTATTAATAAATTAGTAGTATAACTTTTTAATCTAAATAAAAGAGTCAATCACTATATATAATAAAAACTATAGCTAAGTTAGTGTGTGTCTATCATATATATATATATATATATATATATATATATATATATATATATATGAGACTAATAACCTCTCCATTTATATGTAAAGGTTTAGACTAAAAATTTTCATTCTTTTATTTGAATAAAAAATATATCATTAATTTAGTTACAATAAAATAATAATGAATATTATAGTCAATTTATTACTATCATCATCATGTACTTTAATTAATGAATGCTTTATTATAAAAATGAGAGAAAATAAATGAAGTAAATTTAAATATTCAAAGTTAATATCTCCCCGTCAAAATTATTGAAATGTCCTTTATTATTTTACTACTATTAAATTAGTAATATAATTTTTTAAAACTGAGGTTGCTATCCTTCATAAATTATAGAGATGAGTTTTTTGTTCATACATGAGAGTTAGCAATCTTTACTTATATCCATTATAAATTATAGATGCACTCATTAAATTATAAAATTAATGATAGTAATAAATTGATTATAATACCCTTTGCTATTTTATTATTAATAAATTAGAGTATGATTTTTTAATCTAAATAAAAGAGTGAAAGTTATTAACTACCATATACAATAAAAACTATATTATAAATTTAATAATAATAAAAAATAATAATAAAATATTATAATTAATTTATAGTCACCATCAACTACTTTTATTAATGAGAGCATTTATTATGAAAATAAGAGATAGTGAGTGAAGTTGATTTAAATATTTTAAATTAATATTTTTTATTAAAATTACTTAAATACTCATTACTATTTTATTATCATTAGATAACACAGCATTATTTAATCAATTAAAGCAATACCATTTTTTAGGTATTTCTATATCAATATATTTCAATATATTTTTTTAAAAATTTTACATCTAAATAAAAAATTTAAATTCAAACGTAACAAATTATACAAAATGTTTTGATAAGTAATTTTTATTATTTTATTTTATAATTTCTCACCAATTTTGCTTTGATAAATTCACTTATTTCCTTGATAAAAATAAAATAATAAAATAACTATAACTCATTTAAAATATTTTTATAATAAAAATTCTTACTAATCATATTTAAAGAAGAATTTGATTTAAAGAAACTTCTTTCAACAAATGAAGAAAGACAACATAAAATATCAAGACAATATTAAAAAATTAAAAAAATTGATTTAAATTTAATTTTTAAATATTTTTTATTACAAATGAACAACGTAATTGACTTATTTAATTTATATATTTTATATTAAATTTTAAATTATTTAAAATTTTTAATAAAATATTTGTAAATCAATTTAAAGAAGAATCTAATTTAAAAAGACGTTTTCTAATAAATGATGATAATTTATTTAGTAATTGTGTAAATAGTACTACTACGCACCTAGTAGAATAAATATAAATTATGATTTTAATGACTAATTAATATTTTTAATGATATTTATTAATATTTATATTGTATATTTTAATAAATAACTTTTATTTCAAAGAAAATAATAAATGTAAATAATTTATGTATTATATTTTTTAAAATTTATTATTTTTATTAAATAAATAAGTTAAAAAATTAATTTTTAAATATTTTAATATAAAAATAATGTGTAAATAATTAATTAAATTAATATTTCTATATAAAATTAAATAATTTAAAATGTCTTATGATAAAATTAAAATATATTATATTATATTTAAACAATTTAGTGATCTTAATTTTTATATTGTAAATAATATAAATGAATATAAAAACATATGCAAAAAAATAAATTAAAAGAAGAGAAATAATATGAGAGTTATAAAGTAATAAGAGTTTAAAATGAAATATATAGTCAATTAATTCATTTAAATAAAATGTCAAGCTTATTAAAAATAATTTTATAATAAAAAGAACATAAATTGTATTATCTTTCTATTGTTCAATATATTGCATCTGAATTTTTAAAAATAAGAGTGAATAAAAAAAATAAGAAAAACATATAATAGAGTAGATGAAATAAGAAAAAAATAATGTGTGGGTTGTAAATCTTAGAAGAAATCTCAATTTGTTGTTTTTAAAAAATAATAATTGAAAATTACTGTCAACAAAAGATAAAAAATTAAAAATTAATTTAATTATTAAGTATTTGGGGTATATTTTTATTTGTTTTTTTAAAAATTATTCTCAAAAATTATTTTTTAAAAAAAATTGAGATTAAAAGAAAATAAAGAATAGAGGGTGTTAAGTGTTGCAAATAAAAAATATTTTATTTAATTAGAAAATTGACATTTAGAATAATAAAATAAATTTAGAAAATATCAAAGTTATTTGTATTTTTTTCCTTTTAAGTTAAATGTAAACTTATAATTTTTAAAAACAGAAAATAAGCGAACACTTTACCTCTACCAACTATTCCAAAAGAACGAGACAGTCATCCCCCCCCCCCCCCCTTCCAGCCCTATCAAATAGACGGAAAGAATCACATGCCAATCACTTGACTCACAACGCCCCCATTTCTTTGTTACAAAATCCTTGCTTCATTTTCCAGACCATTCTTCTGAGCAATGAAAGCAAACTGACAAAATTGAGTCCTGATTGCAGAGTTGAAGAGTGATGCCAGTTAAAACTATTCCGGTAAATTTTATAGAAAAATTTTATGATACGGGTGCATCGATTGTTAATCAGGCGTACGAAATTTGATTCTTTAGAAAAGTAAATATAATTAATGGTTAGATCTGATAATATACTGGTATATCATAATCTCTTCCTATTTTATATGAGGTGAAATTGCCTTTTTTTTTTCTGTTTAATTCATTTGAAAAGTGTGTTCTATGTGTGAGTGTGATAATGGCTGTATTAGCTCTTATTACTTTGAAATTATGAACATCCTTATAATCTAAAATTTCCAATTGACTTGATTTCTTTGGATAGTGTGATTTTGCAAGTCCATTTTTTGGTTTAGCAAACTGAATGCAGGTTTGAGTCGCAGAACTTAGTATGTATGAATGTTGCAAAAGCAAGACATAATTAACAAACCCAAATTGCATAATTTTTTTAATTTGATGGGACATAAGTATTTTGACTGCAATTTATTGGCACGACTCATTTGAAATCTTTTCTTTACCATTAAATGTGCTTCAAACAGTAAATTTACATTGTGATGATTTTGATTGCATTCTCAGATAAGTCAATTTCATCTTGCATAGTTAAGTAAATAGATGAAATCAACGTGAAATTTCTCTGTATTTTCTAGATCCCATATTTTAGTTTGTTTTTAATACTTCTTTGAGGCACATAGATGAATGTATTGGTATCATCTTATTAACAAAAATAATTGCTAACGTAAGTTGGTTCAATTGATTGTGAAAATTTGAATAAAATTATTATGACTCATTTTAATCATAACTTTAAATTCTATCTTATACTAATTGTTTTATTTGGTGAACAACCCTCTTCAAAGAGATTTTCTAGCATTCAATACTTAGTTAATTCATTGCCTTTTAAATCAATCAAACTTGACAATAATCTCTGAATAAATTTCTATTCACAGCTCAAATATGCCATTAATGCCTTGTTCTGTAGAATTGGAAGAATCTCTTCTTTCTACCCTTCAATGATACAAAAAAAATAATAAAAATAATTAAAGAGAAACATGAACTTTGAGCTTATCCTTTTTACCATTCAATAATTAGTTAATTCATTACTTTTTAAGCCAATTCAACATGGCAATAACCTTTGAATAAATTTTATTGACAGTTTAAGTATACCATTAATACCTTATTTTGTAGGATTGGAAGAATCTCTCCTTTCTACCATTTTATGATAAAAACAAAAACAAAATAAAATAATTAGGGAGGAACATGTACTCTGAGCTTGTCCATCTTTCTGATTAACTAAGTAAAGCATTTGAATTGGTTGTCTGAGCTGCATGTCCCAGTTGCGATATCCAGAAAGTTCACATTTGCTTCAAATGTTAGCTTTAGTATTGCAAAGAAGAAATGAGAATTCAGGGGGAGGGAGAAAAGGAGTCATACGGGTCACATGCCCAGCTTGTGACCATTTTCCATCAAACTTAATGTGGAAGATATCTGTCTCACTTTTTATAATTGTCCACTTTTTAAAGCTCACAGGGTAATGTATCTTAAAGGTAAATTTTAAAGGTGCAGAGTGTATTTTCCACCTTATTAAATTTATACTATTTGAATAAGTTTTTAGTTTAAGCGCTGAATTTAATTAATAGTTTAAAATTTTTATCACATTATATTAAAATTATATGTAAGTTTTTTTGTTGTGATTTTAAAAATTTTATATACTATTTTTTAAATGATGTGATATATATATATATATTATTTAAAGAGTTTGAATTTAATTCAAGTCAATATTATCGTGCATTAAATTTTATTTAATGCATAAATGAATTAATTTTATTAGTAAATTATGAGTTTTTTTTTTATAAAAATGTAAAACTCAATATAAGTATTTAGATACTTAATGCATGGATGAAATCAATGTATGAAAGAATTCACTATCTAATCTATTATCAATGTAAAGTTTTTTATATTATTAATAAATAAGAAAAAAATATATGATTAAAAAATTAATAATTTTTACTAATAATAAATATTTAAACAGTTGTTATTGACAAAATAATACATAAATAAATAATAATATAAAAGTTGATTTATATTAATAATGAATTAAATTTAAATTCTTATTTAGAAAATATCTAAACGTCATCTCAAAATAGAGATAAGATCGGATATAAAGGTCCAACAAGATCTCATCATAATAAAAATAGTTCAGGCAGTGGCTACTCAACGAATTTTTGCTATTTGATATACAATCTTAACACATCGAATAAATAAAATCCAATTTTCAATTTAAATCATTTCAATTAAACATTAAAATAGCATTTTCAAACACACAGAACAAGGAATATAACTATATTTTTTTAAGGATAGTTTGGCAAAGGGTTTACAGTTTAAAAATGAGAATTTAATTTTAGTATAATTGATTATTGACTTTAAATTAATTGATTATACATAAATATTTTCATGTTTGGTAGTACTATTTAATAATTGTTTAAAAAAATTCATTCTTGTTTGAGTGGTGTATAGTATATTTATTTTTTAATGATAATTTGCAAAGAAAAGTTACTATTTGCTCATGAAGAATTCTGATTTTTAAAAAGAGAAAAAGAAGTAAACTACACATCCTGATTTTTATATACGCTGAAATGGCACATAATTGATTATGAAGAGTGAAATTGCAATTAAAAAAGGAGCACACAATCAATTATTTCCCTATAGTGATTTGAATGCTTGTTATACTAAACACCAAATTATATGAAAATCATAAATCTAAAAGACAAATATATATATATATATATATATATATATATATATATATATATATATATATATATATATATATATATATATATAATATAAAAGTTGCTACTACACAATTTTTTTTTGAAAAATGCTTCTTGCGCATCCTAATTTGAATACTTTATGTACTTCTAAAGGGCAGTAAAATTCAAAATTCTACGAGCAAAAAGTGAAAAAAAAAAAAAAGGGTAACAGAATCCAATGTATATCATAAGAACTTCAATAGGTTCTTCCCAAAAAAAAAAATGTTCTAGAAAAAAAAAATCCCCAGGTTGAATGAAAATGAAACTAACTGTCAAACGACGGCGTCCCTAAACGCAGCCACATTTGCTACAACTGCGATTGTTTGTGAAATCGAAAACGCTGGTTCTAATAACGGACAGAGAACGAAAGACGATATGGGGAAGGAGATTGAGATTCTAACCGAGGATGAAAAGCGCGCACTTCGAGGCAGCAAATTCGCTCCTCTTCCCGTTCTAGCCAAACCCTCTCAATCCCAACCCAGGTTTTTGTTTCTTCCTCTTTTAGGGTTCTTCTACTTCTTTGCCATTATGCAAAATTTGTTAGTCTGAGAGTGAAAAGTCTTGTGCTTTGGTCGTAAAAGTTGATTTTTTCCGCTTAAATTTTAGGGGGTTTGATGTGAATTTGTGTTGGTGGGGGGTTTTCGTGCTTGATTTTGTGAAGGTTGGCTCATCCTGGTGGACCGTTGACTACCAATAAAGCAGCGGCATTGGCAAAATTTCTGGAGAGAAAACTGAAGGAGCCTAATGGATTGGATTCTATTAATCCAGATCTTATTGAACTTGCTGTCAGCAATGCTAAACAGACTGTCTATGAAAGTAAGTCCTTCAACTTTCAATTTTTCTTCCTTTTCCTCCCCTAGAAATAGATTATATAGTAACTGGAATACTACAATTCTAGGAGTTCTGGGTTTGGCCTTGGGGGAATTGTTTGATGCTTGTATTCATCTGTAGAAACTATAATGATTTTCTTACCATATTACTACGAATTAGTTTAGTATAATACATTACGTTACAGAGACCAAGTATGTTGTAAAGGCTTGGCTGTGCTGCTTTTTTATATTGTACTGGTGAGAACTGAGAAGTGAAGTTATAATCCATTATTGGAGACTTGGTTGAGTGTTCTGTGATTCACTCGTGTGTTTTTTTGTTTTACAAATCAGTTTCTTGCTCTGATGTTATAAAAAAAAAAAAACCCTAGACTTGTTTTACCCTGTCCACTGTTCAAAGTAGATTTTCCACAATAGTCATCAAATAGTTAAGTCAAATCTTCTTGAACAGCAGGTGGTACTTCAAATCCCAAAAGGAGTGTCCGTCATGTAGACTCGTTTGGTGACACAGACTCCGAGGTGCTTGATTCTTCATTATTGTTAGTAGTAACTGATTAGCAATTAAGGTGTTTGTCCAAGCACCCTTCTCAAATTTCTTGCAAACTTTCAGGATTCTTTTGAAGAAACGAACAAACTTTCTGAGGTAAATGAACAGAAGAAGAAGAGGAAGAAAAAGAAGAAAGAAAAAAGGAAAAACAAAAAGCAAAAGGTCATTAAGCGTGTTTTTTTCATCATTACTTACTGTTTGCTTTTTGGCATTCTCTGTATTTGCTTGTAGTGCATACACACTCTTAAAGATTTAACAGAGCCAATAACATGGTTTATTTTGCTGCAGAGAGTAGAAGATCCAGGATGTGCTGTGTTGAAAAAGCCTAAAAAGAAATTCAAATTCTGATTTTCATGTCGCTGTGATCTGGATGCTGACAATGAGGATCGAGGTCACACAAATTTTGGTCATCTCTTTCCTTGTCCAAGTATCAAAGTTACAAACACTAGACGATAAGCTTCTGAGTCCCATATGAAAGATGGTAGGGAGCTAATGATGCAACTAACGTTTCAGATGCCCTGGTAGATGGGACTATGAACTGTTTATTGTTTTGATTCTTTGAGGGAACGATTATGGAGTGTCGTGGACAGATAGATGCAGTTTAGGATGTGATATCTCCAAACCGTCATGTATTTCAAAGTTTCAATTCAATTGATTAAACGCACTGTTTAATAAACTTGGGTAGTCTGATGGCATGACTAGCAGATTACCTGCCTGCTTTAATTTCTTGCACATACAACTGGGGTTCCATGGATGTTATACTAGATTAGTTGAGAATTATGGTTTAAAAGCAAACAATTTTAATTATGAAATTTAATGGTATAGATTGATTTGTTGCTGATCCAAGTAATCAGGCAATTCTAGTTGCCAATAATAAAAACGAGAAAAATACATTGAACTCCGAAGTATCGGAAAATTACAATTACCCCGTTTACGTTGAAATCCTCCACTTTATCCCAGTTTGGCATTATTAGGAATATAACGTGAATATTCCTTTTATATTTATTTGGTATTCCTTTTATATTCATTTGTTAAGTCAAAAGTAAGATTCCCTAAAAAATAATTAATTATTACATTATCCTCAAATAATAGCAACTTTTTATGCAACGTGATTAGAGATAAACACAATATATATGCAGCTGTGTTATTTTTTCTCTCTTAACACAAAAACCAAAATCTGAAAAAAAAGACAGTTTTTATCAAAGGAAATCGAAGGTGAAGGCGAGATTTATAATACTCCAGTGTACTTTTTTCTTCTTGATTTATTGTGCTTTATTTATCATATTTAAGTAGAGTTTTTTTTTTTCTTTGTTTAACACAAATTGATGATATCTTGCGATTTTTTTTTTGGCTCATTTGCCAAATGTGCATTTTTTTTGTTTATTTATTATGTGTGAGCAGAAAGTTTTGTAGTTTTTTTTTTTCCGTTTTTTCCAGTTGTTCTATACGATTTTTATTTTTTCTGGTTGATTTTTAAAGTTTACATCGAAGAATATAAGCTTTTTTTTTTTTGGGTCTTGTATACGTTTATGTTATTATAATTCATTTTTGTTTCATATTTCCTTTGATGAAATTAAATAATGGCAAAATTATCATTGATATGAAAAATTATGCTGTCAAACACTTTGTTTTGGTAAAAAAATAATAAAGAAGAAAGTGATAAATCGCGTAAGGGTGTTGTCATATTAGTCAAACAATACCATTGACTATGAGGAAATGACCATCCTAACGGAACAGGTTTCTGTAAACAATACCAATGGACAACTAGTGTAGACTTTCAAAGTTAAAAGGAAGTTAAGTGTGCTTTTCATACACTTCAGAGAAGGTCACTTTATTTTCCTAAGAGAAAAAAATGCAGCTCTTATGTTATGGCGTGGCGGATTATCCACATTGAATAGTAATTATTTTACTGTGTAAGGAACTGGAAGTAGTCACGATTTTGAATGGTACCGCACTTAACCAGTTAATAACATAGTTTACTTAGCTTATTAACAGAAGAGAAAGATTATAATATACTATTAATCCAATTATATATCAATACACTATTAAGTCTTATGTTCATTAAGTTTAATTTTTTAGAAAATTAAATTTAATAAAAATGATGGTGTGACGGTATACCATTACATCAGTAATATATTATTATAAAATTTTCCTTAAAATTTACCTGAGTTATGAAGGCTTAGTCACTTTATATGGAATAGCCTATGATTAAATACCCTGCAAATGTACCCCAAGATAACAAGATGACAGAAAATTTCTCAGCAATTACCATCTCAGTTTTAATAAATTACACTCGCTAAGCTTTTCTACAACCAGGTGAAATTATGAAAGCCAACAGAAAGAATAGACCATGCTTTAAATATCAGCCTGTTCCTGTAAAGATGCGAAATTATGATTGAAAGCAGGGCCAACAACATGTGATAAATTGTTTCTGCTTTTCTCCTTTGGCTACATTCATCAAATATAAATAGTTACATCCAGTCTCATGTTTTGGTACTTGTTCGGATCCCTGGTAAATGGCTTCAAGTGAGCAACCACTGAATCCATATCAGGGAAGGTAATTAGGGGTATTTACAGACACCAAAGGGAAAAGAAGTTGAAGCTAGCTAAGTGGGTATGAGCGCCAATATCTGACTTCTTATTATACCCATGCATTTCTGTATCTCGCCATATATAGGAAGATTCTTTGAACAAAGTGGCTGCAAGCTGGTGACCGCAGTATCTAGTATCTGGGCAACTTCAGCTGGGGGAAACTGTCTTTCAGTACACTTCTGCATGGTTATAGAAAAATAGATCAGGGTGCAGGTTATGAATCTGCAATATGACAACCAACAATACCAAATATTTCAACATTATACCCATGGACAAAATGAAAATAACCCCATGCCTCTGATCACAGCATACATTTTCTCGACATAATGACGGATTTAGTAAAAGTAATATTTTCAATAGACTATAAAGATGTAAAAAAAAGGTTTAGTATCTTCCGTATTTTGTCTTCAGACTTCGGGAAAACAGGTGGAGTTGAATAAGTGACCATGCAATACAGCAGGGAAGCACCTGACTTACCACCAATAATCCTCATTACAGATATATAGAATTCAGATGTAGTATCACGCAACTGGGTACATCATAATATCACATATTAGTAGGAAATAAGTTAGGGCACTCTGAGTTAAAAAAACTAAAAGCAGAAGATTGTTTTGGTACAATAAAAGCAAAAGATTTCCAGCTATAATCTGCATTCTTTTCATGCTCTTGTTTTTTCATAACGTTCCAAACTTGGAATAACAACTTGACCAGTAAACAAACCGTCTTTTAAACAATGGATGCCAAGAGGCTGCTATTTAAGGAGAATTCTTTCCAAAGAGCATGGGGTTCCACAGAATGGCTACTAGAAATTTACCAACAAATACATTAGACTCCTTAAAAAGGTAACAGCTCACACAAGTGGAAAGAAAAAGGGAAAGGAAAAGATAAATGTTCACCCTAAGAACTCAATCGTTAGTTACTGATTACAATGCAGCCAGGTCATCTTGAAATATAAAGAGCTAAACAACAGAAAGCTGATGCATTTTTTAATGAAAGGACGCACCTGAATCATGAGCAATGTAGCTAGACAATGAGATATAAGTTCTGAGGGAATTTTTACGTCATTTTGATCAGGTGAGCAATGTGGTTCAGTATCCTGTGCATGACTACTTGCCAAGGGATTTAATGTATTAGCAGTCAATATATCCTGAGAAGCTAGAGTGACATGACCAGAATCTGTAGAGTCGCCCATTGAAAGCCTACTATTAATAAAATTTATTGCTTCTTCAATTCTTTCAACCTCAATTTCTGTCTTTGTAAAATATGGCATTGCCTGCACAAGTCATCACGAGAAGCTTTAGTTGGTAGATCAAAAAGTTGTCAGCCATAATAACGACAGTGGAATTATGAAAGAAAATGGTCATCTCATTATTTTGTTTAAAGCAGTGAATATTACTCCTCCTAAAAGGTATGAAGAAAATCCTATCTTAAAACTGAATAATCTACAAGCTGTCATGCAGACTGGTAAAAATATTTGCCCACAACCAAAAAGCTTGTATCCAAATAGAAGATTTTTCAGCAGTAAGTTGTTATATAGTTATCAGCCCCTCAGCATCTAATTTTTGGTGTAAATCTTCATGTAAAACTTTCCGAAGAAAAGAAACTTGACCTTGACAGATGGTACCCCAAATGTTCAGTGCCACGCAAGCAGATGATGTGGTGTATAAAAAGGATAGCAACACTAATTTCTAAGTATTTTGAACAAATAAGAAAACAATAAACAATATAACTGAGAAGAGTTTAGTGGTTTGTGCCCTTCAGATCAATAAAACATTGCATTCAATCGGCTGCAAAGCAAGTTAACTTTCATACCTGCATAGCTGCATCAACCATTGCTCGGGCTTTTCTTCTTGAACTTTCAACAATTTCAACTATTTGAGATGCAGACTCTTGGTTGTGAGAAGCTGAACAATTGGAAGAGCTAGCCTGACCACTAGGATCATCAGAATTAGCTGTGGGCTTTGATGACAAAACTGAGGAGATCCCTTGATATGTGTTGCGTTGCCTCAAGCAAAACAAGGCAGAAGAAACCTGCACAAAAAGCAATCAGCTCATGCAATTGCAAATGATTGGAACAGGAAGAAAAAATGGTAGTGTTTGCCAGCAGAAATTCATGCCTGTTCATTAACTTCATTTAATTGCAACAATACTGAAGCATAATGCCTTCTAAAAGGCTCTGAATCCTTCACAGAGTTGTTACCATCTTTCTGGCTTTCCAATACCTCATCATTCAAGTGCTTCAGCTCAGTTAGCACAACTTCCTAATTAGTTGGCAAGCATCAGCTTGTTACTCAACTACCAGAAAGCTAATGTTGGCAGACAATAATTAAATACAAAATAAGAGAAGTGGAATATTTGGAGATGTAAACGAACAGTCATTAGGCAGTACCTTCTTGTCAAGAGCATGAATCAACTCGGAAACAGCTAGTACATCTGCTTCTTTTGATTGGACATTTGCAAGAAGTGAAGGTTGAGAACTTGCTGCCAGTTGGGAATTACCAATCTCACTGCATACAACTTTGGCCTGAGATTTGGAACTTGAAGAAACCCCCTGAAAACAGAAGAGCAAAACTATTTAGGAAATAAAAGACACCCTCTGTGATAGTATAATTAGTCAATTTTATGCATACAGGTGACCTCGAAGAAACTGATTGAATTGATTGACATAATAAAGGTTGTTGCTAACTAGGAATTATTTTAATTTGTAGTCTCTAACAGATCAAATGTTCTGAGAGAAGAGTATTCTTCTCAACAAAGCATGTAGAATATTGGTGCTGATTATGTTGGTTTATGATAGAACCCTTAGCTGTGACTAACAGAGTCTCCAAGGTAACACTTTGGGAAACCTAAATGTGCTACAAACAAGCATGGATACCAATAACATTGACATCCAAAAAGATTGAAAAATGTCCCTTTTCTGCAAACTCAAAAACCTCCCTTCAGTTCCAAATTGTAATAATTAATTAATTCACTAAGGGATTTTTTATGTAAACGCATCATAATAAAGCAGAACTCCTATTTTTTTACTAGCAATATGTTTCTGTATTGCTAGGTTTCTGAACCAGCAAGTTTCAAGACTCGTACAGTTATCAAGCATATACAAGCCTATAAACTAGTACCAGAAAATACTAAAAAACCACATTCCAATGGAGCTAAAAAAGTCCCTTCTTCTTCTTCTTCTTCTTCTTCTTCCCTTTTTTTATTTTTCATTTTTTGGGGATCATTTCAAGCTAAAAAAAAAAAAAATTAGTGAAAATTTTCCAAGAAACGATAAATAAGAAGCCACTGTTTCTTGCACTATGTTTTACACTTTGAAGTGTTCAAAACGATCAAATCACCTTAAAACAGAAACCAAATTCCACTTTGTACCTGTTTTGTTAAACTACAGATGCCATGGGTAGAGGGGGATGCATAAAGACCTTCAAGATTATCTGAGTTTTCACTGGCAAAATATATTGTGCGGTCTTCAATATTTCCTTGTTTCGGTTTCCCATTAAGCTTGATCACCATAGGGTTCTCTTTTAGTTTATCAAAAATGACATCGTGCCTTATAAGAGATGAAGGCATATTTTCTAATGGATTCAGAGGCATGCAATCAATATCCTGCAATAAGAAAAAAAAATATTGCACATTATGACATTATTAGACAAACTTAATGGAGGAAAATGGAGAGAATGCTCAGTATAACTGGTATTGCAATGTGTTCTTATCATCTTATGCACTTGAAAAGAACAAGGATGTGAAATATGCTGCCAAAATTGTGAATTTCTATAGATTTTGACTACTTAGCTTGTGACTCGTGTTTGCTTCAAATAGAAATAATTACAATTAAAACTGATACAAGAACCCCCCCCCCAAAAAAAAAATAAAAAATCTGATGAGATTGAGCATGACAAATATACATATTTGTTGCTCAGAAAACAGATTATCTGATATCTTATCAAAATTCAGTGAGAAAGAAAGCATACCATGACAAATTCAACCCCTAACTCAGGCTGATCAAACTGAATCCGGTACCTACAATGGTCAACAGTTAGTACACTACCATCATGAATCTCTCTCGTCCTTGGATGAATAGCGATAACACGCTGCCCAACAGTTAAAGGGCGGGCCAAATCAGTTGGAAGACCTTCCCTGGCACCGGCAAGAAGTTCAGCATAATGTGTTCTAACAGATTCCCGGTATTGATTAAGTTTATTTTTCTCTTCAATCAAAAATTGCTCAGAAAATCTCCGTGGTCTGCCAAGAGAACTGCATAAGTGTAATACATGGATGAAACACTGCAAATTCATCACAAATGCAATGATAAGATAGCACAAATTTCATACATAAATATTTGAAATCAGATACCTTCTAATGACTCCCCATTCAATGCGAGTCAATCTGGGAACATGACCTAATCCAACATGGTCTAAGTACTCCATGAATTCCCTCTTTGCAAACCATGGCTGATCTATAGCACTGTAAAACCACTCAAAAGTGCACCATCGCCGAGTTTGAAGTGAAGATAAGCAATTATCAAGCTTTCCCTGTCATAGTTAAAAAGCATATTTTTCTAATCAAAGATTAAATATTCAATTAATGGCATAGTACATAAATAAATGAGACAAATAACCTTGTTATTTAAATATTGTCTTGGAGAAAAGCTATATATTTATCATGTTGGTTACCAAAAAACACACCTGTGGTTCTCGGCGCTGTCCATTTGGTTTTGGTTTTATCATCTTACGTTTATGCCTTCCTTTGTTTGCCAGATTGACCTGGTTTGTAGATGAAACCTTTGTGGGTGACAAAGATGAATCATTCCCTGTCCCTTTGCTGTCAATATTTGAAGACATCTGTCCTGGGGGTTTCACCACTTTCAATTGCCTTGTATGTGTTGTAGAAACAGAAGAGCGCTTACCTTTAACAGACTTCTTCACCACATCAGTAGCCTACAATGAAGAAAATGATACTTTTGATATTGTAAATAGGTATATATAATTGCAAGCAATAAAATCAGGTGAAATTGGTACTCTAGATACTTCATGACAAAGCAAGCCAAAGCCATAGATAAATCGAGGAAAACAGAGAAACATGGCCATAAAAATTTTAAAAAATCTGCACCATGAGCCTAATGAAATACAATTGCAACATCGGGTATTAACATCTTGGCAAAGTTATTAAAGGCAATCCATAAACAAGGAAATTTACTTGGAATGAAACAAAATTGACCTCAAACTCAATATCTACAGATCCACTAAACAGGGTTCCACAGGAGGGCAACAAGTGGCAAGTAGTCCAATGTTTGATGAATTCGGACTCTAGCGGATATGCAAAAGAAAATTTACTATATTCATTTGGTAGGCTTTTCTCTTTAGAGGAATTGAGGCAAGCACATTAGATATAGATACGACCAATAATACTGAGTTAATGAAAATACAAGAAAACATATTAAGAATAGAATCTAAAATGGAAAGTGATCATCTTACAATAAAATTATTATCCCAGGCATGTAATGCCAAAAAAATCTATCAGTAAGATTATACATTCTATAAGGATATATCTTAACTTTTTCTTTTATTGGCTATTGATATATCTTGAAAATTTAAGTGTCATGAACTAATTTATATCTGTATGCATCTAAGACAAACATTTTTAAAACTGAACACAAATGAGACATTCAAATAAAAGACAATGCTTTAAGGTATTGCAGCAACTATGATAAAATATAATATGAGGATTTTTTGGAAAATTCAGGATATAGTTATGGTGGAGTATTTAATATAAAATATTGAAAAGATACATTTATGTTCATATAATATAGCATATAAATTCAATATAATCATAGGATTTTATGGTGCATGGATCATTATGGCAATAAAGCCTCTGCGTGTCATGTTAAGCAAGTTTTGGAACAGCAAATAGATATGAAAAACTTGATCTTAACTATTGTTGTACATGAAGTTAAAAATAACAAGAGAATCACAATTTTTAATTGTGCCCTTATAATTTTAAATTTTATTATTTGTTCTTTGAACTTGATCTGACCGCAAATAGAACCATCAAATTGTCAGATAGAGTTCTTCAAAAAAACAAGTGCAAAGTAGTCATTGTTGACCAAATTTTTACAGTTGTATCTGATTTGGAGTAAAAAGGAAAAACAAAGCTTAAAAAACCCATCTAAAAAAATTATTATAATGTGATTCATATAATTTCCATGGACTCAAAAGATACTTTATCTTAGTGGTAATAATTATATACAGATACTTATGGCACGTGTATGATAATGACTCTAGGCGCCATGCTACATGATGCACTCATGATGAGGTGCAGTACACGTTATGTTAGTCATATATAATATAATTACCTGTAACAACAATATACGAATAAAACAATTGAGCAATACTACTCTCACTCCTCTCAATTCATTCTCTCCTAACAAACTGTGGGGTCCACAATTCTATAGACCCCACTATCTATTAGAGGAGTGCATGATTCATTCCCAAGAGGAAAGTGCATCAAGCATTTTCCTCCTAAATAAAGTGTCAAGCACAATTCTACTTTCAACTCCTTGTTCCTTTGTCCATTTGCAAGATGTCCACTCTTCTGAAGTGAACATTAAATTCCTTGTTAATTGTGAATGCTAGAGAGAGCAATAAAGGTAGTTAAAATGTAGGTTCCACAGCAAACAAAAACTTCAGTGCCAAAGGGTTTCATAGCACTAACCCCAACGGCAATGCAGTATTAATAATTATGAACTAAACACCAAATATATTTCAATGTCTGTGATAACTACATACCTTGGTCTTCTGGGAACCACTTATGTGAGAATCAGTATGAAGTTCATTCTGCAATGAAGAAAACATTTGCTTATTCACATATCATATGTCAGAGATTAGAGACGAGATAGCGGATAGTAATTGGGCCGGGGGAACTTCTCATTTAAATTAATATTTCATACTTTTAATGGAGAAAGTTTAGATTTTCGTTTTCTGATTCCAGCATTAAGCTGTTTATCTCTGCCCACTTCATGAATAACGGCTCCATTATCAGAAAAATTTTTGCCCAATTTACTTGAAGCAGTGCTTTCAACCCTTGGAAATGCATGACACATTTCCATTTTAGACTCATCAACAAGATCATGGTCTTCATCCTTCACCAATGCTGATGACTCTGACACATCACAAAGAAATAACATAAGAAACATCTAAGACTATTCAAAAGTATGATGAAAAAGGATTAACATTAAAAGAACATTTTCTTAGAAATGCCAAACTGAACTAAAAATGCAATTCTATGGGAATCCAAAATTACACTGCAACAAAGCCAAGATAGGGAGCACAAAAAGATCTGGTAAAGCAGTTCAAAAGGCAAAAAAGGGGGCCCGGGGGGGGGGGGGGGAGGAGAAGAAGGAAAAAGTGAAGCATGTAAATGTTAATTGCAATTGCCGTGTTTTAATTGATCCAAAAAGCTTAAGCTATTGTGATGAGGCCCAAGAATGATTTTATACTCTAAGGAAAGGAGACGAGGAAAGGGAAGAATACAAGACTTACGAGGTGAACCCTTTCTGTCCCTCTTTGATGATTAGAATAAGGCAAAGGAAGCGAAGGGTTGAATGAAAATTTATTTATTATTGTTAGAGATAATATTTAATACTTAGGAAAGTATTAAAGTAATGGGTATAAGAGTCATTGTGTATTCTCTATACAAATTGAGGCTTAAGGTTATTTTATGTATGCAGCAATTATCATTCAATACAATTGTGTTTACCTCCTAGCCTTCTTAAACTTCTTCCTCCCCTTCTCCAAACCTAATTTCAGGAATTATAATGCATTTTAAAAGGTGTTTTGTTGCCTTGACCCTTTACAAAACTGTTACAGTGAGGGCATACACACAAACTTCCTTTCTTCTCATTTTCATTTATTCTGCTCCATCCAAATACATTATAAAGGGTCAGGGGTCAAAGTAAATGCAGTGATTGACATTCCTGCTTTGGTGGTATATGATATCATCAATTCAAATATGTTAGACACTGATAAAATCATTCATGGACCTCCTTTTAATAGCTGAAGCTTTTGGAATCATCAAGAAGAGAAATAAGAGGGAGTTAAATGCCTTACCAGTGTCAGCATTTGTTGCTGGCATCATCAAAGACAGATCAGCCAAGGTCTTGAGAGCATCAAAATCAGAACCTTCATCTACAAAGTAGACAGGATAAACTTTAAGATCAGGAAAAAGGGAGAGGCAAACACATAGTAATGGCAAGCTATTGATGGAAATTTGAACAAAAAAACAAAACTATTCTCATCCATAAGAATTTTAGGTCTAACTTCTAAATAAAATGCAGTTAAATTCTAAGAGATAGTAATGAAATCAGAATAAAGTAGATAAAGATGTTTCATTTTCAACTGACTTTCCTTTCCCAGACCCAAACATCACCAGAGACAACTGTGATGCACTAAACAATTGATCTCTGGATAACAGATTACAAAAAAATAATCATACATAATCTCTAGTTTGTTCTAAATATTTCAAAATTACTCCAAATTCTTACACAGAAATTAATGAACTTAACATTTAAGCCTATACAAGGCAGCTTGTGCTTGCAACATCTCAGTCACAAAATGAAATTTATCTCTTATTCCAAAACAGGTTACTTGAAAAGGATTTACATCAGAAAATGAACAACAAGAAAAACATTTCACAGGGAATTATAATTTGACAAAATCAAATCCATCTCCCCATAACTCCTGCTACTTAGACCATAATAATTTTAAATATACAATTTTAAGACAGTCATGCTTGAATGGCACTTCTTCAAGACAGCAACACCTGATACTAGTCAGTGGCAGAACAGTTTCTACCATTATTTAGTAGGAAAAACAAGCTATACACAAATTTCAGAAATGACAAGCCTATAAATATGTCAGTTACAATAAAAAAAATTAAGGAAAAAAAAATCTAAAAAGGAGGACAGTCAAGTCAAGCAATTACTTTATTACCTTTCTCAAACAGTACTTTTTTACTCCTCTTCTTTGAACCCTTGCTTGAGTACCTTGCAATTTTTTCCTCTGCAATATCAGTGTCAAAATTGGACTTGACAAAACCCCT
This sequence comes from Sindora glabra, assembly GCA_020226215.1. Classification (NCBI taxonomy): domain Eukaryota; kingdom Viridiplantae; phylum Streptophyta; class Magnoliopsida; order Fabales; family Fabaceae; genus Sindora; species Sindora glabra. The sequence continues at coordinate 46,813,695 of CM035231.1, read as the reverse complement.
CTTCTTACTCTCATCTGTCCCACTAGAGGCTTCCTTAACATCATCCAAATGCTTATTTACATTTCCTTCAAGTTCTAACTTCTTTTTTTCCCGATTCTTGCCTCTTACTGCACCTTCTCTACTGTTCCAATGACTTATTCTTCTAGAATAAACTCCATTATCACCTTCTGTGCTTCCTAAACTTAATTCAGAACTACCATCATGCAAGTCAGGACTGAGACACTTGGCTCCCACTAAATCTGACTCAGCATGCTGAAAATCATAAGTGCCTAAAATTATTAGATTTTGTTTTTAAAAAGGAAAAAAAAATAGACAAGACAATTGAAGTTTGCTCTAAAGTAACGACTACCTTCTTCCCATTATTCTGAATAGGGGTAGTCCCAGTGCCCTTGGTGTTCTCATTTGCTGTTCCAGAAATTTCGGGAGAGCCACCTCTTTGTGAAGCCTCAGTCAATGCTAATGCAATCTTATGCGCAACATCATTAGTATCAACCACCTGTTTGAACCCTTGCCTAGCAGTTGAAAAAACCCTTTCACCATTATTTTTAACAATAGAAGATGCAACAGGAACACGAGGAGTCCTTTTCCGAACAGCATGAGGCCCAATTCCTAAAAAAAAAAAAAACCCACACAAATTAGGTTAAGAGTCTTATTCAGACTTAATTAATTAGCAAGAAAAAAGAGAGTCCCTCCCAAACACATAGGTAAACATTAGACGTTTCAAAATTCTGTAGCCTTTCAAGAAGTTATGGATATAGTAAAATAAAAAACAAAAAATAAAAGATTTATTCTTTAAATGTTCCCATTAGGAAGGATAATTATCAAAACCTCATAAATCTCAATGCAAGAATTAGTGTCTAAAACAACATACAACTTTGGAAGTAGGAGAAAGGCAATTGGAAAGAAACTAACACACACACATTTTAACATTGACCTACCAGAATGCCTCTTTTTCAACAATGACAGGCATCCGTGACTTGATGCTATTGAATGAGACTGAGAATCTGAATAGTTCCTATCTAATGTTTTATTGCTGTCATGTAGACTCTTTCCTCGCAAACGCTTGTGAGGTTTCCTAGATGCTTCTGTATCTTTGTTGCTTTCTTGTCCGCTATCACTTCCTCCCTGCCAATTCAAAGTACTCATACTTTATTGCATATGGACCTAGCCAAGAGTTGGTTTTGTTACCTATAGCCATTTACCAAGGCCTTGTGACATACACCACTAGCTTAAACTGAATACAATTTGCAAGTCACGATTGACAATAAGCAAATAGCATCTTGTAGTTCAGATAACTATAAAGGTAACAAATTCTCAAATTACAGGTTAGAACATCAGCATTCCTAACAGTGGCACCATGAAGAACCAATATTTTGTTCAGTCATGTAGCAATATCAGGTATGAATCAGTATCAGATAATTGAAAATATGATATTTTGTTATTGACTTATAAACCTACTGCCTTGTGTTGGAAGTTAAATAGAGATCCTGATTATCCATGTCAGCAACATCTTCAATTTTTATTCATAATAATACATTTTTCATAGTTTATATATAACTGATATTTCGTTTATAATATTAATAAATGCGCCATATCTTTATCCTTGGATTTTGAAAATTTATAATATATCATATGTGTATATAGGGCTGTGGATTAACTCATATTATGCTTTTGAATTCATCTGGACTAGAAGAGATGCAATTTTATCCCTACTCATAAACATGTACACAAATGTATTGTCGAGAAAAAAAAATCCAGTCCTACAATAGTAATAATTCAGAAACTAATAAATAGCTACAGAATATTATAAATAGAAATAACACAAATAAGAATGTTTATTAAAGCTTGCTTGAAGTTGAACTTCATTCTTACCAGTACACTATAGTGATCTGTCATCATTGCTATCAGTCCAACTACAGAAGCAGTGCCCTCTGGAAGAGACAAATATGCCTGAAATGAAATCTACGAATTTAATGTTCCCGAAAAGTATACCAAAGTAACTAAAATCCACCTTATTTATATGCAATAACAAAGTCTAGGTTTAAATATTTGTAGATACTCCAACACCAAATGATATTAGACAAATTTGTTCAAAGAAGGATTATGGACCACTGCATCCAGGAAAAAGGAAAAAACAGGAGCAAATGTGGGTTGTTTGACAAGTGTTTGACAGTGATACAAAAAGTAGAAGAAAGGGAAGATGTGGCAGAAGATGAGTCAATGAAGGGTGAGAATCAGACAGAGGCATAAAGGCGATACAACCATATAGCAGGGGCCAAAGACCTCATTATTAAAATATTTGGGAAAATGGGGAAGAGGTAAAAGAAATAAAACAACTAAAAATTTTCTTTGCTAAGAAAGACAGTCAAGAAATTATTTAACAGGAGTTATTTGCATATTTCGTAAAATTTTCCACAATTAAATGCCACCTATATGTGAGTTTACAGATCACAGTCTATAGTCCCTCCGTGAGATGATGCGGTGCATGAATTTTGCCAATATGAATAAGTTCATCGGAATGTTCAGGCTAACTAATCCACTTACCCTGTTCATAGTATACAGGGCTTCTACCATTTCCAAAGATCTATTACGTAGAGCAGCAGCAACCTGTAAATATATATCAAAAAGTCATTGATGGACAAAATGTTCAAAACAACAGTGGACTGGGAAACTGAAGTGCAGCAAAGAAGGTGAATAGAAGCTATATTCAATGAGAAGAGATGCATCACTGCAAAATTAAACTAACCTTCTTCCAGTCTCTCCCATGTTTACGATATGCTTCATAGAAACGCTCAAGCTCCTCCTTACTCCATTGAGGCCCTAACATATCAGCCAGTTTTCTCTTCTGTGTAGCATAGAAGAATGGTCATGAATTTATAAAGACAACTCATAATGCCTAACTAATTTTACCAAGATGATGTTTCTCTGTCTTTTTTCAGTTTCAAGAAAACCCTTTAATGTAATATTCAAAAAACTAGGATGAATTGATTGTGCCTTTCTTTTTAGCCTGATTTACATCAGTATGCTCAAAGAGGGGAAACGTATAAGAGAAGAATAAAAAGGAAAAAAGAAACTGTGATCATAATCCAAAGTGGAATTGTAGTTAGTTAAAATGCTATAGATGGAGTCACAATTCACAAACACATTCAAATCTTGCATCTAAATAAAACAAGTGTCTAAAAACTTACTATCTGTATAAACACTGGCAAGCAAGATTTGAAACATCTAGAATAACAATAACATTAACAATAGACTCAATGATGAGAATATCAAATTTTGAATTAGACATCTAAAGATTTGGACAAATAATTTTTCTCCCATTCTAACCGAGAATATGGATGACAACAAAGCACTTTTACAAGAGCAGCTTTAAACCAAATTTACCTTCTGACTACCAGGACTTGCCTGCTGCCGATTCTTGCTTACATTCTCCACATCTTTATCTTTATTGGATGCAGCTTCACGAATATTAGAAATCCTCTTATTCACACTTTTGGGTTTTCTAGATGGTGCCATGTCTTGGGAGTGATTTCCTGGATTTACTGAAAAGCAGGAACCATTAAGTAATGGAGTTACATGATTGCAAAAGAAAACACATCCATTGTATCATAGTGAGTGTAGTTTAGTTTAACATTTAATATAATCTATCTTAACAGTAACATTAGATATAGTCCAATCGATCCCAACTTGTCACTTAAGTACAAAACTTACGCACAAGACTTGATGGTAGCAGAATCAAATTGATGGAACACACTGCATATGATGTGACCAAGTACTCTCATACTGGAACCGTATATAGCCCAAACTACCCAGAACTAAAGGGAGTAGCAACTTGAAATATCTTCCTCTTTGATTTAAAATGGAAATCACTTTCATGAACTCATATCTCCAGCAAAGATAACCCGAAATACACAAATGGTTAGAGAGGTCTTCGAAATATGATTCTTGCCAGTCAAATATTGGCCATGGAATGAAAATAAAATTCTGAGAAAGCCAAACATTATTAAATTTCAAACTTCCACATTCCGAAATCTTACAAAACCGAACCCCATTGCCTTTTTCTTTTTGCAAAGTAGGATAAATCTACAACTTGAAAAGAAATCAAAGCTTCTAAGCATTTTCTAATTTCCCGCCAACAAGAAGGAAAATCTAATTGGGACACTGATTTTCAATTCCATGCAGAAATATCCCCAAGAAAAACTCCCACTGCTCAGTTCGATCATAAACGAAAAGGAAAAAATATTACTGCTTTGCTAAAACGGGTAGTCGAGAAACAAACAGGAACAAGAAGAGTGAGCGCAAGCCAGACAAAGAAAAATTCACAAACCAGAACCAGATTTCATACAAACCAATTCAAAATTACCCACCTGATGTCGAATAGCGGAATTTAGCTCAGTTCAGCTTCATTCCGTAAATCTAAAACAAACACATTTCGCTCCTTTTGCCCGCGTGATCTCAGCTTCTCTGCAAGCATAACACTTGAAACTAACCGAAAATTGTTCGATGATTCAACTTTCCACTCTGATTATCAGAAAACGCCTCCACCATCTCGAAAACAAAGTAAAACGAAATGGGAAACAAGAACCTCGAATAAATACTGAAACCAAAAATGAAAGCCCACCAATCAAAATCTTTACATTGTGAATTGAAGGCGGAATGGTAGCCTAGGATCAACAGCGGAAGAAGTAAGTAGCATGGAGTGTGGTGGAGAAGAAGAGGACGACGAAGATGAAGAAAGTTGTTGGAAGTAACAAAATGAATTTGGGGGCATAACCGCGAAACTTTAAAACAATAGTACCAAAGTTTTATTTATGATTTTTCGTTGTGTAATTTTAAAGGGAATTTTCACATGCATTGAGTGGAACTCAATGCGGGGTGAATTGTGTGATGTGGCACTATATTTTAGCTTTAGTTTTTTTTTTTTTAATTTTGAAAAAATAAAATGAAATAACGAAAAATACTTTATGTACTAAAAAAATTTGACTTAGTTGAACCTAGTTGCAATGAATATTTTCTCTTCAATCTATAAAATATAGTTCATGAGTTCCTGAAATCAACTGTGATATACTTTAATTCATATTCAAATTAATCTAATATACCTAATCTAAAGTAGATAATTTTCATGAACTGTTATTGTGAAGGAAACACAACATATTTCATTTAAGGCTTTCTTTTTTCAACATGGAGTTCTAGGAAAAGCTCTCCATTTTAATTAAGAGATTAAATTTATTGTTAAATTATTAATTTTATTTGCGGAAATTCACAAATTTACCAATATTATCTCAAATTTTGTATTTTTAATTTAATTTATGTATTTTAAAATTTTAAAATAAATGATCTAATAATATTTTTTTGTCAAGTGTAGCATTAGCCTTAGTTAAATGTCATGCTTCTATTTGATTTTCTACCTCTTTTGGTTATTATGAATGTATTCACAATGTCTGCAACATTATCGGGTAGTTATTATAGTTATTATGCTGATCACGAATTTTACAAATTTATGTTATTATTTAGAATTAGAATGTTGTAAAACAAACAAAAAGCATTTTTTTAAATTACTAGATAGTTTTAAACAAATTTAAAATTATTTAAAGTATACTTACATTAGTAAGAAACATATGAAAATGCATCCCTTTGCAGCTAAAAGTTTAAAAGCAATGCCAATACGGCAGCGTTTTACTGTTAGGATTACTAGCCGCAAACTGGGAGGAAGGAGGTTCAAATCCCTTCCTAATTCATTGATAATAGCAAGTGTTTCATAGAAATATAAACCGATAGAGATTCTAGCATGCCCAAGACATATATATAAACCTGGTAACTTTGATATCGTCGGAGATTCTGGTGCGCACAACCTACTGATCCCTCCATGTTCTCAACGCTATTTTCAAAAAGTAATATAACTTTTTAATCTAATGACAAAGTCAGGATCCGATAGTTAATAAGAATTAAAATGTCAATGTTTTAATGGAGTAAAATTGAAGATTAATGGGAGTATTTTAATCGATATTTATAATTTTATATAGAATTTGAAAATTTTAATGGAATATATGCTCATTCTGAAATATATATAATTGCACTGCCATTTTCTTAATCATGCCAAATCCATCAAATATGAACTTCCATAACATGCCGTCACCTTTCAGTTATATGAATCAAGATGATCCAAATTATTCCCATCTCGTTCAACACAAACACAGAATGAAACAACCAGCCAGGCGCATAAGATTGACATTTTCCATCTATCCAGTATAGCAGTTTATGAACAAAGTTAAAGAAAAAAAAAAGAAAGAAAGAAAGTGTCAGTTTGTAACTAATCAAAGGATAGAAGATTTTTGAGACCACTAGCACTATGATAATGAGTTCGTCTTTTTAACTAATAATTATGATTCAAACCGAACAATTTATTAAGTGTCCACTCTCTTTTTCTAAGGGGGAAAAAAACAAAAGAAAAACTAGTCAGGAAACCAACACCAACTACATAAAGAACCTCACCAAGGCATAATAACTCTGAATGCTTCTTCATGAAAAACATTCCGTCATGGAAAGTAAAACAAAAACAAAGATATAATGAGAGAAGGTGAATTAGTATTGCATACAAAAATAACTATAGCCACTTCAACAAGAGAATCAATAAAAGCAACAAAGACATCAAGATCAGCAAATGAAGCAAGAAATTTAGTTTAGTTGCAATTTTGGTTTAAACACGGGGAAGGACCTCAGTCTACTCAAGTAAAAGAATAATGTTAGACAATATAATTTGTATGCACAAAAGTACAGACTTGTTTCACACCACCCACAGAATGCAACTATCTCCCATTTATTTAGAAACTAACATTTTTCCTTCAAACTTTTTACCAGCAGAAGAATCACCTCCTCAAATTATAACATTGCACTAATTTTACCATAAGCAATCTTCAAACATAAGAAATGATGTAAGTAAAATAAAAGATTGTTTATAGCACATTCCAATAGAGGAAACTTAAGTCCATGAAAGAAGTTCAGATGACTGACTAGAGGATTTCCTATATCCAAACACAAAGGGTAGAAATATTAACATAGTTAAACGACTTGCCCATCTTTTAGGTTTTCAAAATGTGACAGTGACAGAATCTAAAGACATAGAAAACCTTAGTGTCATGACTCCACCGAACTCTTGGTGAAGATGTTGATATAGTTAATGACACAGAGACAACAGGCATAAAATAATATTACTTGCAAAAGTAATTCGTGATTAGAACAACTGGTTTATGGTTGAACCAATTATTGATATTAATAAAGAATGAAGTATCCCAACAGTTGATATACATCACAACAATGACAAGTTCCTAAAGAATAAAGATGACACTGCCAGCGATCAGTTGAATATAAATCACTAGAACAGTAAAACAAACCCTGCTTCGAAAAGTGCAAGTGCTTCAATGGGACAACAAAATAAGGGGGAGGTACATAGATTTGGATCACAAGTTAAATATACAATCAGTATTAAGTAGCACCCTCCTGCATCTTATCTTGAAGATTCATTTTTTCCTCATATATCTTTAACAGCTCAGGAGTTTCATCCTTAAAACATTTCACAAACTTCTGCAGAAACAGTTCTTCGGAGAGGTAAAATGGTGTAAGTAGGCTGGCACCTCTTTCCCTCAAACCTTTTGAGAGAAGATATTGCAGGACCGAAGCCCTTGGAATAATCCTTTTATCCAAACTCAACCCCAAAATTTCTGAACCTCTTACCAGTGCCAAAGAATCCCAACCTAACTGGTTCACCCAATAATTCATCACTGCATTAATTTTGTCTGTGGATTTTAACATACAATGTGGCTGCCTCCTGAATGCTTCCAAAACTGTTTCCTCAGACCAGCCCCATTTCTTAAATGTATCAACTTTCTCATCCCAACGGGACTTGCTTAAAGATTTTTTGGCTGCCAATGCCAAAATAAATTTTCTCTTAGAAGGATCAAATCCCAATTGCTTTACTTCCTCCACCGCCGCCCCAAAGTCAGATGAGCAGAGTAAACTAAGGCACATACCAAGTAATTTAGCAATGTTTGAATCAGGAACCCCAATATCTCGCAACAATTTGACATTATTCTGAAACTCACTGTTAAAAAGTAAAAGCGGATATATTTTTAAACAAGCAATGGTCTTCTTGTCAGATTGAAGGACTGATTTTATCAAGTCATATGAAGGGACTATATGATTCTGTAAGCTCCTTTGTAAAATTCTGGGGGTCTTAGTCACCATGAGGACAATGTCAGAAGCAGAAGCACCTTTCGAGAGTAAAAACTCGAACTTGGGCAAGATTCTCTTATCAGGATGGCACGAAAGCAGCCATGGCGCCTTGCTAATGATACTCTGGATCTGAGAGTTCGAGAAACCATGATTGCTGAAGAAGGAAAGGACTAAGTCGGGGCTTTCAGAGACCTGAAAACGAACTGGCTCGGAAGCTTTTAAAGCAGTTTCTGAGGAAAACCCACAATTGCTCACGCGGAAGGACACCGAGAACGAGGGTGAATTTGGAGTTCTTAAGCTGAGTTTCAGGGATAATGGTAACGGGCGGTAATGAAAGGAAGATAACATATCAGCCTCGGTGGAATCCTCGTGATCATGAAACCCTAGAACTTCAGATTGCGGGATAAATCACGATTTTGAAAGTGCTCGAGAGGTTTCAGACTGAGCCGCAGCTAGGAACAAGTTGAATGACAGAGGCCAGAAAGGTGAGAGCCATCAATCGTTTGAATAAAAAAATGTAATATTTAATCAGCGCCTGAGAGGTGATAATTTCTTTAAATTACAAATTAGGCTCTTGAGTTTTAAAAATTTACAAATTAACTCTTTAAAATTTGAGAATAGAAAATAAAAGAAAAAAGGTGACGTAACCACTATTTTTCTTGATACTGTGATGATATCCCCACACAATAAATAAGAGTTTGAAATAATACTAGATTATAGCCCGTGCATTGCACGGGCAACAATTGTATTCATAAACTATTTACTTCGTATTATCATAACAATAAATATATATATGCAGAAAGAGTTTATAGTTTAATGCAATTTAGGAAAAGAAAAGGTTTAACATTACACTTACATTAAATCATATATTTTAGAATACTTCTTTGAATACATTATTTATGATTAACTTTGAATTGCTATTCTCTTTGTCATTTATCAAGATTTTAAGACTTTCTCTATCAAACATAGCCTAACAATCTAATTTAATTTTTGATGGAGTATGTGGAAGTTCCAATAAAAAATTAGAAAGTTTTTAAATTATTATGTCTTTTATGCAGTAACTTATCCACAATTATCTTAAAATGAGATTATTATAACATTGCTTTGCAAGGCAAATCTCTAACATTATATAAAGAAATACTATTATAAAAAAAATTAGACTGCAACATGGAGCACTTATTAGAAGTCAGTATCTTCCATTTGATATAAATAAACAAACATTTTTCTTCCATAATTTTTAAAAAGATAGCAATTATTAAGATGCTTTCATTAGTTTTTACAAATAGAAGTTTGGCCTTCCAGTTTGTTTGAAGCAATTCCCTTACAAAAGAATCACCCTTTTGCTTTTGAGATTAAAAAGACTTTGTCACCAAATGGGTAAAGTGCAAGATAGCTCAAACAAAGATACAATACTTAAATTAGTTTGTTGAGTTCTAATAACACCTATGCAAACACAAATGATAGTATAGTTTTGGTTATAACAGATAACATACAAATAAATAAAAGCAGTTTGCATAGAATATGATATAATCTACCACAGTCTATCTATCAAAACTATAATCTCTTGTTACGAACCAAGTAAAAGAATCGATAAAAAAAATCAAAGACTATATCACGATAAAGATAATAGGTTCAAGAACACAAAATTGAAAACTCTTGTGGTTGAAGAACAATTCGTACAGGAGTTAGGGAAAATATAAGATACAATCAAAACAAAGCATCTAAAATGCACCAAATTGTCACAATCTCATACACTCCAATTTTCACATAAATCATCCATGTAAACACGAATGATAGTGTGCTTTCAACTCTATCGTATGAGAAACAAAGTTCATTAAAGGCAATTTGCATACAAAATGATATAATCTACAATGGTCTATCTATGCAATCTATGAACTCTATTATGAACCAAATATATGAAATACTAAAAAATGGAAGGTCATACCATCCAACAACAAAGGTGATGGGTTGAAGAAGCCTGAAACTAAAACTTCTTGTGATCAAAGAAGATATTCACGTAAGAGTTGGCGAAAATATATGACTGAAGGCAACTAGATAGCAATAGTTTATATCATATTATTATAACAATAAATATATATATGTGAAAAGAGTTTATAGTATAATGCAATTTATGAAAACAAAAAATTTAATATTATACTTACATTGAATCATATATTCTGGAATGCTTCTTTGAGTACAACAGTTACGATTGACTTTGAATTGTTACTCTCTTTCTCATCTATCTCAACTTTGATTCCTTCTCTAGTTCTAACTCTGGATATAACAACATATAATTACCTATGATTGAATATAGGTTTCGATAAATATAATCCAACCTTTTTGAATCATATAGTATAATGCAATTTATGAAAACAAAATTATACTTACTTTGAATCATATATTCTGGAATACTTCTTTAAATACAACATTTGTGGTTGACTTTGAATTACCACTCTCTTTGTCATCTATCAAGATTTTAAGTCCTTCTCTGCTTCTGACTCTGGATACAGCAATATATAATTACCTATGACTAAAGATAGGTTTCGGCAAATATAATCCAACCCTTTTGAGTGATTGTCCTTGACTTTTATTAATTGACATTGCATATGACACCATGACAAGAAATTGTCGTCTTTGTAATTTGAAAGGCCATTTGGATTGGGATGGACTAAGAATCATTCGAGGTATAAAAACCTTCATTCCAATGTTTGTTTCAGTCAAAATTTCAGCTTCTATAACATGATCAGCCAACTGAGTAATTATCAATCATGTTCCATTGCAAAGACCAGCTAATTGGTCAATATTTCTCATGAGCATAATTGGAACTCTAACTTTAAGTTTTAAGTTATGATTAGGCAATCCCGAACAATGTATACCATTAAGAACTTATGGAGTCAACAAATTAACTTAATATGATCTGTTTAAACTTGTTTTGCATATTGCATCTGAGCTCAAGTACTCTCTCTCTTGATTTTGAATCAAAGATAGAATGTATAAGTTCACATCATCAACAGTACTAAGCCTTGAAGAAAGAATTATTGAATCCTATAAGCTTTCTTTGTTATCATGGCCTTTTATCAAATCAAGATACGTTGAGTGAACAATGGCTTCAATTAGATCAGAAAAATCTTTAATCAGAAGATCATCAGGAATTTCTATGTCAACTTCTCCATCATTTGGTTCACCAAGTTTTCCATCCCTAATCTTTAAAATCCATTCAGAAAATTCTGTGAATCGTTCAAGTTCAAAAGGAGAAGATGATTCTGACTGAAGTCGCATATTTTTTGTTAGAGTCTAAACATGACAATAATTCCACAAATAGGAAGAGTTCAATGTTGCATGGACAATATCAGAACGATTCCCTCTTGGTACAACAGGAAAAATCTGTCGAAAATCACCACCAAAAATAATTGTTTTACCTCCAAAAGGCATAGTATAACTACTTGGATTATCAAACTGAAGAATATCTCTAAGTGTTTTATCAAGAGTTTCAAAACAAAATTTATGCACCATTGAAGCTTCATCCCATATTATAAGATCAGTCTTTCATACTAATTCTGCTTGTGGACTCCCTTGTTTTATATTGCATGTTGAGTCTTTATTGATATCCAATGGAATAGCAAATCTTGAATGAGCTATGCGTCCACCTGGAATTAAAATAGAAGTTATGCCACTTGAAGCAATAGTCAATACAATCTTGCCTTCAGATCTCAAAGAAGCAATTAAAGCTTTCCATATGTAAGTTTTCCCTGTACCACCATAACCATATACAAAGAAAATGCCACCATTGGCAGATTGAACAACATTATTTAAAGTGTTGAAAATTTCTTTTTGCTCAGATGTCATTGAATGTAACAATTTTGTTGCTTCAACTTTTAAAGCTTTCTTATCATAATTCAACTCATTAGCCATCAATCGATTAGGGATTTGAGTGAGCTTATTCACATATGGAATCGGCATTAGAGGAAAATCACGTAAACTATGATCATTACTTCTTAAAATCTTTTCAATGTCAGCAAGAGCATAATTTTTCAACTAGTCATCCGTAAGAGTTAAATCTGTTTGCATAAAAATAAATTCTCACAACCAATTAAAAATATAAATGAAATAAATATATCAAAATATATTGTAGTGAACATACAATAAAATTTAGAAAGTTCTTAATACCTTCAATTTCAAGTCTTCTTCTTTCCATGTAGAGATTATTTTCAAAAAGTAAGGGCCAAGTCTCATTCCAAACATCTTTAGGTCTTGAGAGGCAATTGCAAAATAACATAGTGCAATACAATTTCTGAAGGTATTGACCAAAACCCTAAGAAGAAGCTTCTTTAATTGCAAAAATATATTCTTTGTCATCATCAAGTAATCCCCAAGCATAGCAAGATTGTTTAAATGTATCATAGACAATGCCATTTATTGTGCATATATCTTGGAAACATATAGGTCCTCTCACTTTGTTGAGTAGTATACGCAAGCAATATAATTCTCCAGTTGATGGTGGAACAAAGTTAATTCTTCCAATAGCATAACCACGCTTTCGTTTCACCCATTTACGAATATTCCCTTTGTAGACATATTCCAAAGGGAAATCCATATAAGATAACTTTCTAGCATTGGGATCTTCCTTGTTTTTCTCCATCCATGCAGTAAACATGGTATCTTTGTTTGCTTCCTAATTTACAGCTTCTTCTAATAAACTATTATCAGTAACAATTAAAAGTTATTCACCAAGAAGATGAAATTTTAATCTCTCTACTGGAGGTTGCCTATGATGAATTTCATAACCAAATATTTGCTAACATGACTCACAAGCAGATAAGTATCTATAATCATAATAAGACTTGATTTCATCAATGTTTCCAGATGATTCACTTTATTGTTCAGCTTAATATAAAGAAGCTGTGATACGATCATAACCTTTGTTCATATATTTGAAAAGATATTTGATTGAGGTGCCTTGATTACAAGATTCAACATTGATATGTGCTTGGTAACGAATCAATAATTGAGGATTACATGGAATAATGAAGCGATTGTCTAACAAAATATGATTTTTTTCAATTGTCCTTCCATTGTTTCGACGTCTATATAAAGTATAGCCATCATCATCAACTGAAATATAATCAACAAACTTTTTGGGGAAACATTTAGTGCATTTACCATTCTCCATGCAAGGACATTTAGGATTGGCTGGTCCATATGGTCCATGAATCATAAAATTATTGACTAAATCATACAAGATTGGATTTTCTTTAGGATCAAGAATCTCTACATAAATTTTCTTATCAACATCTTCAGCAGTGAGTAATTTATCTTCAGATGAGAGGAAAATAATTATATGTGTATGAGGAAGACCCCTCTTCTAAAACTCAATTGTATATAATACTACAAAAAAAGAAAAATTTCATATTAGTTTAATAATGAAATGTATTAAATTAAAATTTATTAACTATAACTTAAAATTTTAGAAAAAGAAAAATACTTACAAGCTAAAACTTTTCCAAAGAAAGAACCCTTTGTCAATTCTTGCATCATATACCACAACTTGATTTTAAAAACTCTACAAATCAAGTCGCAACGATCAAATGGTTTCAAGCCCAAAGGATTAATGATTCTTCGAATTTAAGGCTAATTTGGATTGCATGTGAATGTTAGAAATATGTCCGAATATCTTGTCCATCTATATATGGCCATAGCATCATGATAATTTTGCATCATATACCTAGGACCGCTTGTGAAGCTTGATGGAAGACAAATTCTTCTACTTGTGGATGCTGCATTAGTTTGGCCATTTAAGAAAGCACTATTGAAACCACTGTACATATCCACTCTAAAATTTAGTTGGTGACTTCTTAGAAATCCAAGCCTTTCTGCCTCAATCATAGTATATGCATCCACAATAAACTATTGCAAGAGTCTTCTTGAATACATCAATGTTGAAAATTCATTTAATCGGTCCTGTAATTGAAAAGCAAAGAATTCTCTAATTGACAATCAAGATCTTGTCTTGGCTAAACATGCAAAAGTTTCATGATGTGATATACCATCTCTATATCCATCTTTAGCAAAAGGAAAGATTAGTGAATATTGTTAAGCAAGATAAAAAGGATGAATCTCACTTATACATTAGACCTTACCACATCTACTTTCAATAATTATGTCCTTTTTATCACAATTAATATCACCAACAATCAAACCTGCAACCTTGCTTGCAATTGGAGTGTTATAGTTACACCTATCAATCTTTCTAGAGTTAATCAATCTTAGCCTCACTTATGTTGTTTGATCTTCTTTGTATTTGTCTCTTGCCATTCAAAATGTTTTAACTAAAGGATTAACTTCATTAAGCATCTTTGTTAAATCATTGATCAAACTTTGATCAATATTGTTGTTCATTGAATCTGTACCACTATAAAAATAAGAAAACCTTAAATACCATGAAATACAAAAAATGAAGCAAAAATTGATTGTTCAAATAATATATATAACATATCAAATTTACCTAACAACTGAAAGTCGATTGTTGATTTCATTCTCTGTATCATATATATAAAGTTGAGCAAAGCATGGTGGTTTGCCACTTTGAGGGAGTAAATTACCAATTCTATGGTAATTTGGTCCATGAATTCGAAAAACATAAAGACCACGACCATTTGTTACATCCTTATCCAATTTACCACCCATAGATGTGAATGAAAAGAGAGAATTGTATGCACGTATGCTTTCTTTAAAGTTCTTGCTTCTTGTTGAGTGTAAGAGTAGATTTTGCAATAATTGTGGCGGTGGTTTCATGAGAGGTAGCTCAACTTTTCCTTGAGAATAAGAAAGAGAGAATTTTGGTTTGTGATATCTTTTTCCTTTTGTTGTGCTTTCTTCATACCATATCAATGCCCCATAAAATTCACATTGATGTACTCTATCACCAATATCAATGTAACCTAATAATATAAAGATGGATAAAGTACTACTCATTATTTAAAAGATAATATGCACATCATTCATGGTATTTATCTCAGATTCTAGTTTAGGCTCAAGAGTTTGATGTGGAATACTTATTATATCAAACTAATCATTAATAATAACAGCAAATATTATTATTTGTTAAAAAAAAGTTTAGATTCTTTCTTTAAATTAGTTTACTAACCACATTGATTCTCTTCGGTAATCATGGTCATCAATGAATGGTTAGAAGTACCTTCAAAAATACTTGAAGAATTACAAGTTCCTATTGATTGTATTGTAAGATAGCCATGAGTAAAATCTTCTTCATTTAAAATAGAAGACCTTTGAATAGAAGATGCATCATTCATCACTTCTTGTTCAACCTCCAATTCATTAATACTTCTAACTCTTTTAGAGCTCTTACTTTGATTAGTTTCACCTACAATTGATAAATATCAAACATAAATGCCAAATTATGGTTATAATTTTCAACTTTATAAGTATAATTATTTCATGATCAATTATATTCCAAATTCTAACTATTACATTACCTTCCATATTTACTTCATGAACAAAATTGAATGTACTCTCTAAACTAATTATTGTATTAGATATATCACATAATGGTCGACGCCTACTCTTTGAAATATCAACTTCTCCAATGCTTGAAGAAGGAATGAACATGTTTTGGTTTGTAACAATGTTCTCATTCATAATCATTATTCTATCTTCACTCTGAATTGAATCATCTTTATGCATGAAAGAGAAACGAATTGTTACAATTTTCTATTATATATATACTATTAAAAAGAAGGAAATGATAAAAATAACATTTACCTAAAACAAGATGACTTCCATTAGTAGAATGATCAGAAGATGAACAAATATTTGTTTGTTGAATTGATTGAGGAATGTATGGCAAAGATCCTTGAAAAACAATAGAAAGATGTATAAACCTCTTTAATAAAAATAACATTCTCATTAAATACAAAATGTCATACCTAAGTTTGACTTTTGCCTCCTTTTCCTTTGTAACATCCTAATCTTCATATAATTAAATCTTGCTTCCTTGGAAGCATAATAACTTTCCACTGTTTTGTTACAATCCATATCTATTTTTATCAACAAATATATTAGTAACACATAAAGAAATTAAATAATTAAATTAAATTACACAATACTAAAGGATTTTTAAAAAAGGCAATTGAATTAGAACTATAACTTATAATGAAGTGAAATATTTACATAAGTGTATTGAAAATAAAAAAGGTTATAAATTTTATAGTTTTCTCATAGTTACTATATTTTAACTTATAGAAATATAGATTAGACAATTGGAACAAATAGAAAGATGGCATACAAGAAAATATTTAACTTATAATTCCTAAATCTGAGTTTACTCTTAAATATTTTTATCTTAAACACTTTATCTATATTTTTCCTATCTATATATATATATTGAAGGTTGTTATTGCAATTTAATATATTTTCTATTTAAATTCTTTAATTCTATCAGCTAAGAACTTTTTCTTTACTTATACATAAACTAAAAGAAACAAATAAATCCCTTAAACTAATTGATGAAAGAAGTGTCAAATGAACTATACATAAATTAGTTTGTTAAGTTCTAATAAGTTTTGACATAATACTTAAATTAGTTTGTTAAGTTCTATCTATCAAAATTATAATGTCTTGTTATGAACCAAGTGAAAGAATCAATAAAAAAATCAAAGATTATATCACGATAAAGATAATAGGCTCAAGAACACAAAATTGAAAACTCTTGTGGTTGAAGAACAAATTCATACAGGAGTTGCGGAAAATATAAGATACAATCAAAACAAAGCATCTAAAATGCACCAAACTGTCACAATCTCATACATTCCAATTTTCACACAAATCGTCCATGTAAACACGAATGATAGTGTGCTTTCAGCTCTATCGTATAAGAAACAAAGTTCATTGAAGGCGGTTTGCATACAAAATAATATAATCTATAATGGTCTATCTATGCAATCTACGAACTCTATTATGAGCCAAATATATGAAATGCTAAAAAATGGAAGGCCATACCATCCAACGACGAAGGTGATGGGTTGAATATCTTCTTTGATCACAAGAAGTTTTAGTTTCAGGCTTCTTCATGCAACGACAATGGTATAAATAAAATGTCGAATGAACTATACAATTTTAAAGAATGAAAAATAAATGGAAAAATAAGAAATGATTAACAAAATTAATGAATTAAATTCTCAAATTTTATAATCACCACTAACCTCAGTAGTAGTGCTTCATCACTGGACTTTCTTTTAACAAAGATGGATATGGAATAACAACTTCAGAAAACAACAAAGATACATTAGAAAGAACAATGAATAGAAATGATAGAATTATATACCCCAAATTAGTAAAAAATGATGTGAAAATGAAGTTTTCATCTCCTAATAACAGAAATTCAAAACTAACGAACTAACTCCCAAGAAAAGAGTTCTTCAGATAAATCGTCTCAAGACATAAACATGAAAAGAAATAAAAGTGCTTTGTTCTCCAGCTCAAGAAGCAATTTTCTATTGCATGCATAAAAACTTCAGTTAAGATAATAATAATTATATTATATATAAATTAGCATTGACATTAAAAGAAGGAAAAATAGAAAATTTATGTGTAATTCTTACCAATTAATCTTATGAAAATCTTAGAGGATGAGAATTGGTAAACTCTGTTGCTACATTACAGTACTTCATCTTTAGTGTAATGTCCTGAATTTTTAATTTTATCATTTGAATCCCTAAATTCTGAGGCTGAAGAAACGAAGAACACGTTTGAATTAACTTAGTGGGTGAATCTTAAATTGAAAGGAATTAAGTGTAAGGGTAAACAAAATTTTGAAGGAAAAAGGATAGTAGAAAAAGAATTAATTTCCTTAAACAGTATAGATGATCAGAGGAGGTTAGAAAATCCTAAAAAAGGGAGTTGTCTAAGTTTGACAGTGTAAGGAATTTTAAACAGACAGAAACCCTATGGACCAAATTGCAAAAGTGCAAAATCGGGTGTGGTTAAAGTGTAAATAACCAAGAATTTGGGGTGTAATATATGATTTTATTTAGTGTGACCAATAGACACATGACAAGTGTCATTATTAGAAGAAAATGACAAGAATAGCCTTACTAATTGGTGAAAAAGGATTAAAATACCCTTGAAAATTTCAAAAATGACCAAAATACCCTTGAAACTTCATGAAAACTCTTTTTTCTTCTCCATTTCACCTTGTAGCCGTAGAACACCTTCATGAAAGCACCAAAAACGTGCAAGAGAGAGAAGGAAGAGAGAGAAATTTTCTTTTGACTTTTTCACCTAAAAATAGTGAGAATTAGGCTTAGGTGTAGAAGGGAAAATTGCTCCTCTCATCAAGCTCTATCTATTGGTGTGTTTAGATTGAAGAAATCTCAAGTTTGATCAAGTTTGATGAGCTCTAAGTGAGGATTTTCAAGTTGCACCAAGAGGTAAAAATGTTCTTCTCTAAAAGCTCTTTAATGTACTCTTTTTAGTTTCTTAAAATTTTGAAGTTGGTGTGGTCAAAGGTGGTTGACCATGGAGTTTTGGATGATTTAAACATGTCTAATGGTGTTTTGGATGTTGTTATGTTGATCTATGGCTTTGGTTTGGTGTAAAAACAACAAGAAACCATGATGTACACACTAGGGTTTTAGAGACATAATGGTGCATGTATGGATTTGGCATAATTTGTTTGGAATTTGGCTAAATTGATGAAATTAGAATGATTCTTATGAATTATGAAGCCTATGGAAGATGAAAATTTTGAATTATGAAAGTGTGTGTAAAACTTCCCTTTTGAGAAGCCAAAACTGTGAATATGGAAAAGAAGGAGGGAAGGAGATTTAGCCATTTAAATTGTGTTTTTGGAAGATTAGAATAATGTATTACAATGAAATTTAGGAGATATTGGAATGTAAATTAAAATTTGGGTACTTCCTTCATGGTTTAGTGTATGTGGAGGAAGTGAAGAATACATGAAGTTTAAGAAAAATGATGATGTTCTAATAAGAATTATGATGTGTATTTATGTAGAATAAGAAGTGACAAATTAGGAAGGTAAAAGGAATTGTAAAGAAGTTTTTAAGTGAGGGCAAAGGAAACATCACTATTGGAAGCTTTTAAAAGGTAGCTAGCTTTATCCTTAAGCTCTGTTTTTCATTTATGTGTTTTCTGTATTTTATGCCATTGTATGGAATGTGTATGAAATTACTGTGTGTGCATACCAGGAAGACAGTAAAATACTGTGTGTGAGGCCCATGGCCCGAATTCCCCGGAATGATAATGAAATTGCTGTGTGCGGTACCTATGGCCTGAGTTCCCCGAGAAGACAGTGAAATGTGAGGCCTTTGGCCCGAGTACCTCGGGAAGACAGTGAGATTGCCGTATATGAGGCCTAGGTATGATTATCTGCAATGGCCATCTAGATATTTATATGAGTCCTTGAATGGGCTTGAAGATTGCTATGTGTGATGCACATTTCTTACAATGGTGTGGAATGAGATGATAAATGATTAATTAATTTTGAAATGTATGTTTTATTTGCTTAAGGATCTGGAATGGTTTAATATATTTTTATGGTAATAGCTAGCTACTGGAAAACTTTGTTTCTTATGTTTCTATATTGTTACTAACCATTCCAGGTGATGCTTCTAAAGGCCCTCTTGACAAAGGAGAATAATGTTTTGAAGTTGTATTAAAAATGTCTATATAGTTTGTGATGGATATATGTTTTGTAAGTTGAACTTTTTGTATAACTATATGACCCTTGCCTATATTATATGAAATATATGAATTTGATGTATTGTGAGTTGGTTGGGAGTAGAAGGTAATTTAGTATGCAATATGTGTGAAATTGGAAATGACCAAATGAATAGTAAATGACCAAATGAACAGTAAACTCGTAGGCAGCAGGATGGGTATGTTTGCAGGGACTTTTGGTGGAGTTTTAATGCTCAAAAAATTACGATAAAATTCAGGGATTAACCTTACATACTCAATCAACTCTGTGAAAAAATTCAGCTTAAAATAAGCTCTTATGCTATGTGAATTTATTACACGTTTTGGACTGCCCTGTTACCGTCACAGTGCAGAGCACTAATTGTATCTCAGAGATCAGAAGGAGTAAATGGATTAGTTTTGGTCTGAAAATTTTATTTAAAGTATATAACATGTTAATCAAGTCCCATACCAAATTTGAGCTTATTCGGATTGATTTACCCCCTGAAATAATGGTTTACTTTTACAGTTGTGAATTCTGGACAGCACTGGGACAGAAACACTTTGCTGTGAGTTTTGAAAGGCCTAATGATGTCTAAATCATGTCAATTTTTTACAGCATGTAGTTAACACGTGAAAGGTTCATAGGATAAAATTTCATGATTTTTGGAGTTTCACAAAGTAGTTTTTCATATTTTTTAAATTGGTCTAGTAATTCTGGAAATGAGCAGAAAATTTCTAAAATTCAGAATCTGTAATATTTTGATTTACAGAATCATAATTTGGCCACAGAAAGACCTAATTGTGTAATAATTATCTATTTAATGAGGATTAAGGTGTTAATAAATAAGGAAGTTACATTTAGACTTTGTTTTCCACAAAGGTCGATATGAAATAACAATTTTAGAAAATGACAGAGATATATTACAATGAACAATGAAAAAAATTTCTCCATTTTTTATACCAAAAATACTAAAAATTAATATGAAAGTGAGGAAACAAAGATAATAGCAAAAATCCATAAGTTACCAACTAACTCCAAAGGAAAAAGATCCTGAAGTAAACCGTGTCAAGACATTATCATGAAATAGAGATAGCAGTGCCCTCTTCTCATCATCAGGAAACAATCTCTAATGCATGCAGAAAAGCTTCGATTAAGATAAAAGTAGACAAATATATAAATAAGCATTGACATTAAAGGAAGAATAAATAGAAATTTATATCTGATTCTTACCGATTGCTATTTTAAAAATGTTGAGAGATAACAATTGTTATCACTTGGAGCTTTACTGCAACCGATGTTGGATATAATAGTGTTCTCATATGAATGAACGTTTTGATGAATGATATTCAAAATATGTAACAAAATACCGTAAAGCAAAGAAGAACTGTGAAAGAAGGAAGAAAATAAAGAAAAACTCAAAGCACAGCAGAACAAAGAAAAAGTAAAAGTTATCGTGTTGTGTAATAGAGGAAGTATAGAAATGGAAAGAAAACATGAAAAGCAAAAGTCACAGTTGACAAAATTATATAAACTGAAGAAATAAGCTCTGCCATGGTCAGTACTACATAGAGAACTGCATGTAAAGTAATGCTCCGTTGGGTATTTGACTATATTTAATGATATAAGTCAACTAGATGGTATAAAATAGATGAAAATGTTCTTTTTATTTAGAAAATAATTTACAAAATTAAGTCCTTAAACTAATAATTTATCATACTACCATACACATAAATAAGAAAATATATATAGGAAA
Source organism: Sindora glabra (assembly GCA_020226215.1). Taxonomy (NCBI): domain Eukaryota; kingdom Viridiplantae; phylum Streptophyta; class Magnoliopsida; order Fabales; family Fabaceae; genus Sindora; species Sindora glabra. Next base: position 46,791,994 of record CM035231.1, on the reverse strand, counting down.
AACAATTCTTATATTTTGAATTTTTCAAATATGTACTAACTTTAATGTACAATACCAGAATAATGAATAATTTTATATATAACACTCTTTTGCTATCATATCCAATTCTAATTGTATTATACTGTAACTTAGTATTGTAGAGTTATAGTCTCTTTTTATTTAAATTCTAGCTTTTATTTTATAATGATTGATTAATGTTTTAAAATTTTAGTTTCTTAATGGTTTTTAACATTAAAGTCTTGGTCTATATAATTTGAATTTTGGAAAGTGTCATTATATTCTAACATATGCCAATTTCTGGTTTTCTGTTCGCTAGGAAATAAATTTGAAATTCTAGATAAAGATTTAACTGATCTTTTTAGTAATTCTTAATCTTCTTAAGTTTAGGATTTGTTGTTTTTCTTCATTTGTAAGGATTTTCCAGTGTTAGGTCTTTAATTTATTCACTGATTTTGCAAGGGTTACAGTGGTAGTTTTCCAGCTTTTTAACATATTCAAGATGAAGACCTCTTATGAGAGGCTATTTAAATCATTTACCGAAGGCATTTACGTGCTTTGATATATGTATTTCCAGACCATATTTAATCTATTTTCTCTATAGCATAAATTAATTTCTTCAACTTTAAGAAGATAATACTTGTATTATAAGGATTAGAATTTTACTGCAAGACATGTGTTATCCATGATACTCTGATTTTAGATGCCTCATTGCTGCAGAATGTATTTGAACTACACCATTTCAGTAATAAATGTATTAGAAGATTTTTGCTTTTGAAAACTAATGAGGGAACTAATTTTAAAGCAACAGATAGATACCACACATGTGCAAAGAGTGCAACGAAGGATGCATTTTTGGTTCTATTATGGTTATTCATTTAAAATGTTGGATAGATAGCGTTCAGAAGGATGCACTTTTGGTTCTGATATTCTCATTTATTAGTATTTTTAATGAAATTTTTTAAATGAGATAATAGGGATTTATTCAATTTTTTTCCAAAGAAGTTTTTCCAAAAAAGAATCATCCTCCATATCATGAATTACTTGTCCAATCTGTACTTCAAATAAAACTAAGAAATACACACTGCATAGCATGAATCAATGATCGTTGTTATAGTCAGGATTTAATTAGTTAAAAGATAACAAAATATTTTAAAATTCATCACAAGCAGAGGAACATCTCAGACCCTGTCACGAGTAAATCATCCAATACATGTTCTAAAACAACAAAAATAAAAGCTTGCAATCCAGATAGTAGAGACATAATCTAAATCATTATGTCTTCTCACGCTTAACTTGCAACTTCAACTTGCTTGTGGAATGCTAAGGAGAAATTAGAGATGAAAGTGGAAAGTCATCAAGGTCTACTTCTGTAGTATTTCTCTTGCATGGTGTCATAATACTTGAAGTGGCTAATTCCATTTCATTCTCAGATGATAGAGAGTAAGTCTTATTCATCTGAAATATAAAATGAAAATTAATATAAACCACTAAGAATTGCTTTCTCTTTGAAATAAATTATCTATTTTAAGAAATTTAGAATTCTTAAAAAATTATGCAGAAAAGCAAAGCATACATCTGAATCCATAGTCTAGTTGTTTCTTTTAGTAGTTTCATCAAGAAAAGCAACACTATCAGCCTGACAAAAATTATGAAATCACTTCAATAAATAGAATAGTATCATATACAGAAAGTAAAGACATTAATCGACTTAAACCTTATGGTAATAAGTTATGTACTTATAATATACCTTATTACTACCATATAACTTAATAAAATCTGATATAATCTCTTCATCATCAATTAATTTGACAACAGTGTAACTTTGTCATATCTTCTTGATATTATTTTATGCAATATCCACTTTGAATAGAAAGGTTTTTTCAAGAAATGCTTTTTCTATCTCAAATGGATAATCAAATGAATCTTCTTCCTAAAAGAAGAATGCATCTATTATCAATCAATACAATACAAGAATGCATGTAAAATTTTGCATAGTCATTTATATCCAAATTTACCTTCATTAGTCTGTTCCTTATATCTAAAATAGAAACCTTACATATTGTGGTTGCATTTGGTTCAAAGACAACAAAGGAAACTTTTGCTCTTAAGTCTTTCACTAACATTTAAATTCGAAACCTATCAAAAAAGGAAGAATATCAAAACTTATCACTATGGTGACTTCAAAATCAAAGTATGGAAAAAATGCATATGTTTTTGAAAAAAAAATGAGGAACATGTATATTGGATAAATATATTTGTTAAGAACATGAAGTTTAAAAAAGGAATTTTACTTTGGAATTATCATTGATGGGGGGTGACCATAATTGTAATAATTGATCTTTCCATCATCTCCATTAATCTTCTTCTTGCATGAAATGCAAGCCTCATAAAACCATGGCTGATGAGTTTGCATCATTTAAACTGTTCCTAATGTAATGAACTTACCAGCCTATAAGCAAATAAATAAGTTGTAAATAGAGCAGTTAATTATATGACATAAAAAGAATAAAAATCTTATAGCATATAGTGAAACAAAATTGAAACTTATGAAATATTACTTCAGTTGAGGCAACAATTTCAGGAATAGTCTTCCTAGGAGTTATGTAGAGAAAGTCTTCACGAAGATTGTATGAAGAATGTGTCGACCATTGTGTATATCTTTGAGAAAGAGAATCATCAGACAGATTAATCCTGACAAAAGGCAAAAAAAAGTTTAAAATACACACAGTTAGTATAATTGAATAGAAATGGAATACAAAATAATCAAATATAATAAATATAAAACATTACACATTTTTCAGCTCTTCAAATTCAAGAAAGTTAGGATTGAATATTATCTGGAGGCTTGTAATGAGTTTGTAACAGTCAGAGAAGCTAGATGTGCAAAAGAAAATAATAAACATTAAATATCATAACTTAACAAGAACTTTTCCAAATAATTAGAGGAAGGAAATGAAAATACAATGACATTGTATAAAATCTAAATTTAAATTACCTCCAAAAGGTTTGATACGACATAATTGGAACACCATGACATTGAAAGACTTTTTGTTATCATTTTCACTGATGTAATTTGAAAGGTACTTAACATAAGAACCCCACAACACACATTTTAATTGATTACCTTTGAAAAAATAAGATCCCAAATGATAGTCAAAACAAAAACTAGTAATAAAATAAGAAGCAACATTCAAATGATAAAGAGATAAACTCACTTTTTATCCATTAGAACAACTTCAATTCGCTTACTTGTGATATCATTCTTGGTGTATTCATTAATATCACCCACATAGCTGATCTCACCAATAACGTCTTAAAAAACATAGAAGAAACTTTGAAATAGGGAACTTATTTACTATAATATTAGGCTCAAGGAAAATGAAATAAAATATAAAAATACTTACCAACTAAACACTCTTTGGGACACTTATGGGAAAGGATGTCTTTAAAGTCAACAAATTCAAAACCATGATGAGAAATGGATACCTTTCTTTGCTGGATAACAGAAGATCTATTGAAGACAATTTGATATGCATGATTAGTGCATCTATAGTCACCAATGTTTTCTTCAACATGGAAATGCTGCACTAAATAAGTTATGCCTTCAACTAATATGTCTTTGAATTTGTTTACAAGGAATTTTTTAACAGTTCCACGAATACGATGACCCTGGAATGTTAAAATCCAAAATTAACATTCTATTTTTTTACATATTAAAATATATTATCACACTATTCTCCATAAACTTTCATATAAGATTACATAAAATACCTTGTTATCCACAAATATAACTTCAATACTGTTAATATCATTTTCATTACCATTTTTCAGGTAACACCAAACACGTACAACAAGAAAAAGAATCTTCCATGTTTCTTTAGTATCATTGACAGTAGATATGGAATCAATTCGTGTAGCCATTGAAAGCAAAAATCAATAGAATCTTAACACAAGAGCTTGAGTGATTGGTGTAAAGTATTATAAGTTAAATATTGGAAAAAGTAAAAACACAAGAGCTCGAGTAAACCACAAGACCTTAAGTTTCTTTATGCTATAAAAACAAACTAAGGTTAGGAAAGCAGGGCTTTAGGCACACTTAAGAACAAAATACACCAGAAAATAGGGATTTAGGCACAATAAGCTAGGAAATAGAAACATATTTTGTAGGAAATACACCAGAAGATAATTTCTTTAAAAGAGAAAAACATAAGTTATAAACATTCTAATAGAAAAAAAAAGAAAATAAAAAGATACCAGAAACTAAACTAAGAGTGATTTTAAAATAAGTCATAAATCAAAATAGTAGAAACCAAAGAGACACCAGAAAAATAGAAAAACCTTCAATCTCTGACCTAGAGATATATGCTATAAAACAAGACTAAAACATAAGAGCTATGAGGTAAATATTATAGAAATTTGAGAAAGTTAACAATATTAACTTCTTTAACAAATAAAGCCTTAGTTTTTTTAGATAGAAACCGGAGAAATGGTAAGATGCATAAACCAAATGTATAAAATAATAAAAAATAATATATACAGATTAAGGAAATTGTATTTAAAATATAGTTTTATTTTAACCCTTTCAATAACTTGAAAAGGATATGAGAAAATAATAAAAAATAATTTGAAAAGAAATAAGAAAAGATACTTGAAGGCAAAAGACCAACAAAGTCCTATGAAAGGTATAATTCTAAAATGACATAGACTAAATGATTTAAGTATATGACATTGTATAATCTAACTATTTAGGAATAAATCTTACACGAGTTCAAGACCTGTGTTTGCAAGAGTATTCCAAATATTGTATGCTATATTAAATGGGACTACAGGACACATGACTATGAAGTTAGAGTTTCTTATTCAATCCAGATTAAGTTTAAACAAGAACATCAGTTGGGATCTTGGTTAAATGACTAAAAGGCATTCTAAATTTCTCAACTGGTTGAGTGTTTAATACATTATTAAGAGAGGAATTTGGGAACATAATTTACAAGTATAGTTCAAATACATTTTGCATCAATGAGGCGTCAAAAATCAGAGTATCATGGATAACACATATCTTGCATTAAAATTGTAATCCTTATAATAAAACATATAACCAAGACAGGGAGAAAAAATTGAATGAAACATATTACCTGCCAATAGAACAAAGGCCAAGAGCAAGAAGATCTTCCAAAGTGGTTGGCAGAATAAATGTTAGAAGGGAGGCAGGTAAACCAGCCACACCTAGTCCACCAGAAGTCCTTAAGAACTAATTCAGAAGAAAATAATAAGATCAGACTGGTTAAGGAGCAATATAAAGCTCTAATAGAGGAATAAAACATGGTGAAACTAAGAAAGCTTCATGAAGGAATATACAACACTTAGCAATTAAATAAAAAAAATTATGAACAACACATAATCCAAAATCAAATGTGAGGACAAAGAGATAGTAGAAACCAAACTAAAAGTGACTTTAAAATAAGTTTACAATATTAGCTTCTTTAACAAATGAAGCCTTAGTTTCTTTAGATAAAAATTGGAGAAATGGTAGGATGCATAAATCAAATGCATAAAATAATAAAACATAATATATACAGATTACCAAAATAAAAAATAAGTATCAAGAATATACATCAAGATACACGAAAAGATTTCAGAAGCATTACTTACCTTTAGAATGAAACATAGCAGAGAAATAGGAGAGAAGACACAATGCCACAATTTGCAAAGTCAATAATAAATTACACCAGAAAACAGGGCTTTAGGCACACTAAAAAACAGAATACACCAAAAAACAGGGCTTTAGGCATAATAAGTTAGGAAACTGTATCTAATATACTCACTATGACATATAAAACAGATAAGGAAACTGTATTTAAAATATAGTTTTATATTAACCCTTTCAATAACTTGAAAAGGATATGGTAAAATAATAAAAAATAATTTGAAGAGAAATAAGAAAGATACTTGAAGGCAAAAGACCAACAAAGTCCTATGAAAGGTATAATTCTAAAATGACACAGATTAAATGATTTAAGTATTTGACATTATATAATCTAGTTTATTTAGGAATTAATAAATCTTACACGAGTTCAGGACCTAGGTTTGCAAGAGTATTCCAAATATTGTATGCTGTATGAATTGAGACTACATAACACATGACAATGAAGTTAGAGTTTCTTATTTAATTCAGATTCATAAAATCAGAACATCAGTTGGGATCTCAATTAAACAACTAAAATGCATTCTAAATTTCTCATTTGTCATTATACAAATAGAACAAAGGCCAAGAGCAAGAAGATACAAACGTCAGAAGTGAGGCTTATTATCTCATTTTTCATTATACAAATATCCACACTCAAGAACATAATACACTAGAAAGTAAGGTTTCAAGCACAATAACTTAGAAAATATTCTAATAGGAAACTAAAACTAATAGGTACAATAACTTAGAAAACAGGCACAATAATTCAAAAACATCACTCACCTCTTGAAAAGAATACAGTAGAAAAATAAAAGAGAAGACACAACACCAGAAAAGATTTCAGAAGATATATTAAGATGGAAGAAAAGATTTCAGAAGCATTACTCACCTTCAAAAAAGAACACAACAGAAAAACTGAAGAGAAGACACAACACGCCGAAAAACAAAATACACCAGAAAACAGGGCTTCAATCAAGTTAGCAAATAAAAACACAATAAAATAATTGGATATGGAGGGAAAAGGAATCGTACAATTTTTTAAAAAAATATCTAGTATAATAGAGAGTTTTCTTAGCATCTGGTATATTGACTATGATAAATAACACAAATAAGGAAATTATAGTTAAAATATAGTTTTATATTAACCCTTTCAAAAACTTGGAAAGGATATGAGAAAAAATTAAAAAATAATTTGAAGAGAAATAAAAAAACATACTTGAGAAATTGAAAAATAAGCTTCTTCATCATACTTTTGAGGCATGACCAGTAATCCATGAAAAGTATGCTCTGTCTGTAAATTAAACCATATAAATGAATTAGCAGTAACTCAAGCAAAATAAGCTCTCTCATCTGCAAGATAAAATAAAAAAAATTATTAACTTCTTTACTTAGTGAAATTGTACTTGATTATCTAACTTCACATCAACATCTCCATTTAAAGGCCATTACTTAAGTTACCATTACTTCTGAATTATTCTTGGATAGAATCATATAGTCCCATCCTTCTTAATGAAACATAGGAATTTATGGAGAATTCATGCTCTTGATAACAAAGGAAGAAAGTATTACAGTTTATAAATTTAATCACACAGATAATAATAGTCGAGTTCCTCAAATAGCACATATAGAAAATGTATTAAGGTTTTGGGTATCAATAAATGACCTAAATTTAGGGTTTCAATTCGAGAAAGCTAAACCGATCCAAAAATAAAAAATTAAGAACAATAATCTACAAACATACAGAGAAATCAGGCTAGCAACTCCAAAAATTGATCAAAATAGAGAAGAATCAGAACAATAGCAGTACAGGAAATAATGAATCACAAAAAGGAAAAGGGATAAGCTTAAATAAATCTACAAAAAATATCATAAAGGCTAAATTGAAGACATTCGAGTATAGAAATCAACCTAAAACCCTAAAACAAAGACATGCAAGTACAGAAATTAGGCTACCAATCCTAAAAAATTATCAAAATGAAAAAGAATAAGAACAACAACAATACAGGAAACAATGAATCACAAAAAAAGAAAAGAGACAGGCTTAAATAAATCAAAAGCAAACTCAAATATTTGAAAGAGCTAGAACAAACGAGGATCTGCATCAAGTAACCATTAATGCAGATCAATTCGTTTCAAATACCAGAAGAGAAATAGAAATCGAATGCAAAGCAAGTGAAATCAAACCCTAAAATGGAGAATTGGGAGTGTAGAAATAAGGCAACGCGCCTCTTCCCCAAAAATCCGCTCAGCTACTTACTCGCAGTGAAAAGGAATGATGCACGAACGATGTGAAATACAAGGCTTTTAGTATAGATTAGATTTACTTCATAATTTCACTTTTTCATCAAATTTTAGAAAAATATTTTATTATAAAATTGTATAATTTTTTAGAGTGCAAAATAAATTTTTATCATGACAATAGTCCCATAACTATTTTTTGCAGTGTCTCTCCCACGCATATTATAATCATAGTGGGAGCACGTTTATTACGTGGAAAAATATTGTTTATAAGAAAATATTATTTATATATATATATATATTAATAAACAAGTGATATACTACTTGTATTAATAATTTGATAAAATAATATTTAGAAGTATGATAGTGAAAAGAAGTAATTTTTTAAATAGAGAAAGCTATTTTTTCAAATTTTTTATATTTAATATTAAATAAAAATATTTTTATCTTAATATTTTATAAAAAATATTTTTCATTGTAACAAATAGAACTAAATAATCTTTTATTAGAAACATATGATACTACTACAAGATTTTACATTTTTTCCATCTTGGGTTCAATTTAAAAATTATATATATATAATTATTTAACTACTCTTCCTATTGTAAAAGAGAGAGAGAGAGAGAGAGAGATGATTTATCTTCTTTTTTCTCAAATTTTAATCTAATTACACACTTCTCTCTTTATTTTTTGATGAATTACACACTTTCTTTTTAATTCACCTAAGTGTATATCCTTCCCCATTTTTCAAAAGTGATTGAGACTAGTGTTCTCAAACCCAAATTGACTATTGACTCAACAAAGTAAATGAGTCAAGATCAGATAGGTTTAATCAATTGAACTAGATGATTAAACTAATTAATATATTTTATATAAATTATAATATTATATATATACATAAGAAGATTAAATCAATTTAATTTGTACAAATATATTTATGAAACATAAAATAATAAATATTAATTTTACTCTAATTATGAATATCTATCACAATTTTAATATTATTATATAATATTAAACTATATTTCATTTCAATCTAATGAAAATTTTAAATTAAATATTAACTAAATAAGAATAATTTTATTATATAATATATATTATTTATAAAAAATTTATATGAAGTAAAATATGAAAACTAGAAAATTATATATATTATATATAATATTTATTATTATTATAATGAAAGTGACATTGGTCTGTTTCGTTGAAAACAACCTAATGGCTTAAATGGCTCGTGTTCGATGTTCTGGGATTGTAACTTCAAATTTTTTGATTGAAGTTGTAGTTAACCTACTTGAACTAGGTTGCATTAGTTTGACAAATTTACCAAATAAATGATAGGTTAGGTCGGTTCAAATCGATTTAATCGATTATTTAGATTTGTGGCTAAACTCAAACCAAACTAGTGTTCGGTTGCTAGTTGGACTAGTTAAACCGGTCAATTCAGTTCGAATTTTAAAATATTGGTTGAAACTTCTCATAATTTGTATCTTAATTATGATTCTCACTATTACATAAAAATTAACAAGGATACATATTCTTATCATTTTTTTATTAAAGGTTGTAAATTTTGATATAAAATTTGATAATTTTATTAAAAAATGTAACTTTCTTATAAAAATTAATGCTGGAGTTAAAACTTTTTGTACATTGATTGCATGTATAGTCAGAATATGCAACTTTTTCATTTAAAATTTTATATAAAAAATTAAACCAAAGTTTATAAAAGTTCAATTTGTTTTGATGATGATCGAAGTTAATTGAAATTTATTTTAACATATATAAAGACATATAATATAGTATGACAACAGTGGGTAAATATTTCACTAGTTTAAAATGAAAGAATGCTTAATTGCTTTTTGTTATGCTAAATAATTAGCAAATCCAATTTCATGCATATTTTTCACATGTTATTATTTAAAATGGAATTGATTTTATACATAGAGTGTGGCTATTTTCTAAACGTATGGAAATTTTATGTTTTAGACTACCTAAATGTCAAGAATTTGGTGGATATATGCTGTGAATGTTTTAGCGAGGAAAGTTCAAGGCTTTTTAGCCCATTAAATAGGAGTTCCGGAAAAATCTGCCTACAATACTGTGAAGTTTTAGGCAAAAATTAAAACGCATCACTTTAGGATGCATCAATGAGTTTAAATTATTGGATTTTACGTAGCTTGCATATTATCGCATAGATCCATAAATTTGGACTGTTGGCTCTAGTTGCGTATAGCTTTGATAATGCATGTTAGTCCTTCTCGAGGTTTTATAATATATTTGGAGGTTAGGAGGATAAAGGAAGCGAAAATAATGAGAGAAAGTGGAAGGTTATTAGATGTGCAAAATTATAAAAGGAATAATGACGGAAGGTTAAAGTAAAATATATAAGTAACTAATATGTAATTTTATAATTTTACTTGTTTTAAAAAGTTAATTTATTAATGAGTGTTTTATGATTAAAAAATATTTTCAAAAAAATATGTCTATTCAAATTTTTCTATAAAATATTTTCCCTCTCTAAAAAAATTTCTATGAAAAATGACACGTTAAGTTAATATAAAATATTATAATTATTACTAAAAAGGTTTATAAAAAAATTATCATAAGTTAACTTAACATGATCCTTGTTTGATGATATAAAAAATGACCCAACTCACATTACCCTAAAATCAATATATGTGAGTTAAAATGAGGATAAATGTATATGAGTAAATAAATATAAGTTTTGTCGAGTTTAATTATTATTAATAATTAAAAAGATAATTTTATATGTTTTACTGAAAATTTTTCATAATTATAATATGTAAATTCTACACGCAAGTTACTTTTCAAAAAATATAAATAATATTTTTATTTAAATAAAAATAATAATGACGAAATACTAAATATATAAATATAAATTAAAGAATAAAATAGAGTTCAAATAGCAAATTAAGAACGTAACCTTCTAAATCCTTTTAATTTGGAAGAGTACAAAATATTAAAAAGTGAAAAACTTTGAAGAATTAACCAGAAACTCTTTCAATTCTTTTGCCTTTTTAAGCAAAAACTTCAAACAAAGAAATGGATGATAAATAGCCTTCCATTTCCTCTCTTTTCCATGCATTTCCCTCCATTCAAACAATCCATAAGCTGTTAACTCAAAATTCCAACAACCAATTTCAATAAATGTGCCTAACAGCTGATTATGCATAAAGAATAACACAATTAAATCTACAATTACCAATTTCCATCAAGCACTACTACTTTATTTGGATAGAGGGAAATGGAGGGAGAGAGAAGAAAATCAAGGTTATGTGCTATTCTTTTCTTTATGTTGGGAGTTTTGCTTAAGGAACGAAAGAAAACAGGAATTTATGGCTTCAATTTTTTAATATTTTGTATTCCTTTAAATTGAAAATTTTTAAAAAGTTATTTACTTAATTTACTATTTTAACCATATTTTATTCTTTAATTTATATTTGTATTTACATTTTTAATATTTTATTATTATTTTCATTCAAATAAAAATATTATTTATATTTTTAAAAAGTACCTAGCATTAAAAAATACATATTATAATTGTAAAATTTTTAATAAAATATAAAATTATCTTCCTTATTATTAATAATAATTGCACTGAGAATTATGATTTATATTTATTTATTCATATATATTCATTCTTATATTAACCCATACATATTAACTTTAAGATGAATGTGAGTTGAATCATTTTTTATAATGTTAAATGAAAATTATGTTAGGTCAACTCATGATAATTTTTAACAAGCCTTTTTATTAATAATTTTAACATTATTGTATGTTGACTTACTATAACATTTTTCATAAAAAACTTTTTCATAGAAAGAAAATATTTTATAAAAAAATTGGATAGACATACTTTTTAAAAAAATTTAATCATAAAAAATTGATTAATAAACTAAATTTTTAAAATGGATAAAATTATGAAATTACATATTAGTTAGTTATATATTTTGGTTTAATTTTTTATTATCCCTTTTTGTATAATTTTAAACATCCAAATAAAAGGAAGGAAAGTTATGGCTTAATACCTTATTCTATTTTCTTTCCTCCCTCCATTTTTTCCTATTATCTTATTTTCCCTTTCCCTCCTGACTCCTAAACATACTATGCAAGTGGTGGTCTCTTTAGAGCCTTTGTAGATTAAATGTGAAAGTTCATCACAACTTCAATGCACAAACAAATTTAGCAATTATGATGAAGTTGCCATATTGTAATGTAATGCATATAGTGGTTCAAAAGATGAGCTAGCAAAATAAGTAATTTGATTCTTGCATTTGTATAAGCAATTCACTTGACTTGAGATCCTTGATAAATCTAAAAATTCATAAAAAAATCATGCTATTTGTGAATCTTTTACAAAGAGGTGGTACCAATTAATTAAATTAATTATATAAATAAAGTAATGGAGAAACTATTAATTTAATAGTACTCAAACCCTAAGTAAAGTAAGTGGTACATTGCAAGAAATCCTTTAACCTAGCATTACGCTTGTTAAGATATAGTCTACCAAGTTAAATATGTTTTGACAATCATAAGCATTCATGATATTGTATGAAATTCAAGTGTATATAGGGTGGTGAATCTCAAACCTAAAGTAGTGATGTGCTTATGATATAATTTCTAAGGATATATGAAGAGTCCAATAACATAAAGACTTATTGTCGCATGATTGCACACCCTTTCTTTATAAAAAAATATTAATAAGAACATTGAATCAAATATATGAGCAAATTAGGAATAGAAACATTTAGTTATTATTAATCCAATTGATATACTTCACAAAATTGAAAATGTATTATTTATTACATTGGAAAAGATTACCAACCAAAGATCCAAGTTAGTAGACTAAACAAGTTAATTAAATTAGTAGAATTCTGAATTCAACCAACATAAGTACTTTAACAAGATGAAGAAACAAAATGAGAAAAAAGGATACAAAAATTTAATTTTATACATTTGATGAATGTTATATTGTACCTCTTTCTTGGTTTTTCTTGAATATCTATTCCTTTTTTCTCTTTATATAGTTTTAATAGCTAAAGAGTTTCCTCTTTTAAATATTTGACAAACTTCTATAAGAAAATCTTTTTCAAAAAATTTAAATGGTATGATTAAGCTTGTAATATTTATCTTTAAACCTTTAGGGAGAATAAACTATACGATTGAACCTTTTGGGATAATATTTTTTCTCCAAACTCATTCCAAGAACCATTAAACCATTAACAAGGGCAAAAGAATCCTAACCAAACTATTTCACCTAATAATTCATCACTGCATTAATCTTATCTGTGGAATGTAACATACAAGCAAGGTTTCTCCTAAATGCTTTCAAAAGTGTTTTTTCATACTAACCCTAATTCTTATAAGCATTAACTTTTTCATTCTAATGAGACTTAGTTATAATGCTTTTAGCTATACTATCTATTGATAGTTTATGAAAGTCGGTGACTTTTCAAAGTTTTATATTACTTAAAAATGTTAGTTCTAAAAGGTATATAAATGAAAATCCTAAGTGAATTTATCAATGGACTTTTCATGATAATCTTATATATAAAAAAGTCAAAGATGAATGTTAAGTTTAAATTGTTAAACAAGTAAATTTCTTTTGTTTTAGAATTTAAAGTTTTGAAAAGATATAACTATTTGTAACACTTATCTAACATGAAAAGATATGACTATTAATGTGATTATTTACAACAATTGCCTAGTGAGAGATCACATTTGTTCAATAATTATAAATATAGCTTTCTACTAAACTATTTTCACTACTTCAAATTAAAGAATTTTGAGTTTTGTGATTGTTCTTTCATGCCTAAGCATAGCCTTGGCCTATAACCTCTTAATAAAAAAAGAGGCAATTGGATTTCATATCCTATACCCATAGACTACAATAATTGATTAAATAATCTTACTACTAGCATATAATCTCTCAAGAGACCACTGATGCTTAGCATATACACTTTCAAAAGCAGATAGGAATTGAATAGAAAAGAAAATTCTAGTCATTTATCCAAAACCAAAACCAAGAAAATGGCATCTATTTTTTGTCCAATTAGTGTAATCTAATTGACAACTACCTTTGGAGAGCTTGAAAGTGATTAACTATAAAATCACACAATACAAATAATTAAATATTAATAAATAAAGGGAGCTATTAGCTAAGCTATAGAAGGAATACCATCTATGGAAGGAAATACAGGGTAACATGCTGAGTTGAAAGTGAATAAAGTGCAAATTGAGCCCATGGAAAGGACAAATAAAGGGAGCTATTAGCTAAGCTATAGAAGGAATACCATCTATGGAAGGAAATACGGGGTAACATGCTAAGTTGAAAGTGAATAAAGTGCAAATTAAGCCCATAGAAAGGACAAAAGAGAAGGAAAGCTTAGGGATGACTTATAACTAGGGGTAAACGGCCAACCAAGATTGGATATAACTAGTTCTCTACAAAATCTATTTTAGTAGAGCATATGATGTTGATATTGCCTATTACTAGAATCCCGATTTTTGCAATAGTTGCATTCTTAAATAAGGAAAGGGAATTATTAACTTCTTAGTAACTCTTCAAGTAAGAGCTCTTAGTTTTATTGTGTTCTTATTTCAACTTACAAAATTATGGATAAATAGATAGATTCTTAAATCCCACCTAATTGTAGTGGTAAAACCACTAGCTTCATATAAGAAGTGATTGCCTTCCAAGTCAGGTCCCAACAAATCCTTTGAAACAAAGGGGTAATTGAGATATGTGGAACGTAGCATTTGATTAATTTAGGGATAGATTTCTGAACCTTAAAAATAGGAAAAGCTCTCATTTTCCTTTTCATTTGGGGTTATCTAGTATGATGATTAATTTTTAATCTAAAATGCTTATATAGAATGAATCCAATAAGTTAATGTGACTTTTTGGTTCGTACTTGATTTTTAGTGATTTCCAGTACTATAAGAGAAGTGAATGGCTGAAAAGTGATTCTAACTAACCATAAGGCCTTTGCCTCTAAAAATTAGTAAATCTAATCCAGAATCCTAAGGGAAAATTCCTTTAAGATAGTGGATTAATTGTCAACCTGAAACCAATAGGACATTTGGTCTTAAGTTTCTACCTATTTGAGTTGCATACTGTGATTCAATCATTCTTGAGAGATCAAGGGTTTTACAAGGCCCTTGTGCTTAAGTACATCGACGCTGTATATCTTAAAAGCATAAAAGTCTTTAGGAAAGTATAATACATGCCTTAAAATAGATTCCCTCTTATTCCATCTTTCTTTCATTATTTCTTTCTTATTCTATCTTTCTTCACTATTTTCTTGTCACTATATCTCTACCTTATTTTTATTAAATTTAAAAGGCTTTTACAAATGAAATATTGTGATCTATCAAATCAAATGTCGAAGATGGATAAATGAGAATTTTGACACAAAGCAAATGGAGGAAACATAGGATGTCATATTTGGTCATTTTAACAAGAATCTAAAAAGCTTTCAAGGAATGTATTAAGGAATATCTATTAAGAAGAGAGATAGGAAATATTATAAAGATAAAAGGTTAAAGGTAACATTATTGCATGTAATAATTAGTTAAAAATCAAACCATGGTGAATTCATGAAAGTATATGAAGAATGAAAATAATAGATAGCAATTTTTATGTTATGTTTACCCACAAAGACATTTCATAAATATACAGATCCAAATGGAGAAAATTCAAATTGCAACAATAAATCAATTAAAGGCTAAATGTGTAGTCCTTTGAAACTTTACAAGATGATTATTGGATAAGTAGGTGCATAATTTCTTAATTTTTTTAAATTATTTTTTATATATGACATATGGATTATTCATGATTTTCTCGTGTATCTAACTTCATAATATAAAGTTAGATGAATTTTATATGGAATTATAAGATATGTCATATAATTTATGAAATCTAATTAATCACTATTTAAAAAATAATTAACTAGATATGATGGAATAATATAGTATGACTTATTATTCTATATAAATAGAAAAAAAAAGCTTATAGATTAAAAACATGCTCATTGTTAAATTCTCAAATTTTGAAAAGTCATCTTGAATGAAAAAATATCTACTCTGTTTTTGCTAGTACTTCCAAACTAAACATAATTTTGGAAGGATCAAATCCTAATTGCTTTGCTTCCTTCACAGCCTTCCTTAAGTTATATAAGTAAAATGACATTAGTCATATACGAAGTAAAGATGCAACATTTAAGTTAAAAACTTAAATATCACATAACATTTTGACATTATTCAAAAAGTCATTAAATGAAGACAACATTTTATTTGAGCTATATTTGTCATATTAGATTGGAAAAATCTTTCATCAATGAAAATGCAAGGATTATATGATTTTACAAGCTTTTTTTTTAGGAACCTAGATGTTTTAGTCACCATGATGACAATATCAAAGGTAAAGGAACTTTTTAAACTTAGGCAAAATAGTCTTGTAAGGATTGCATGAAAGTAGTTATGGACTTTTCCTAATGATATATATGGTCTAAGAGATTTTGAGGCCATGATTTCTAAAGAATGTGATGATTGAATTGAGTTTTTATGAAGTCTTGAATCATATTTGGAGAATTTTAAAGCAAAATTTAAGGAAAATCCTAATTACTTATGAGGTAAAAGATTGTAAAATAATGCTTACCTAAAGTTGTTAAGTTAAAATAAAAAAAAATGCTAGCTGTAAAAGATAAGGATAACATATTAGGGAAAATGGAGATGGTGATGGTGAAATTGTAATATCCCGAATTTTCAATTTTATTATTTGAATCTTTAATTTCTGAGGCTGTAGAAACAAAGAGCACGTTTGAATTAGCTTAGTGGGTGAATCTTAAGTTGAAAGGAATTAAGTGTAAAGGTAATCGAAATTCTGAAGGAAAAAGGGGAGTAGGGAAAAGAATTTATTCTCCTAAGCAGTATAAATGATCAGAGGAGGTTATAAAACCCAAAAAGGGGAAGTGGTTGGTCTAAGTCTGACAATGTAAGGAATTTGAAACAGACAGAAACCCTATGGACTAAATTGTAAGAGTGCAGAATCGGGTGTGGTTAAAGTGTAAATAATTAAGGATTTGAGATTTAATGTGAATAACTAAGATTTTGGGGTGCAATATGTGATTTTTATTAGTGTGACCAATAGATTTATGACAAGTGTCATTGTTAGAAAAATAATGGCAAGAATAGCCTTACTTTTGGTGAAAAAGGACTAAAATACCATTGGAAATCTCAAAAATGACCAAAATACCCTTAGAAGCTTCTTGAAAAGTCTTCTTTCTTCTCCATTTCTCCAAAAAGCTGCAGCAACTCCATGAAAGAAGCTCCAAAACGTGCAGGAGAGAGAGAGAAAGAGAGAGAAAGTTTCTTTTGAGTTTTTCACCCAAAAATAGTGAGTTTTAAGCTTAGTGGTAGAAGGGAAAGTTGCTCCTCTCATCAAGCTCTATTCATTGGTGTCTCTAGATTGAAGAAAAGCTCAAGTTTGGTTAAGTTTGGGGAGCTCCAAGTGAGGATTTTTAAGTTGTAGCAAGAGGTAAAGTTGTTCTCCTCTAAAAGCTCTTTATTGTGCTCTTGTTAGTTTTCTTGAAATCTTGATGTTGGAGTGGTCAAAGGTAGTTGATCATGGAGTTTAGGATGATTTGAACATGTCTAATGGTGTTTTAGATGTTGTTGTGATGATTTATGGCTTTGGTTTGGTGTAAAAATAGCAAGAAACCATGATGTACACACTTAGGTTTTAGAGGCATAATGGTGCATGTGTAGTATTGGCATGATTTGTTTGGAATTTGGTTAAAATGATAAAATTAGGATGATTCTTATAAGTTATGAAGCCTATGGAAGATGAATTTTGAGTTATGAAAGTGTGTATGGAACTTCCCTTTTGAGAAGCCAAGGGGAGAAGGAGGTTTAGCCTTGTAAAATTGTATTTTTGAAAGATCAGTAATGTACACGGGGTAGAACACGGCCCATGTTGTACCCCATGTTCTGAACACGGGGTAGAACACGGCCCATGTTGAACCCCGTGTTCTTCTACGAAGGCTGATCAGTAATGTACATGGGGCAGAACACGGCCCATGTTGTACCCCATGTTCTGAACACGGGGTAGAACACGGCCCATGTTCACCCCCGTGTTCTTTGCTGAGTTAACATTTTGGCTTTGATTCTTTAGGATTTGCATGGCTTTACCTTTGGATCCTTTTCTAATGTTCATATATGTCATTTTAAGGCTTGAAAGCAAAGTGTAGAGCATCTAAGTATGCATTTAATTAAGTGGGGAAAGTAAAGAATACATGAGGTTTAGAGAAAGTGATGATGTTCTAATAAGAAATTATGATGTGTATTTGTATAGACTAAAGAGTGACAACTTGCAAAGGCAAGAGGAAGTGTAAAGGAGTTTTTGGTGAAAGCAAAGGGAACATCACATTGGAAGCTTGTGAAAGGTAGCTAGCTTTATCCTTAAGCTGTTTTCTATTACATGATTTTCTGTATTTTATGAGATTGTTATGGAATGTGTATGAGATTGTTATGGAATGTGTATGAGATTGTTATGGAATGAGTATGAGATTGTTATGGAATGTGTATGAAATTATTATGGAATGTGTATGAGATTGTTATGGAATATGTATGGAATTGTTGTGTATGGAAGGTGTATGGAATTGTTGTGCACGCATTCCGGGAAGACAGTGTGATACTGTGTGTGTTTGGCCTATGGCTCGGGTCCTCGGAATGTTAATGCAATTGTTGTGGCACAACCCGGGCAGACAGTAGAATACTGTGTTTGGCCTATGGCTCGGGATCCTCGGGGATAATAGTGCATCTGTTGTGTGTGGTACTTATGGCCAGGGACCTCGGGAAGACAGTGTGATACTGTGTTAGGCCTTTGTGGCTCAGGACCCCGGGAAGACAGCGTGATGCTGTATATGCGGCCCAGGTACGATTATTTGTGATGGCCATCTAGATATTGTGATAAGCCCCTGAATGGGCTTGATGATTGTTGTGTACAGTGTATGTTTCTTACAATGGTAATGAATGATGTGACATATGATTGACTGATTTCGAAATGTACGTTTTATTTGCTTAAGGATCTGGAATGGCTTGATATGTTTTTATGGTAATAGCTAGCTACTGGGAAACTTTGTTTCTCATGTTTTTTTTTCTGTACTGTGACTAACCATTCCAGGTGATGCTTCCAAAGGCTCTCATGATAAAGGGCAATGATGTCCGAAGTTGTAAATAATTATATAGTTGGTGACATTGTATATGATGGATGTATCTTTTGTAAATTGAACTCTTTTTGTATAGTTATATGACTTTTGCTCATGTGTATAAAGTACAGAAATTTGAGATATTCCGTATTAGCTTGAGGTAGATGGCGAATGAGTACGTATAATTATCTAGTAAATAAGGAATAAGGCGTTGATAAGTAAGGGTGTTACAGAAATAGTTAATCTTATAAGATAAAGAATGGTTTTTGTTGTGATGAAAGTTAAACATGCTTGACTTTATCCATTGTCCATTGGGATTTAGGTTTAAGTAAAGCTTTAACGACAATAAGCTACTCTTCTTTCCTATTTTGGTTGTAACTTAGCAATATCTGTAAAATATAACCATTGCTATAAAGAATGGTGTGTTTATTGCTTAGACTAGATTGGCTTTTTTCGATAATAAACTAAATTATTGAGATTAGGGAGGCAACATAGTTGAGTCAAACATGTGATTGTTTAAGTTTGAACTTGCCAAAAATAAAAAGACCCAAACTCGCACTCCTCAAGATTGAATAATTTAATTCAAGCATGCTTTTAACACAAGATTAAATGAAAGTATATAAGAGTTTACTCATACAATGTAATATTTCTTTAAGATTTCTTATCAAATTTAAAATATTTAAATTTGAACTCAAGCTTATAATGAATATAAATGTAAACGAGTTTATACAACCTCACTTGAATAGTTTGTTAATTCACTTAAATTTGAATATATAAAAACTTATCGTTTATAAATAAATCAAAGAGAAAATATTTTTTTCCTCACTTTTTTAATATATATTTTTCTATAACCATGAAAATTTATAAAAAACAATTACCCAATCATCATGTAATACTGATAAATTACACTTAATGAGAAAAAATGAATACTAGAATCCTAATTATCTTAAGTAAAAAATCATATTTCTTTATACACCTTTAATGATTACTAATGTACTTGAACTTTTTATGTATTATATTATTTATAATATATATATTTCATTATTAGACTCATTTGGCTCATAAATAGTTCGTATCCAATAGTTAAGAAATTGAAACTTTAGCTTGACTTATATAATAATTAAGCATGACTCCTTTAAGCTTGACTTACTTAAAGTTAATTTGAAATCAAAATTTTGATGTGTTGATCTAAAGTTACTCACAAGTAACTTGACTCATTTACACTTTTAGATAACATTAACTTTTTATGGAATTAGCCACTTGGGTAATTGGGAGTTAGGCAAATCTAGATAAAAAATAATAAGGATTAAAGTATAAATAATTAAAAAATATATGAAAATTTATTTTTTTTAAAAATTAAGTGTATAAGAATATAAAAAATTAAATGTAATATAAAAGAAATTCATGTAGCTTTCTTAGTAGGGGGCTTTAGGCTTTTAACTTCAAAAAGGTTTTATTTTTTGTTACATACTAGTAGTTATGACAATCTGAATAGGTCAACATGTTTGATTTTGAATGAAAATTGATAGAAAAATCAAGTATGATTTAAAGGTGTTATAGCTAAATTTGAAAATAATTTGATTTATGTACTATTTTTTTATTTTTTTTCTTGAGATTAGGGATATTTGATCATTTTGATATAGTTTAAGAATTCGAAGAGATTTAAAAAATACTTATGATTTTCACATTTTTATCTTTATTTTAATATATTATAGTTCTAATCCTCATCCAAAGCATAAAGAAAATGACTTATGCTAACTCGTAAAAAAATATGTTTACTTATGTTGTGAGGCATTTAGTTTAAAATGCTCTTTAGAAAGTAGAGTGTCAATAACTTGTTAAAGTAGCTTAGCATTAAGCTTAAGCATATTGGCTTGTATTCATCCTCTAAACACTCAAAATTATAGAAGGAAACATATATTGAGTAAATAAAGTTATTTGTCTCCTTATTCAAAATTATCCTTTTTTGGCTTATTATGTTTGAAGTCTCCTAAAATAAGATGTTCTTATGGCTTGTTATGCACTAGTGCTTTGATGACATTTAAATATAGCTTCTGAACTTACAAATTCTGTTATTTATTCTAAAGGTGCCATAAGAGTTTAATAGGAAGGTTGACATGTTTGCTAAAAGTAATAAATATATACCATATGATTTTGTTTAGAAAACTATTTGTTCGTGATATTTCGTATCAAATCCTAATTTATATTAGAAGGAAAAAGTCAAATAGGTTACAATTAACTTAAATATAGCTTGTCTAATACTATATAAGGAATGTGTAAAGTAATCATTCTTAAACTTGAAAGAGATGTTATTAAGGACTTAACCAATAGGTGTAAAGGTTAGATCAGCTCAAAAAGCTAGTATATAGGAGAATTATACATTTAAGAGAACATTGATAGGTGCATTCAATGCAAGCATTGATGCTAAAAGGGAAATCTAGCATGCACAAGACATTAGTTATACATTTATCCATAGTAGTGACATTGAAAGATGTAAACTACCATTCAAAAAGATGAATGAATTGATAGCTTATTTAAAGAGAGAAACTTTAGTCTTGTTAAGGGGCTTAGCTATATCCAGAAGGATAAATTTTGTAATTAGTCAAGCTAAATGGTAAAACTATAGTCGTGCAAAATTGTGTGTCCAAAGTTAAAGGATATATTAGAGTGATATGTTAAGCATATTACTCTAGAAAGAAAAGTCCAAGATTATGTCAAGGTGCACAATTGCTTGGAAGAGCATAATTGGAGGGCAAAGTAGAGATTTAGGGAAATTAAAGCTATATACACAATCATGTGGGGCAATGATTGGTTTGCAATGCTTACCCACAAGATTCTTTATTATAATAGGTTAAGCTACATAGTCACTTTATGGAGTGGCAATAATAACTCAAATGAGGAGTAGTAAATGAAAGTTATATATTAATAAAGAGATATTGTGGCAATGACCTTGAAGCTCATAATTGCTAGTGCACAAGCATGTGACACTCAAGCTAAAGTATAGAATACTTTATGCTCAATCCTCTTTAAAAAGTTAAAGTAGGAGTGCTATCAGATGAAGTACTTAAAAAAGCCATCATTGGAAGCACTTGAGTCAAAATTGTGAGAGCCTAAATGTTAATGAATGTCACTTAAGATAGGAAAGGTCATTAGGACCATGATACTAGAATGTATTAACTTCGAATGTTGGTTGTAATGACCAATGAGATATCAGACGGTGTCGATTTAAAGAGAATTAAAGGATTTGACTGAATTTAAGTGGTAAAGAAAAGCAATAAATAGACCAAATCTAATACAAGTAATTTTTAGTGCAAGGTTATAAGACTTTTTGCATAAATCAAACATAATTTGTCTTTTATGTTAGTATTATAGGCATTAAATATGAGATATTTTATTACTATGTAATTTAAAGCTGAGTAGATACATAGGCTACGAAGGCAATGAGCACAAGTTATGGAGGTAACAAGATCAAGAGTTATGGAAGTGGCACTTGTATAAGTTGTAAAGGCAATAAGCACATAGTTACAAAGGCAATGACTCATTAAACAAGTTGTAGAGCTAACAAGTTTGAGATATCTAAAATTGGTAAAAAAGAAGCACTAAAGAGTTTTAAGACACTTTTAAAGAGCCTAAAGAGGTAACTCTTTGAGAATTTATGAAGAATGCATATTGCCAAGAAAATACTAATATATTATAAAGGCAATAACCTAAATTTGAGAAGGTAAACATTTATAGTGCTAAAAAAAACAAGTTATTGAAAGGTTAACTCAGAGAGATAGGATGAGGACTAATATAAAGATTTAAGAGAGTAAGTAAAATTTTTTATAGAGTTATGTCAGCTTGAGGCATCAATGAGGTATTGACATTAGAAATGAGGGAAAATATTACAATATGACAATTTTGACAAGCAAACGTGCTTGGCTTTGGATGAAACATAATGAAAAAATCAAGCATGATTTGATGGTTTTGTGGCTAAAATTTAGGAGTAATACAATGTATAAAAATTCAAAACCTAAATTCCTCGAAATAAGTTTGAAAAACATAGGGAAAACTTTTGACATTTTAAAAATTTGGTCTTTTATGTGATGCTTTGTCATTGATATTTTTATCTATATTATACCAATATATGGTACTTTGACTTAGGACTTATAATAAGTTAAGTTGAGTTAAGACTCAATTCAAGCTTAAACTGTTTTAAAATTTTTCAATTTATAGTTGAACTTAAAGTTTAATTCAAAAATTTTCAATTCAATTTCAATTTCAATTAAGCTCACAAGTAACTTGATTAGGCCCATCAACTCAAATCAATTATAAATATAAATTATTTTGTACGTTTATATATTAACCTAATTCATGATATAAATAAGTTAAGTTTTTATCAAGCTAGATTCATTTATTTCATAAGTTAACCTTATTAAACTAAAATTTTGTTCGTGTTGTAAATTGTTTGCAAACTTGGGTGAGCGTTAGCCTTACTTTTTACTATGGTAATGAAATATATATATAACTAGCTTTTAACCTGTGCGATGCACGAATTTTAGTAAATTTAATTTAATTAATAATAATTTATAATATAAATTTTAAATTTTAAATTTCAAATTATAAAACACTCAAGCAATTAATTTAAAAATCTATCATTATATTTATATCATTTAAATAATTATAAAATTCGCATAAATATTTTTTTTAAGTTAATATTAATTAATAAAATTGTTGTATTATTATAATATTATATTAATCTATCATCGTCATTATACGTACATTGATGCATATAGGATCAGATATTATAACAAATGAAATTTAGAAAAATAAAATAAAATTAAACATATAAAAAAGGATTTTAAGGGGTGTAAATGCTATAAGCCATGGTGCTAGAAATGTTGACAAAGTTAAAGATTGCTTGGAACGCCTCAGGACTGCTCAACAAGCATGTAAATGTGATGTGTTTTGTAAAAGAGGAAGGCAGATGCCTTGACAATAATGAACATGACATGTGTGAGAAACTTGCATGAGCAGATTTTTGGGCTAAAAATTGCTCAAAGCCCAAAACCACAACTTATATATAATTAAAAGATTATAAAATTCATGACAATACACATTTAATTTTTAAAATAATTAGATTTTCATTTAAATTTAATTTATTATTAATATAAATTAATTTTATATTATTACTTATTTAATAAAAAATTATTAAAAATATTTGATTAAATTTTTTAATAATGTGCATTTTTCTAATTTTTTAGCTACAAAATAGGGCAAAGCCCAATTAGATCTTTACAAATCTAGGAAAAGAAACTTTAACAATATCTTTTATACAAAGTTGTCCACACCCACGAAGGACCTCATCAAAAATATGAATTTCTTCTATCATGTTGCGACCTCTAGCTGTAAGCCAATCTGCAACTCTATTTCCTTCCTTATACATATGGGTGATCTTGACCTGCCAATCTTCCTTCATCAAGTTTTTAATCCTCTTGACTAAAAGTAAGTAAGGATGAGATGGATCATTATCTTTGGTTATAAACTGGACAGCTACCAAAGAATTTAATTCCACCTAAATTTTCTTATAATTTTAACTCCAAGCTAATTCCAACCCTGTAATTACTCCTTATAATTTCGCAAAAAGTACACTAACTTTCCCTATATTCCTAGCAAACCCATTAATCCAGTTGCCAGCACAATTTCTCAACACACCACCACAAGTAGGTGATTTACCTTAATTTATACACAAACCATCTGTATTAATCTTAATCCATCTAATATTAGGAAAACTCCATCTACAAGCAAGTTCCCTTCTTGGGTGACTTAACCCAGCCCTATGCATGTTCTCAGTTATTTTTGAGAAATCTTTGGATTTTATATAGCAGGTTGTGACCAAGTCTACACTGGTTCTTGCATTTTGATCAAAAAACCATTTATTACATTGGATCCAAATTTCATGGCAAGTAATTCCAAATAGAAGATTCCAATCCTGATCCTTGAAACATCCTATGTTATGTTGCAAATTAAATGCTATCCAATTAAATAGATTCATATTAAAAAAATGCTCCAGAATCTTAGTTTCACTAGCCTTAACTAATATGAATTAAGTACTTCACAATATCTCATAGCATGGAGTATGGTTTCACCTTTAGTACATTTTGGACTTGTATTCACCTCAATTATATGTCTCTGAACTTTAACCTCATTAGTCAAGAGGCTATTGTTTGCCATTAACCAGAAGAAAGTTCAAATTCTGTGCAAGCCTTTCCAATTTCATATCTTCTTTTGCTGATTAGATTGAATAGCAGTTTCTCTAGCCAGAAATTGATAAACAGATTTTTCTAATTTATTAATAGTGTTACATTAATAATAGATCAAATATAAACCTTTATTTTTATGTGATTTAATTAGATAGTTGTAAGGAGTATACTTTGATTTAGTCATTACAATTTCTTCTTTAAATCTTAAAATAATTCTAAAAAAATAATTTACAATGTAATGTGGTATCTGTATCTTATAAATGGTGGATGCAAGACCCAAAATTTACTATTGTCAAATATTTAAATTTAATAGAATAAAATTTTGTTAAAATTTCTTAGATATTTATTGTAAAGTTTTTCATTTAAATTATAATTTGTATATTAACTATTCTATTAATTATTAATAACTTTAATTTGATAATTACATCAATTATAAATATTATAATTATAGTAAAAAAATTGATATATATGTCATAATTTAAATGAAGAATCTTATGGCTAGCATCTAAGAAACTTTACCTAAGTGTTGTCCTATTTAATATATTAAAAAATTATAACGCAGTACATTTGTTCATTAAAAAATTATGTATATATGACATTCTAACAAATACATATGATTAAAAAAATAAAAATATTGTGGGCAATTACGTAATAAGAAAGTAAATAATCTAACTTTATTTAATATTTAAATAAAAATGTCTAAAATTAACTTAAAAAATAAATTAAAACTCATGTAAAAAGTATTTATATATAAAAAAAATATACTCTTTTAAGTTTAAATTTAATCTATCATTTATGTAAAATGTTTCATATTGTCAGCAAGTAAAAAAAATACTTCATTAAAAAACTATAAATAATTAAGTGTTTTCAACAGTAGTAAAATTTTTTTTTAATAATTTTTTATTAACATAATAATACATGAATAGATAATAATGCAAAAATAATTTATACTAAAAATAAATTAAATTTAAACCCTTTCCTTCCAACGGCTTAACTTTTTAACATTACTTAAGAGTACATAAAGTAAATCAAGATAATTAGTATACTTTTAAAGGCATTTTCATTTGGTATATATTATTCTTTGTTGTTAAAACTACATGAAATTTTTATTTTGAAAGTATAAAATATTTATCAAATATAATTTAATTCATTAATATAATATTATGCTTGCTCGATAAGAGATATATTAAGTAAGATAAGTGATTTAACATGTAGCAAAAAATTTATCGATATCCAAAAAGATTGAGATTAAAATATAAAATTATATAATTGTGTTTGGTTTTCATATAATCATAAATAATATTTCAAGTTTGACTATAATATAAGATTTAATAATTAATGTTTATTTAGATAATTTAACTAATGTAATTAATTTATAGATTTAAATTTGATTTATGTAAATTATTTTTATACTATTATCCATTCTTGCTATATTAATAAAAGAAAATTTGTTAAATTTTTTTATTATAATTAAATATTCTTAATTACTCATACTTTTTGTAATGTCATTATTATCATTTAGTATAAAATATTTTATACTAATAATGAATCAATTTTAATTCCTTAATTTATTTAAAGAATTTCAATAATTTATTATTGATATAAAATTTTTTATATCATCAATAAACAAGAAAATAACATATTATTAAAAAATTAATAATTTTTATTAATATTAGGAATGTTTTAATATTTTTCATTGACATGATAATATATGAATGAATAATAATATAAAATTAATTTATACTGATATTAAATTAAATTTAAATCCTAACTTAGATAAGTTAACACGTCTAAATAAAAAAATTGAGTGAATGCAATAGGTTAATTTGGGTTAATTATTTGATTAAATATCATAAAATAACATATAACTAACATAGAGATCGAAGAAAATGAGTGTGGGTCTACCCATGATTCATATATTTTCAAAAACAATTGTATCATGTGCAAGTTACATACAACAAAGTTGGAATGGTGCCCATTCTTTCCGATTTTTCAATGCTTTATCCAATTTCTGTGCAATAAGGTAATCAGAGGGATATAAATGTGGACTTTTTTATTTGTCAAAATCAAAATAAGACACAATTTTTGAACTGAAATTCTTGCATAAACTTAATGTATCACGGATCTAAAGAGAGAGATATGGATAGAATATTTATGAAGGATAATTTTAGGAAAAGTTTTACCTTTTGGAAGGTTGAGTTTTTTATAGTTAGATTTTTTTTAAATTTCAAAATAAATGAATTAAAAAAAAGATACAAATTTCAATATAAAAAAAATGATCCCACAATGAAAAAATTCAGATTTTTAAAAAGTTGAGCATCCCATAAAATCACCTATTTACGAAACTCACTTACATATATAAAATTTACATTTATTACTATGTTTATCTTTCTCTTGAAATCCGCAATGAATTAAGTTCATATAAAATTTGTTTGTCTTTGTGAGTTTTTTGTACTTCATTTGGAAGTATTGTTCATACTTAATATAATATAAATAATATATTTCTTGAAAATGAATTAATTTTTATTATTTGAATAATATAAAAAAAACACTTTTTCTTTTTTGGTACACAAAAGCAAGTTATTTTCCTTTATTGAAAATTTTCATCATTATACATTCAAAATTAATTTTTAAGGTTAAGCTACAAAATAATTGTTTTATTATTAGAATATTTTCAAAATAGGAATTGAAAAATCTTTAATTGTAAAAATAAAAAATTAACTACATTTTATATTGAAAAGACATTAAAAAAAGAATATCCAAATCCTTCTTTTGCCATCTTTATCATTTCTTTATATGTTATTTGTTTGACTTTGCCCAAAATTGATAACTGCCCAAAATTGATAACCATATTTACTTAGTTCTCTTAATTGCCAAAATGCTTTCTTGATATAGATTTTAATATAATTATTGAATATAACTTGCAAGAAGAGAGAGAATGAGAAAGATAAAAAAGAGAATAAGGATCCATGGAGAAGGAAGTGAAATAGGCTCATGTGCCCCACCATGTGTTGGGCCAAACTTAAATGGACCTTGCCTCTTGGTCAATTTGTCAAGCTCTATGATAGTAAGGAATAATAGAGGAAAGGTGCTTGGCATATAGTGTGAAAATTATATATGTTCTTCTGCTCTGACTATGGAAATCCTAACTATTTAGAAAGTTATAATGACGTCCTACAATTATTCTAATAAAGAGGTTTTGATTGAATCCAATAATAAAATTGCTATGGAAACCTTATTAGGTTATTGTGAATGTTATTGGAGAGTTGAGCCAATTTATGAACCTATAAAGAAATTGTTAGTTTCTTATGATAATACTAGCATAGGATGGTGTCCTCGAGGATGTAATGTAACTGCCTATGAGATAGCTAAATGGGTTAAGCATGTGATTAAGGGTAGTAAAGGGTGTCTATCCCAATCTTTTCTTGTAATTGAGATCTATGTTTTCTAGGACATTCATTCTTTGGTGAATTATTAATCTATTTATAAATAAATAAATATTTACTAGCCAAAAAAAGGAGAAAGGGCATAAAAAATGAGATTAGGAAGAGGGAAAAAAATAAGAAGGATATGAAAAAGGAAATATAGTGAGAAAAATATGGTAGTGAGGAAATTAAGAGAGGGGTAGACAAAGAAAGAAGGGAAATAAAGTTGAATAAATGGAGAAACATAAAAGACAAAGAAAGGTAAAAAGAAAGAAGGAAAAAAAAAGATGAATAGTGAGATTATATATGATATTTCTAAATTTGGTATTCAATTGTTAGATTAATTGACATTTTTATTAAAGATACTAATAATTATTTTGCAGTTACTCGTTGAAGAAAAATGACATGCACTTAAAATTTTATAGTTTTTAAGTCAAAATAATCAATTATTCAATCTCATTATTTGAGAGCACAATTTTTATTTCAAACTTTCTATCAAAATACTCATTGTAATTTTGATAGAGTGCTTAAGAAAGAGGATAAGGAGATGGAAGGTTGGAATTTCTCTTTAAATATACATTCCAACTCATTTTTTCATTAATTTAAGAGAGTAAGCTCATAATTAGGCTAACCTTAGTATATGACCTATATTTATTTATTTATTTGCACTCATAATTAGGCTAACCTTAGTATATGACCTATATTTATTTATTTATTTGCACTCATTTATATACTTAACATAATTTATATATATATATATATGATATATTCATAATAAATAAGATAGAATGAACTAAAATAAATATGATTATCATTTTGTCATCCAAACCTTGAGATAGGATAAGAATAAAGATCTTTCTCCAGTATAACCATAAAATAAGATTTTATG
Source organism: Sindora glabra (assembly GCA_020226215.1). Taxonomy (NCBI): domain Eukaryota; kingdom Viridiplantae; phylum Streptophyta; class Magnoliopsida; order Fabales; family Fabaceae; genus Sindora; species Sindora glabra. Next base: position 46,762,280 of record CM035231.1, on the reverse strand, counting down.
CATACTACCTTATGCCTTTATCTATAAGGTAACTTCTATAATTTATGACTTTTATTGCATAATTTTATGGCAAACTTGCATGAGGTTATGGATTATATTTACATCTTGCAGGAATTATGGTATGACTTGAGCTATGATTGTTTAGAATGTCATTATATTTACAAGTGATGACATAAGTTTGATAGTTCTATAAAGTATGGAAAACATTGCATTTATGTATGGCCTTGTTGCATGATTTTATGATAAACTTGCATAAGATTGTATGTTGTATTTATGCATTGTGAGAGTTATGGTATGACTTGCATAATGGTTGTCTAGAATGCCATTATACTCATAAGTGGTTACATGAGTTTAGTTAAATGAAATATGAGAAGTATTGCATTAAAGTACAACTTCGTTGTGTGATTTATGTAAAGACTTGCATGAGAGTGACATTGACAATGAAGCATAAGCATAACGATTGCAATAAATGGCATTATGTTTGCAAGTAGTGAGATAAGTTTTGTAGTCGCATGAAGTATGAAAGGTATTGCTTACAAGTATGACATTGTTGTATGATTTTTGCATCCGTAACATTAATAATGAAGAATGTATATGATGACTGCAATAGAGGTTATTATATTCATAAGTTGCAATAGAAGTTTTACAATATTAAGAGGTGTGAAAAGTTATGCATAAGAGTATGACTTTATTACATGATTTATCTAAGGAATTATGAGTGTTTTAAAAAATTGCATGATTTCACATAATTAAAATGTCAAATCAAATATTCTATCACAAAAAAAGTAAAGAAAAATAGAAAGTATGATTAACTTACAATATAAATATATAATCTTGCGACTTTCATGGTAAGACTTGCAATATTTTATGCCAAATCAAGAACATAAAAGCAAGGTAATATGCATACTATCCCTTTCTTCAATTATACTAGAGAAAATCCTTAGAAACAAATCTTTTTTTTTTGTGTATTTCTTGAAGTTGGGATCAGAAATGGTAACAAAGAGGACCTAAAGTATCATGTAAAGGAAAAGGAAAGTATGAAATCTAGAAAATGAAATTTAATAGATCTTAGATGTGAAATAAAAGACACATGTTAAAACACTGTCTCAAATGAGAAAAATTTCACAAAGAGTGGACAAGATTTATAGAAATGTATAGAATAACAAAAGCATTGCAAAGAATGGATAAGCTTTGCAAGTAACCTTGAATGTCCTAAGCAAGAAAAACGTTACAAATAATGGATAATGCTTTACAGAGAAACATTGAAATGTCCAAAACAAAATGAAAATGTTACTAAGATAGATAAGGCTTTACATAGGAAAACCGTGGGTAAGGTCATTCATTAAAAGACTCAAAAACTAACAAAGGCCTTGAAAGTTAAAATAACCATAAAGGGTCAGAAGACCTCCTTTATTACGCTTATATGCAATTCAATTTCTTATGTCATAAAGACTCCTTTCTTATTTGTTGAATTTTCACGTAACCGTTCTCATTCTCTGGTATATCATAATGCAACTCATTCATTTTTCACACGACCCTAATATTATTATTATTATTATTATTATTATTATTTAGTAATAACTAATCTAATTTTAAATGTATGAAAAATTATAAATGTACTTAATTTTAAGTGGTTAATTTATTCATATACATAATCTATTAAAAAATAAATAATGAATGCACGTACATCTTTAGCTGATGAATAAGTCAATTCAACTAAAATCATAATCAATCAATTATACAATAAGTAAAAACTTATGCAAATAATTAAACAGAAATTATTTTATATTCTAGTGATATTACGAATCTTTAATTATAATTAATAAATAAAGTATAATTTCTAGTTTTTATAATTTTTAATATTTTAAAAATTAATTATAAAATTAATAATTATTCTTTATTTATTAATTATGATTACAAATAAGTAATTTAACTAAAGCATGCAAAAATTACTCATAATTAAGTACAACCCCGAGGAAGAGAGCAAATAAAGCGGTTCGTATGTGCCCAAAGTAGTTCGAGATCATGTAGACCTTATTTAAGAAACAATCATGTAGACAAAATAGTTCGAGAACCCGAACTCTACTTCGAAGGCTAGAAACATTAAATCTGCCTTTCTCCTTCCTTTTCAGCTCCAAGTATTACTTCGAAAACACAGTGACCCATGCATCGGCAGCTCCAGAATCGATTGCTTGCTGGCACACAAGGGCTTTTCTCATAGCAGATTCCATTTGGTGTTTCCACTGTTGGAATTCGAAACGGGTTCGAATTCGACAACTGAAAAAATATTCAGAAACCAGTGAGTTCCTCATTGAGTTGCTTGATTTTTTCAAGATTTTATTGTTTATTCTCTGCAGCAAAACGAGATTCCTTTCTGGGTCAGCTAGTTTTCATCCCTTTTGAATTATTGACTTCAATCTTTGGCTCGAAGTTCTATTTTTTCCTTAGTTACTTTGCAACCCTCCAACCCTGAATTTCGAATTTCAAAATTGTCTTGATTTGCGTCTTCTTCAGCTGGTATAATTTCTGTTTTGCCCTGTTTTCGAATATTTGTGATTATTGTTCGAGGAACAATGGACGCTGTAGCTGCCATTCAAGGTGATGCCCTTGAGGTCGAGAAGTTCCATAAAGCTTCCAAGCAAAACTGTAGCGTTCTTCAACACTGGATATGTGACGTGGACGACCACAAAAATGTCGGTCTATACAAACTTGGTCCTTTTGTTGATGTCTCAATGGCTGGAGAATTCGCCAAGATCAGAGCCGCCTATCCATCCACAAACCGGAAAATTCTTCTTGAAGATGCGTCGAGCTTTAATGGATGGGGCCATTGGGGAAGCCATACCCCAACTAAGAGTTGGCCAAACAAAGACAAAAACTTTGTATCTTGGGTAAATAGGATGCTCTCTAATGAAGCCATAGAGGCTAAATGGAAAGAACTTAGAATCTATGAGGCAATCCTTACTTGCACTTACCCATTAACCTATGACCCAGTACTAATGACTTCTCTAATGTGCTTTTGGAACACTGTCACCAATAGTTTTTACTTTCCCGAAGGTATGATGTCTATTACAATTGAAGATGTTATGGCCCTCTTGAATGCATCCCCCACAGAGGTGCCACTTGATCCCTTAACTTGTGGGAACAAGAAAACATCATATATGCTGCCCAAGGACCGAGGCCACAAAGAAATTACATCATATTCAAAGTTTTTAGAAGTGGAGAAGAAGAACAGTTCAGTGATTTCTAAGCAAGAGGAAGTGGCATTCTATCTCTATTGGCTCAGCAAGTACATTGTCTGCACGCGCTCAGTTCAAGTTCAGAAGAGTCTGGTTTCACTAGCTGAGACTATCCAAGAGGCTAACAAGCCAATTGCTCTGGCTCCTTTTATTCTTGGGCTCATATATCATTGCCTCAATTCTTCGGTAAGGAGGAATTTCAGTCCCGGAGTGACCGGCCCTCTCTGGATTGTCCAACTTTGGGCTTATGCTTATTTCCCAGATGTTGCCTTATTGCCACTTCCAAGAGAAGGAACTTCTATTTGTTATGGAACCTATTACATTCAACGCCAGCCCAAAAAGCCAGATCGTGACTTCCGAGGATGTATAAATCAACTACTCTCAAAAAGGGAGAGGACTGCCATCGAGTGGATGCCATGGTGTAAAAGGGAGTTTGGGGCTGACTGGTTTAAGAATTTTGTTGATAGAATAGACCTCAGTGAGGAGCATAAGGCTTTCTGGCAATCAATTCTGACTCCTCGGGACTTGACAGTTTACTGTACTTCCGCTGATACCTTTCTTGAGCCTTATTCACCTAATCAATGGGCAAGGCAATTGGGCCACACACAATGTATTCCCATTCCTTTCTTTCGAACAATGAACAGGCCATGGGAAATGAAAGAGAGAGTCAGGGATAATCAACTTCAGTATGCGGCTACCATTCTGCAGGATATCAGTCAGAATGCAACATTCCACAGAATTATGTGGGCCCCCAACGAAGATAAAGAGTTTTTAGACTGGTGGACCAAATATTTTGGTAACATTCTACAGAAAATACCCGAAAATTTAGACATTCTAGCACATTATTTTGGCGGCCCTGAACAACTAGAATCACCAGAAAAATTGCAGACTTTGAAGAGGAAAGTTCAAGTACTAAAGGAGCAGGAGCATCCCAAGAAGAAAAAAGGGCGCAAAAGTTCGGTTGCTGGGCTAATTGAAGAATCGGAAAAACTGCTGAGTTTGAAGACGAAACTTCGCATGCCGAAGAGTGAGGACCTTCCCAGTAAGAAGAAAGGTCAAAAACTTTTAGTTTTGGCAGTAACTAATGAGGCAGAAAAAATGCAGAGTTCAAAGAGGAAAGTTCGCACTCCAGAGGGGTCCAATCCTTCCAGTGAGAAAAGAGACGAGGCGGTTTTAGATGGGGGCCCATCTAATGAAGCAAAGAAATCAAATAGATTGAAGCGAACGGTTCGCACTCCAGAGGGCCATGACCCTCCCAGTAATAAGAGAGGCACGAAAACTCTAGTTGGGCAGCCAATAATTGAACCAAAACCTACTGTTGAAGGTATATTTAGCTTAATCTTTTCGTGCCAGTATTACAGGTTAGGGCATTAAACCATCTAGTTTTTGCTGCAGATTCACCCATTCCCGCAACCTTAGTTACAATTCAAGAACATGCACTAGCTTCCGCAGATTCACCTGTTCCAGAAACTAAAAGAAGAAGAAGAAAGAGCACTCAAGAACAAGTACCAAAGCCACTCCTTCAGACCTCATCTTCACAAGAACAAGGTACACCTTCCATACTGCCCCTAGCCTCTAAACTCCAATGGGATTGCTTCTTAACCTGCAATTTTGATGATTAAGAACTCACTTTCCTTGAGCTTTTTTCTGGGCTGCCATCAAAATTTAGATTATTAAACTATCTGATTATTGTTGCAGATCCATCCATAACCAGAGTTATACAAGAACATGCCGTAGCACCTGCAGATTCATCCATGCCAGTGACTAGAAGAACGAGAAGGAAGAGCATTCAAGCACAAGCACCAAAGCCACTCCTTCAAAGAAATGGTACACCTTCTAGCCTACTATAGGCCTCTGAACTGCTCTTAAACCCATGACAACAACTACAATGATAAGAGCCAGTTTTCAGAGATGTGATTCTTTTTGCATTGTATGCCTTCCTCACTGGTTTTGCCATTGATTAATTTTATCCAGAGGATATCCAAAAGGAGGTACAGAAACAGCCTGTGGCACAAGATGCAAGGCCTGAAGAGGATGAGGAGGGTGCGGAGTCTATTGCCAACATGATCCTGCAGTGTCGAAAAAATGGTGAGATCAGGTCAAAGCAACCACATAGCAGCCCTCGACAAGCAACTATCACTTCTAAAGAGGATGAGGAAAGCCTAGCACTGAACCTGCCTGCTATGGAGTCAACACCACCAGAGAAAGGGGCAGAAGAAAATGCTGAACAAGGCAATGCTTCTTCTCCACAAGTTGGGGCAACTTCTTATCCTTCCTTTTTGTCATTTTTATTTCCTTCAAATTTGACTCTTTCAAAGTCTAATTTTCTTCTGTTTGGATGCATATATCAGCATCCCCCCATACACTGTTCTACTGCCACCGAAGGGGATCTTCCTACTGAAGATGCTGACTCTCAATTGCATGATCCATCCCACGTGGAGGCACTCGAGAGCAGAGAGCAACAACTTCAACTAGAGGCACCCCATCACCTAGAGCATCATGCCAAGGAAGGATTGAGCTTTCCCAAGGAAGTGGACAAAAACCAAATGTCCCCCCTCAAGGAGCAAAGAGGGGGGTCTTCAGCTTTCTTGGTGAATACGGAGGCAACAATCAATGAAGGAGAACAAGCCCTTATTGTTGATATTAGCCCAGTAATAACAAGCCAACTTAAAATTACATATTCCTTAAATTTTTCTTTGGAGTTGCTTTAATTACTTTATGTTGAAATTCCAGGGTTTTGTCTCAAAAGACTTGATAATTCCTCAAACTACTTGGATTGACCAAGAAGCAACTGCAACCACAGTTCTTTCACCCTGGACAAGTGGTCCTCACAATTTTGAGAATCGAGTGGACATTAATCCTCAGTCAACTGAAGTAATTCAAGCTGTGCTGAAGTTGAAAGAACTTCTGCAGAAAAATATTGAGGTTATCTGTACCACTTCAGATATCTCAACATTGTGCTCCCTTTTGTCAGAGCTTGCATCAAAAGGTCCCAATATTGTCCAAATGAAGTACTTGAGGACAGCAGCTCAAGTCATCAAGGAGCTCAGGAAGTCAGTTCCAAAGCTCCTTTCTTACCTCAACTCCTCTGCACACACTGAGCAAGAGAAGCTTGAGCAAGAGATAAAGGAACTGGAAGCTATCTTAACCACTGAACGTGGAAATGAAAGGGCGTGTAAAGCTGAGATTCAGCAAGTAGATAAAGAAATTGAAGCCTTGATTCTGAAGAAGGTGGAGCTGGAAACAAGGAACGAATTCCAACAAGCTTACATCAGCGCTCATGAGAGAGAGCTAGAAGAAAAGCAGAATATATATGACCGACTACATAGTGATCAAGGCTATAGTAGCTCATTTGAGGCCAATGTAGAATTAAGTAGTATTCGAGCGAAGTGGTCTGCTGTGTCTTCTGGCCTTTTAGAATACCTGTAATTTTCTGTATGATTGAGATCCTGTGTTTTCATTTCTTGCACTCATCTTCTCTGTAATCAGCGGAGCTTTTGTTTTAATATAGTCATGTGAAATGGCATAGAGAGTCTGGCCTTTGTTCTGAGGGTAAACAATCATAATCTGGTTAATATGATTGTATCAGTAATTGTCTTTATAGTGAGAGTTTGTATAGTATGCTAAAAGTCTTCGGTTTGAACTTTCTTACTATCAGTGCATCAAAAAATAAGTAATTTTCTTTGGAAATATTTGATAAAAAGTAATTGTATGAATAACTGACGCATACTTTCTCTATCAAATAAATAAATAACTGAGGCATACTGTTACAGGTGCTATCACTGCAGGATTAGGATGAATCATAAATGAAGCCCGTGTTGACCATGGCCACGTTGTTTAGCGATCTCTATGGAGTGGAGCAGATTAAAGCGCGTGTCCTCTTAATTGTGTTAAGCTGCTGCTCCTGTCCTTACTGTCAAAGCCCTTTCTCTTCCGACTGGATTGCATGTTGGGGGGTATCTTGGAATATTTAAGTAATAGGACAAAAAACACAAAGGATTGAATTTTTTGCTATGTCGAAGGGGCTAGTTAGTTGATGCTTCAGCCTGAAAAACAGAGAGGATGGAACTTTCTGCTATGTAAGAAGAAAATTTCTATGGAACACTGGTAGAAATTTTGTTCACAATCGCAATTATTTTTGGATCGCTATGGAATGTTTGGCCTTTCAACCTAGCACCTTAAAGCATATTAGTAAAAGTGATAGGGGAAAGTTTTCTTGTTAATCTCTATAGTGCTACAATTTAGACATATCATACGGGAGATGCAAACGAGTTAAATTATCTATGAGTAATTTGAAATCAACTTGTGAAAAATTCGATTTGAATTTGACTTTAAATGAATTAAGTTTGATTAACATATGAGTTGAGTTTAAATTTTATATTACTCAACTTAAATTATTTATTATCTTAAACAAGTTTATTAATAGAAAAATATTTTAATTTTTACACGATATATATAAATAACGCAATATATAAAAGATTGCATGAAAAAATATAATACTTTAGTTGAAATAATTAGTTTTTGTTAAGTTTAATTATTGGTATTATGTAATAATTGTATAGATATTTTTAATAAATTTGCTAATCACTGAAAAATTTATATTGATAAATAAAATGAGATGAAAAAATTGAATGTTTAGTTTATTTGAAAAGGATAAAATTTAATATGCTTAGATTTAGATGAAATAACAAATTATTGGAGTATTTGTTTTTGTTCATATACATTTGAAACTCTAACTCAAATTGATATATTTAAAGTTTGATGAAAAATCGATATCTAATAACATACTATTTAAATAAACTCATAAATTTATCTGGGTTCATATTTAAGTTAGGTTCAAATTTAAGTTAGAATTATTCAAGTTTAATAATGTTTAACTCATATTTGAACTCATTTATTTTTTTGGCAAGTTTAAGTTTAAATATCAATTTGATTTGAATCATTTGCACTCCTACTAATATGTCAAAAGAATTTCTTCAGACTTTTTATTTGAAGCATAAGTGCCAATAACTTTGATTGGCTTATTTTGAAATATAAATCACGATTCTGTCACTCTGAGTTCCATCAAAATATTAACTGAGTGGGTTTATCATATTTCGAGTAAAATTGGATCAAGAGATTGGAAGAAAATAAATGTATATTTCACAAGGGTCGGATTGGCTTTAGGCTTGAAAGAAAACACTAATGGCCCTGTATCAAGTCGCTTTAGTTGCAGTACTAGTCTAAATAGATTCAAAATTCCCCGTCCAATTATAATTGTGAGGATGATGAGCCCAAAACTTTAAATTAAATTCATTGAATTATTGACTCAACAACTAATGCAATATAAAGAGATTGTCTCCTTGTTATTACTTATATTTTTCCTTATTTTTCGTATCTTTATTTCTTTCAATTATCCTGGTTGGTTCTGTAGTTTGAGGGTATCTTGAACTTTGCAGTTTAAATCTTCTTTATTCAAATCGGGAAAATCACAAGATATTATGGAACCACGTGCCATAGAAATAAGTCCTTTCTTAACATTATCAAAATCAATATCTGTAGGTGGAGACAGGAAACACTGATCTATCATGTTTTGAGATGAACTGGAACAAGCAAGAACGAAATAAGGGATTCATAATGCATAATTATTTCCAATCACAAAAAATGTGATTCACAAAAGCAGCTTCCTCCTTATGATGCAGTAGGATCTAAACGAAGACCCCTTTATGACAACTAAAAATTGCAGGGCAGCTTGGTCACCAGACATCCTCTGACGACAGAACTTGAATTGACAGAACCGCTTGGAACAATGCACTTGTCCAACCTCAAACTCAACCGCAATCAAAGTCCGAAGATGGTAAATGGTCTGCAGTCCTATTTGTTCACCATAAAGTTCATTTTTCCCTAGAAAGAATCCTCCAAAGATGGGACATAAGGGTTTTGGCTTGGCACTTAGCAGTTGGTTGCTTGCACAGATCTTCATTGTCCTGAAAAACAAATATTTATGCATTGGGTAATTTGTAAGCTAACTTCTGCAACTTCCTCCTTCACCCCAAACATCCAGATTAACTTCTTCATTTTTTCCTCCTCCATTTACTCCCTCTTTCTGTCTAATGACAAAAAGGATATCAAGCAAAATGGAGCAACCAAACCAGCCACACAGCGAATTAATACTATGGTGACAAAACCAGCCAAACTAAGAAGAAAAAAAGTATGCTTGTTTATACTCTGCAGATGGCGGCTATTCCCAGTGTTACTTTGAATGAAACAGAAAAAATAGAGAGAGCTTTCATATGTGGTCATGAATCCAATGAAAGGAAGCTCCATCTAATTTTCTGGAATAAAATAAATTAAGAGAAAAACTTTGTTGGTCTGGGAATCAAGAATTCGAAGGTTATGAATGATGCATGTTTATTGAAATTAGCCTGGAGTTTATACTCTGGCTCTTTTGAATCGTGGGCTGAAGCCCAGAAAAGCAACTATGGCAGAGATCAGACTTGGGGGGGGGGGGGGGTTTCCCGTTGTAGTGAAAATTTCAGACTCTCATTTATGGAAAGACATTGCTAGTGTATGGCATCCTTGTAAGCGAAGTGCTGCTTGGAGCATAGGTAACGGAAGGACTGTGAATCTTTGGGAAGATGTTTGGCTTGGGGATAACTGTTTACAAGATGAACTTATAGCAGCCATTCCTTTTTACTTAATATGAAAGTTGCAGAGGCTTTGACAGAAACTGGTTGCCGGGATGTGTCTCTTTTTCATGTGCTGCCGCGGAAGAGCACTGTTGAAAAAATGCATGATGTGCTTCCGCTCAGTCCTCTGGTAGATGAGGATAACTATATTGGAAGTTCACCAAGGATGGCAAGTTCTCTGTTAGCAGCGCTTATGCAATGCTAATGTCATGGAATCAAGCGCAGAACCAACGCATATGGAGACTGATTTGAAATGGTCTGGAAAAAATGAGAACATTTCTTTGGAGGTTGTGTTGCAATGGCCTTCTTACGAACCAAGAATGGGGTAGGAGGAATTTGGGAAATTCAAGATGCCCAGTCTATCAAAAATATGATTGAAGATGCTCTTCATGCCCTACGTGACTCTCAAGCTGCTAAAGAGGCATGGCTTGCATTGGTTGGAGGTTGCTATGGACCAGAGTTAACGGATTCAGTTCAATTTGGAAAATAATTTGAACATAAATGGCGACTTGGAGTGGTGTAGAATCTGAGCAGTGGCAGTCTGGTTTATTTGGTATTTGAGAAATAAAAAGTGTTTCTGACCAATCCCAATAATCCTTGCCATATTATTATGGGTTATGTGAGGGATATTAAAAACTCTTTGGCCTTGGTGCAGAAAATGGAGGTGATTAATAATCCTCTCGTGGGGGAAGTGAATATAAATAACGGTGGTGTAGGAAAGGAAAATTTCACCAATTCAGGATGCGGTGAACTTCTAAGAAATGGAGGAGAGGGGTTAGGCTGGTTTTGCTAGAAAATTGGGTCCCTGCAACGCTTTTATAGTTGTGATTTGGGGAGTTCTAGAAGGGTTATCTTTTGCTTGGGAGTTAGGCTTCTGTAAAGTGACGTTAGAAACTAATTTTAAGGTGTTAGCTAAACTCTTACCTAATGAAGATAGAGATAATCTACGGTTAAAGAGTTTTCTAAGCAATTGCCAAACACCTTTTAGCAGACACTGGATAGTTTGCATTACCTATATGTATTATGAAGGAAACAAATGTGTTGATCGATTGACTACCTATAATCTCGAGCAACCTTTAGATTCTATGTGTTTAATAATCCTTTTCTGCATTTTCATATTTTATTATTAGTTCCTGTGTAAGGGGTTTCTACTCTAAGACGAGTTCATATGTAATTTTCGTTTTCTGGGCAGGATATCCTTCTTGTGAGGCAGGATATACTTCTTCATAAAAGACTCACACAAACATGTCATGCAAGTTCAGCTTGGTGAGCAAACCCCTTGACGGCAAAACTTCAATGACAGTATTCCTTAAAATAATTCGCTTATGCAAGCTCAAGCTCAGCAAATGTGGATGTCTTGCAATGTTGGATGATTTGCAGCTCATTTTGTTGACAAAAAAGCTCAATTTTTGCCAATAGGGTGGTGTCTCATTGCTATGCTTATCAATTGACAAGTATGAGGGTCGAGTTTCATTTCTTCTCCTCTTTTCTTGACTAGGCGCTACCCTACTGGTGATAGTGGATGCATTGACAAAAAAGATTCTTAGAGTAAGGATGACTTTCTTTGAAAGTTTTAGTAAATAAGAAAGACTCTTAAAATAACTCTCTCTGAATGTCGAAGTAAAGAAAAGAAAAGATAAGATAAGATAAAAAAAAATCGTTTAAAAAATTTAACAAACTTCTCATCAAACTGAAGCAAACTAGTAAGGAGATCACAAGAGGGAATAGTATGTTTATCCAAACTTCTTGATAGGATATTAGGGTCTGCAAGTACGATTTCGGGAATATCAAAACTCGAAACACCTCTAGACTTTAAAAACTCAATTTTACGCAGAATGGTTTTCGCAGGATCAAGTTTAATTAAGTTTGGGCTTATTCTTATGGCTTGTAGCATTTGGGATTGAGAGAACCCTTGATTCTTGAAGAACTCAATCACCAAATCTGGTTTATCTCAACTTTTAAAATGCAGGTACTTGGAAATTGAAACAGCTTGATCAAATGAGATCCCATAATTGTTGATGAGATATAAGATAGTAAAAGATTGCTCATTTGAAGCAATTGATGCAAATATCATGCAAAATGACAACCAATTGATTATGTTAATAGTTAATTGATTGTATATATCTAATTTGACTAGATAGAAAATATCTCTAGTTGGGAAATATTTCTAGTTTTATAGTAAAATTGAGTTTAGTATTACTTCCATTTGTATTTTGACAAATAAATCAATCACTCTCTAAATTTTAGGAACTATTTAATCATGATGTCAAAATAACTTATTTATTAAAACGTAATTGGAAGTAGTACTGAGATTTTAGTATAATGATATTTCAATCAGCTGATAGTATTAATTGTTTTTATAAAGATATTTAGTAAAGTTAATTATTTATTATTAACTGTTTATATATAAAATAATATATAAGAACATGTATATATTTTATAATTTATTTAAGTATTCTTTTATTTTAATAATATTTTAGATTATAATATATTATTTATTAGATGAATTATTTTTGAAAATAGATCATTATAATTTATTATACTAATTTGATTTTCCTTTAAAAATTGAATAATTATAATTTTTTAGTGAAGAAACTCTTATAATAATTTTATAGACACAATAACTATTAAAATTATATTAATTATTTCTAATACTAAATTTAAAACCCATATATTTATTATTAAAAACATAGATGAATTACACATTTTAAGTATAAAAACTTATCTTTTATGATTAATATTATCCTTTTTTTCCTTAATATGTATTATTTTTTAATTCAAAAAATATCTTTGGACAAAAGATAAATAATTTTCTCAATAATTTTTTTATTGTTCTCTACAAAATAAAGCATATATTTTTTTATACAATTTGATAGAAAAGACATGATTATATTTATATATTTTAATATAATTTATTATATTTATATAATTTCAAAAAATAATTATAATTTAGTATATTTATATATATTAAAATTTTCTTTAAGTAATAAATAAAGTTTTCTTATGTATAAATGATTGAAGTATAAAAAATTGTATAATTATAAGTAAGAATGTCTTTTTTTTATAATAAATTCAAATCAACTGTTTTAAAAAATATTATTCCTAACTTTTTTCAAAATGATTAATTGAGGGTTAATAATTTGATTAAAATAACTATTTACTAAACACTAAAATTAATTAATTAACTAAATCAAATAACTAAAAACACTCAAATTAACTCAAAACCAATTAAAAAATTATTTGTCAAATACTCTTAATAATTTCAGGAGCAAACTAGTCCAAATTTTCACGGAAAATTGCAGCTGGTAATGGCAACATGCCTTAGAAAAGGAACGAACCTGCGCAGAAATTAAAGCATGGATTCGAAAATTGAGGCAGAGCAAGAAGAAACTCTCCGATTTTTTGCCTTGTGGCTACTACTAACAATTTGTCATTTCATTGTTATTAATTAAATTAATAAAATAATTAATTTTTATTTGAAAACTTTTAATTTAAGTAATATTCAAATTTTTTGAAAAATATTTTGTACCTTTCTTTCATTTAAAATTCGATTTTTAATCTTTCCATATATGTATAATAATTTAACTATTTTTATTATTAAAAAATAATTAAATTTTAATTATTCCCTCCCTCAATACTTATTGATAGTAGGCATAAAAAATTGTGCGTCCACTGGCAAGCAAAAATTTCTTATTTCCTAAGAAGGTATACTTGAGCGCAGTCTTTTACAGTTGAAGTTGTTTTAAATGCCAACAGGCTGTTCTCGGCTTTGCCCTCTACTTATATCTCACAAGCTTTCAGATTGTAGACTTCGCGTTGGCTTTAGTTTCTCTATTTATTTTAAAACTGTCATTTGGGTCCAATTATATCCAAGGCAGATGTTCCCTTTTGTTAACGAATAAATAAAGTAGCAAAAAAAAAAAATATTTCACCAGAAAAAAAAAAGGAAGAAGCAAACAATTCTTATCAAGTAGCATATGATGATGTAGTTTAATGTTGATTTCACTTGGGTGACCGGTAAATCTACAATGGCTGTTGTAACAAAAATAGTGAAGGAATGATAATTGGGCTTTGGTATGAAAACTTCAAAAGTGTTTCAACATTAAAAGTGAAATTATTGGCAATTCACAGAGATATATCGATAGCTAATAATTTTTATTATAGAAATGTTTTGATAGAAAGTGATTCAAAAGTTATATTGAATGCACTTATGGGGATTTCCATTTGTCCATGCAGGAGTTTATGTGTCTTTGAATTTCTGAATGATTTGTTACAAAATGTTTCTTATGATTCTCTTAGTGCTCTAAATCTTGTAATGGGAAAGTACATAAGGCAGCAAATTTGATGGGGGTTACGTAGTTTGTCGCATGTTTCCTGTAATTAAGTATGCCACACTTTATCATACGTAGTACATAAGTCAGCAAAATGGATTTCAAATGTTATTTGATGTGGATATTGCTCACGTTCTGAATTACAAATGTTTATATTTTGAAAAAAAAAATGATATACGATGATGTTGTACTTCTTTTAAGAATATTTTGAACAAAAATTACTATTAGATAAATTATTATATTATTACTCAATGAATGTCCTGCACAACCGGATTTGCATTTATAAAAAGACAACATATTTAACTTTGTTTTGTATACAAATTAAGCTCATAGCTTCAAGAATAAGCTCCTTCTACTTCTTTTACGAAAGAATAGCTTAGTTACTCATGTCATGGCATTTTTTATGAATAAACAAAAAGAACTAGTTCGTGAGATAGTTAGTCCTAAGGTTTAAAAAAAAAAAATTGATCTTTTTAGATGTCAACTGATACAATTAATCCAGTTAATTAGGCATAAGGTACGGAAAAAAATCAAGATGTTCCTTCACAGGAATAAATTCTAGATGCCATTTGATATTGTCAATCCTTGAGTTAATTAATTAGTTGAGGTGAAAAAAATGCAGAAAATGTAGGCCTTATTCACTTGATCTCATCTGGTAGGTGAAGTTCTCGACCTGTATGGTAAAGATATCTAGAAAAGCCAAGGGAGCAAGGCAAACAATTACTTAGGTGACATTATAGTTTGTGAAATTTTTATTATATTTTCGGGAATGTTTTAAAGGAATGTAAAATTTTTATATTTAATTTAAATTTTAAAATATGTTAATAATTTTGAAAATATTTTTAATTTAATATTTTTTCTAAAATATACTCATAGAGGGTGGTTATCTTACATTCTTATTATATGAGAATGTTTAATTAATATAAAAAAATATTTTGCCCCTCCTATCACATGCTATGATCAATTATTATCTATCACCATATGCCATCGATGATCATCACTAGTTATTATCTATTTTTAGTGATATACTTATCATTAATGATTATCTTTCATTGCTATCTATTGTCAATAATTACTATTCACTACCATATATTGTTATTAACTATTATTGACTATTACCTATCACTAGTAACCATTATTTACCACTATTCATTATTGGTTACCACCATTTGTCACTATTCATTGTTGACGATCATAACCAGCCATCACTCATTATTAGTAATTATCACTGATTACTACTTATTGTTAATGACTATTGCTAACCATCACATATTATCGCTAAGAACCATTGACCACTATTCATTATCGATAACTATTGCTAGTAACCATCCATTTTTTGTAATCATCACTGGCCATCACTTATTCTTGATAACTAGTGTCAGTCGCTTTTTGCTATTAACGACCATTACATGCCATTATTACTATCATTATCTATCGTTGATGATTACTGTAGGTCAACACATACCATCCATAACCACTTAATTTTTAATAATTAAATAATATTTTAAAAATATTTAAAATAATTAAAATATAATATTATAAAATTCTTAAAAATATTTTTAATTGAACCAAATATAGGAATGTCATATTTTCATGAATTAAATTCTTAAAAATTACATTTTCAAAAATGTTTAATTCTATGAACCAAATGTGTAAAGTAGGATTTTTACACAAGCAACACTTTCTCTTTTTCTCCAAGTAGATTGAGTTTCAATTGCAACATATTATTATAAGAAGCAAAATTTGTTCATCTGCATAATTACTTTGTTAACCAAAATTTAAAGCAATAACTATAAAAAAATGTAGATAAAAATAGGTAAGTGGTAGTCTTAATTGTTTGCCATTGTATTAAAAAAACTTGCTACATTGCTATGAAAATAATCTCATTTGAAAGATTGGAAAAAGTAAAATAAAACATTTGCTGATGGTAGATGGTGTGTAATCCTATTTGTTGAACATTAACCCCATTTTTTTCCTTAAGAGAAATCCTCCAAAGAAGCTACATGGAGTGTTAACTTAGCAATTACTAGTAAGGAGCAGCCAATAACTTAATTAGTCCACATATTTTACTCTATGCATTGGCAATTTGTTGCTTGCACAAATTTTCATAGTCCTGAAAACAAAATAAATTACATATACAATAGGTAATTTGCTTGCTTCTGTTGCAACTTCATCCCTCCCATGCTTGATATCTAGTGGGTAAATTAAAACTTCGCACTGTATCTTTTTTTTGGTTTTTAACCATGGAGAGGTGAAGTCTCAGGATATGATACACTATGCAGTTTCTTATCATCCTTTAAGTCATGTTGTTAACAAGAATACACAATAAATTGCAAAAGACATAACCTCAATGTCATGTTTCAATGAACTTCCACGCTTGATAAATGTGGAATGCAATAAAAAACTAATGCATCATATTTGAGAATAGTAGAATAGATAAAATGCAATGCTCCCAACAAAAAAAAAAGGGAGAGATTATGGTGCACCACCAAAAAAATGGTGCACCGGTACAATAGCTAATCAGTGGTTGAGATTTGTTGGATTGATAGAAATGGAAAATAGCCCCTTAAAGTATAATAATTATGAAATAATCACAAAAAATGATAAATTAAAAAATGGCACTAGGCCTCACTGAATACAATCCATTTCAAGAATTAGGATTAAAGAATAGAAAAGTATGAACAGTGATTGATTTTGAAGGCCTTTAATGGCAAAGTCAACAGCGTAACCATGGTGAGATGAAGGATGCCATGGATTTCACTAGGAGGCTACTAGAAGATATATATTATAGCATCACTTTACTCCATTGTTGGTTTTACTATTACTAGTCTCTTGTAGCCACCGAGTTAAGATTTTAATTCCGACAATTTTTTTCTAGGAGAACTTCAATTGAAATTGGCAAGGGATTGAAATTACAATTTCTTGCTTCTTCGCTTAATGAGTCAGGCCTCATTAGCTTAAAGGTTTTTGGCAAATTATGGATTTCAATCGTATAGAGTCTAATAGTTTCTATGATCCGATTGTTTTCTTGAAGATTTTCCTTCATGTTCCTCATATTGAGCTTTCTAGAGAAAATTGATTGCAATTTCAGCTTTCATATCATCATTTAGAATGTATGAACCAAGATTCATAGGAATTTTTCTTCAGATTTCGTATTTTCCAGATTTTTAAAGGCTCCTTGATATAATTTTATGTTGCGATTTCTTCTTTTTCCGAAAGTACGAAAACAAGATTTTAATAAGTTCATTAGCTTCGATTCGGCCAAAAAAGTCTAGACTTCAACCAAAAGGACTCAATTTACTAAAGAATTGAGCAACGTTCCCATGAAGAAAATTCATTATAGTGAATCCAATGGATTTTTTGAGAAAATAGGTAAGGATGAGAAAGTGGATTTGTTGAAGCTCAAATCTTCGCCCCTGATCATGAAAAATTGAAGAAAAATTTATAGAATTTTATGATGATGAACAGAACCTTGTAATCCATTCTATCGTAATAAAATAGTGGGATTATTTTATTATTTAGCCAGATATTGATAGGTTATACTGTTATTTAACCGGCTTGAAAGAATTAATTAAAAATTGCTTAAAAAAACGTGTGATTTTATACAAGCCGTTGATTAGCTGTTGCATCGGTGCACCACTTTTATGGTGCGTGGTGCACCATAGTCCTATCCAAAAAAAATATAACTTATAACGAATTACTTGTGTCAACTTAACAACTGTTCTGCTTTTTCTGCTTTCTAGTCACCCCTAGAAAGCTCCGTTTTAGCACGATAAAGCTTCAATAATTCTTCAGCCTTCTTCTCATGACACAGTATATACCTCTTCACAAAGACTATTTCAGAATACTTAAACATGATTCGCGAGGATAGCTTGGTCACTAAACCCTTTGACAACAAAACTTGAATGATGGAACCCATTAGAATGATTCGCTTATCCAAGCTCAGCGACAACAATTGTGGACGTCTTGCAACAATGGAAGATTTGCATCCCATCTCGCTGACAAAAAAACCCCAATTTTGCCTCAATAGTTTTCTCTGCTAACGTCATACATAATGGAGATCTTCCAAATGCTTCAAGAATATCATCATCAGTTCAACTCCACCTTTTGAAAACAGCAGACTTTCCTGCCCATGTGAATTTGCTTATGCTTTTCACTGTTCAAATAGCTTGAACAAATTTGAACCTTTGAGGATTAAACGCCATTTCCTTCACTTCCTCCACAAATGTCTTAAATGAGGTTGTCTGGACAATGTCTCAGGCTGGTATTCTATTAATTTGAAAATATGCGATTCAGAAACTCCTTCTCTTAATAGGTGATATTAACTATGGCAAAGGCTTTAAAAGAAACAAGAGTGCCAGGGGTTTTAAAAGAAACAGGAATGTCAGGGATCGTTTAAGAGCTTTAACAAACTTCTCATCAGACTGAAACAAAATGCTAAAAAAAATTCAAAAAAGGGAATGATGTGTTTGTTCAAGCTTTTGAATAGGATATTAGGTTCTACAAGTATGATTCTGGGAATGTTAGAGCTCAAAACACCTTTGAACTTTAAAAACTCAATTTTAGGCAGAAATTTTTTCTCGAATCTGAATCCTCTCCATTTTTTTATGTCAATTTTCTATCAATTTTTATCTCTCTTCAAAATTCACCCGACACATTTCTTGGTAAATGCACCGGATCTAAATCCAATTTTCTCAGGATCAAGTCTCAGTAAACTTGGGGATGCTCTTACAGCTTTTAGTGCCTGGGCTCGTGAGAATCCTCGATTCTCAAAGAACTTAATCACCAAATCTGGTTTTTGTTAATTTTAAAAAATGTAGGGACTTGGAAATTGAAATATCTCGATCCGATGAAAACCCACGATTGCTAAAAAGATATGAGACAGTAAAAGACAGCTCACTTAAAGTGATTGATGTGGATTCCACATAAAACAAGAGGTTTCAGAAACAAATCGATCCAAGTTTTCCCCAAAAAACGCAGCTGCTAATGGCAATACGCTGGGGAAATGGAAAAAAATTTGGGCAGAAATTGAAATATGGAATCGAAAATTAAGGCAAAGTAGGAAGGAACTCACCCATTTATTGAAGGTCGTGTTTATGATCCCTTAAGTAAGAGTAGAAGCATTACAACCCTTGACACGTGGGATATAGTAAATCATTGGATGATTTTTTTTTTTTTTTATCATTGTATGAGTTTCATCATTGAGCCACTAAGCTTTAAGAACCGAAATGATATTTTCCTCTTTACATTTATGATTTAGTGCGGAGAAATTGTTGCATAAAAGACCCTTACTATGTAAAATGAGCTGCTTGTGTGAGTGGTTTGGGTTGTATTTAGTTTGATTTTTATTTTTTTTTTGAAAAAAAGAATGCATTGCATGTGGAGTTTATGTCATATTTAATGCAATAAATAATTTAATTAATATTTTATTGATTAAATCAATAAATTGTAAGCAAATTAATTTTTAGAGATATTTGATGTACTAACTTATTTGAAAAAATAAACCCTTATTTGATTAGTTTTACAAAATAGATTATAATGTATAAGATAATAATTTTTCAAAAAATTTCAAAATTTATCTAATTTATTTTAATCAAATGATAATCTATATATTAATCATATCAATAAATATTTAACATATTTTCATTAATTCAATATAAATAAATGAGTAAATAAATATGTAATGTTAGGAATATAGTTAATTAAATTATAGATAATCAATTATTCTTATTTTTAATATTTTAATTATATAAATATAATTTAATTTTAAAATAAATATAAATTAATTTAATTTATATATCTATTTTTATTAATATTTTCTTTGATATCATTTTATATATTTTAATTAGTTTAATAATTAATTTTACTAAATATTTTTTTATATAAATAGTTCTCATTAGGTATTAACTAACTTATTAATTATATATTAGTTTGCTTATCAACTAATTGTATCAAGCAAAGTATATATTTTTTATCTTCAACAATGGATAATTTAATAAAAATATGAATGAATGATGTAATTTAAATCCTAAAAAATTGATATGCCCAGAATTTGAAATGTGGGAGGTTGATGCCAAACTTATATAAACTTATCAATTATATATTAAATCGCTTATCAATTAATCACGTCAAATAAAGTATATATATTCATAATAGCACGGATAATTTTATAATAATATGAATAGATGATGTAATTTTAACAGTAAAAATTTGATATTGTCTAGAATTTGAAATGTAAGAAGTTGAAGCTAAAATTATAAAATATTAAAAAAAGAACATAATGTATAAGTAGTAATTAGAAAAAGATGCTATGAAAGAGTTAGAATTCAATATGCCATGTTTATTTTACAATCTTGCATTGAAATTTCTAAATATTAAATTGTTGAGAAAATCATATTTAATTTTAAATATAATATTAAAAAATATAGATATAAAAATATTGATAAAATTGTTAAATATTTTTATAAAAAATTTATGATTAATTAAATCGTATAAAAATAAAAATATTGTATTATATCTATATTATTTAGTAATATTAACATTTAGTCTACAAACAACAAGAGACATTGAAAAAGAAAAAGAGGAAAATATATAACGGAATAAAAAAAAAGAAAGAGAAATAATGTTTATGCTCTAAAATAATAATTTAAAAATAGAATATATAATTAAGCAATTCAATTAAATTCAATACTTAACTTGTTTATAATTATTTTATAATAAAAATAAAAATATAATCTTATATATATTATCCAATGATATTGCTATGTGAATTCTCAAAATAATAAGAGTTAAAAATAAAATATTTAATTATGTAATTAAATTAAGTATTTAAATTATTTATAATATTTTTAAAATAAAATATACTATATTATATCTAAAAATAGATTATTTAGTAAGTAATTCAATTATACCATATTATATGCATAATATATAGTGATATTAACTGTGTTTAAATTATAAATAATACGAATGAATAAAAAAGAAAGAAAAATGACAATAGAGAAATAGTGAATACATTATAAAGTAATAAGGATTAAAAGTAAAATATATAATTAAATTAAAATTTAATTTATTTAAAGTATTTTAAAAATAAAAAATAATATATTAGATATAGTCATACTACTTAATGATATTATATTCTAAGTTTTAAATAACAAAAATAGATATAAAAAAGAATAAAATTATATAATGAAATAAATAAAAAATAAGGTTTCAATATTTAACATATGTGTAATATCTTTACCTTTATATATAGGTTAGAATTTTTTATTTTTTCATGTAAATGAAAAAATTATATTATTGATTTAATGACAGTAAAAAATAAAAGAAATTTTTAATGATTTTCATAAAAAATATTAATTTAAAATATTTAAATCAATTTTGCATATTCTTTCTTATCACCATAATAAATATATTTATTAATTAAAAAATTATTAAGAATAAAAAATTTATTTTAATATTATCTATTATTTTATTATTTTCATGTTCATCGTTTTTAGACCCATCCAATCTAAGCTTCCATTGTTGGAGCTTCCGTTAATCCAATCCCCAAAAAGAGCTCGTTGGGGTCATTGTATAATTTTTACATTTCAAGGGAAAAGAAGTACAAGTTAAGAAAACTTGACTCTCTGAATTAACCTCTGACACATGATTTGTCAAATGGTAGAAACATGGATACCTGACATCACCTTTATTAAAAGTGGATTGCATCTTGGATCTTATGGAATGAAGTGAGAAGGAATAACAACGGGAAAGAATAATACAACAGTACTTTTGATAGGTACTAAAATATGAATTTTCATTCTTTATGGAGTATTTATAAAATAAAAATGATGGAATAATTTATTTGCACATTCATAGATTGAATTTTTTATAATATTATTCTTATTATATTTTTAAAATTTTAAAATTAATTTAATTGAAGAATTGCACTTTTTTCAAAAGTTTTTATTATTTTTATTATAAGTATGAAAATATTTCAAATTTTTATGAAATATATTATATTTAATTAATTTTTTAATAATGTATACTATTAATTGATATAAAATAAACAGTACGTTATCTATATTTTCTTTTACTAATGTATAATTTTTTTAATAATATTATAATTACATTATAAATGAATAAAACATATTTATTAATATTTTTAATTAAATATAATATAATCTTAAATTAACTTCATTTCAATAGTTTAATATATATAAATTAATAAATTTAACACAAATCATCTATATATTTAAATATAAAAAATTATAAATAAATAAAAATAATATTACCATTTTATGTAAAATTGTATTAATTTATATATTTTTAATTTAAAAGTATTATTATTATTATTATTGATAACTTTTGCCATTTTATTTTATTAAAATTTTATTATATCAAAAATAAAATATTCTTTATCAAACTAAATATAATTATAAAATAATTACTCCATCCTTCTTTATTTTATTTTCATCTTCTTCCTTATTTTCATTCTAATTCCATGTGATCAAACATACCGTAATACTATACATTTGAGCGCGCTGCGCACAACAGAGATAGATAGTGCAGAGAAGTGTCGCGGATGCGAACGCGAATCTACCCGGGACTAGCCTTAAACCGCACCGTCGTTTACAGTTGAACTAATTTTAAATGCCTGGCAGCCACTCTTGGCTTTGCCTAGTTATTTTTATAGGACAAACCCTCCTTTCTGTTTTTAAAATTCATTTTTTTTTATTTTTAACTTTTTGTGAAATATTTTACCACAATGTGAAAATATTAATTGGATGCGAGGAAGTTTTGATTGAATTGGGTGAACAAATGGAGTGGGCCGGATCCAGCTGTAAACAATGGAGGATTGAACCGAGAAATTAGTTTTAAGAATTAGATTTCAACGTATTTTAAATTTGTTTTATAAATAATTCAAAAGAAGAGATTAAGGGTCTTTGTGTTTTTTATTTTTAATTTTTGAAAACAGTTTTATAAAATAGATTTCAAAAATAGTTTTTAAAAACAATGAAAATAAGAATATGTTTGATAAGTTAATTTGAAAACAGTTTTCAATTATAATAATATTATTAATAAAGTGTGTTTTGGAAATAAAAAAAATAAGAGTAACTTAAAATTGTTCTTATTTTCAAAACACGTCTTAAAAATAATTTTTAAAAATAAAGAGAGAAAACACTTAAACAAACAAATTTTTTTATTCTTTTATTTTTAAAAATAAAAACCAAACAGACGCTAAGATATACTATTGATATGGTAATATATCAGTATATTATCATATTTTATTATATATTAAATCTATATTTTTAAAGATTAAATTTGATACATTATACAATAATAAATCAATAGTCAGATTTGATGATACACCAGTGAACCATTATGTTAGTGGTGTACCATGGTCATCTCTTAGTTCAAATTTAAACTTATATATTTAAAATTAGTTGGGTCTATTTTGTATTTATATATTAAATATTTTATATATTACATGATGCAAATTTTAATTATTAAAAATATATGTGTATAATATTTTTCACTCGCATTGTATATATATTAAATAAAATATTTAAATAAATACAAACATATTTTATATATCTATATGTTTCAATCATATTAAAATATTAAAATTATGGCAAAACACCGTGAAACATGGATTATTTCCTAAGTTTATTCTGAAGATAAAAAATATTTAAAAAGTTATATAAAAAAATAAAAAAATAAACTATAAATGTCTTGTTATTAATATAAATTCAGTCAGATTATATTGTTGCTCACCTCTGAAATTGCAGGCTTTGTTTATGTTGAGTTTGGTTTGTTCATTGCTATTAAAAATTGTTTAATTTAAGGTTGGTTTTCTCCTCATTAAGGAATAATTAAAGAAGAGAAAGCAAAACAATACTTATTTCACTAAAAAGAAAAGAAAGAGGCAATTCTTAAATAATATAAACTTTTTCCATTACTAATATCACATTATAGTACAAGGTAATGCAGAACTACTTGTAAGATTATTTATTTCTGACAAAAATCACTAATTGATAAATTATTATAAGATTACTCCATGAAATTACATATTTAACTTTTTCTTTCCGATAGAAGCTTAAACTTATACCTTCTATTTTTTTTGGGTTGCATTTGAGCATTTTTTTTAATCCTTCACAAATTTTCAAATGTAAAAAAAAAAAAAATAGCTTAATCACTTGTTTCAATAACATTTTGTCATGGAAAGCACTTTTAGCGCTACTCTTATACAATTTTTACGAAGTGTATTATTTTTTTAATTCATCAAATTGATTTTATGTCATGTTAGATTGTTATATTGGAAAAAGAAAAAAAATATACTTGACAACATTGTACGAGATTGCTAAGTTGAAAAAAATAATATGTTTGACAAAATTTTATAGGAATAACATTGAATTTTCAGTAATACTAAAATCTCTTCTATATCATTATCAACAAAAAGATCGTGATCATGAGATAATTAATCATAAGGTTAAAAAAAAATTAAACTTCCTAGATATTAATTGATATGTTTAATCTAGTTAATTAGTCAAAAGGTAAAAAAAGTTAAGATTTATCTTTATAAGAAGAAATTCTGGATTGTATCTGATACTGTCAATCTTGAGTTAGTTACAAGGTTAAAAATGTAGACAAGTGAAGTTCTCGACCTATTTGCAGAGAGGTCAGGAAAAGCCAGGGAAGCAAGGCAATCAATTCCCTGGAGCAAGACATTTATTTACACAAGCTGCAATTTCTCATTTCTCCAACTAGAATAAGCTCCAATTGCCATATATTATTTTAAGAAAAAAACTTTGTTCATTTGTATAATTTTATTGTTAAAAAAAGCTTTAAAGTAACAACCATAAAAAATGCAGTCAAATGAAGATAAGAAGTAGCTTTAATCGTTTGCCATTGCATTAACAAACTTGCTGCACAGCCATTTTGATTGTGAAAAAAATCACAGCAGAGGACAATATTTTTTGTAAGAATATAATTATAAATTATTAAAATAATGAAAAATATTCCACATGTTTTATGTCGAATGCTAGGAGTTTAATAAAAAATAATTTCTTTTTCAAAGAAGCAATTATTTTCCTTTATTACCGTAACTTTACATATCATCTTTATTAGTAATAAGATATAGAACCAATATGTCACTTCTTTCATACAAGTGTCACTTTTTCATCCATCCAGAAGCACACTGAGATTTTTTCTTATGGAAAAGGACTTCTGAAAAACATTTGGATCCGAAAGATTGGAAAATGTAAAATAAAACATCTTCTGATGGTGGATGGTGTGTAGTCCCATCTGTTGAAGATAAACTCATTTTCCTTAAAGGAATCCTCCAAAAAAGCTACATGGAGTGTTGGATTGGCAATTAGCAGTGAAAAGCAGCAAACAACTAAACAAGTCCTCATAATTTACTCTTTGCCTAGGCAATTTGCTTGCACAGATCTTCATAGTCCTGAAAAACAAATAGACTAAATATACAGGGGCTAATTTGCTTGCTACCCCTGCTGCAATTTCCTCCCTGCCATGCTTGATATACAACGGGTAAATATAAGCTCCATTTTGTATCATACTTTTTGTCCTTAATCATGGAAAAGTATAGTTTGGGGATATCATACATTATGCAGTTTCTCATTCTTCTTGAAGTTATGCTATTAAAGAGAATACAAAATGGACTGCAGAAAACATAATGAAACTCCAAGTCAAGTTTCAACAAACTCCTATGCTTGATAAAAGTGGAATACAAAGGGCTTATTGCTTTTATGTTTTTCTGACTTTAAATCGTATCTTTTTTTCTTAATCATGATGGAGACATGTAGTTTCAGGATATATCATACACTCTGCAGTTTCTGAGCATCCTTCTGCAAGTTATGCTACTAATAAAACTCATTCTCATTCTCACGTTTCAACAAACTTCTGTGTTTCATAAATGTGGAATGCAGTCCAAAACCGCGCTTCATATTTGATATGAATTAGAATAAAAAAAGGAATGCCACCAAACAGATAAATATAATTCATTAACAGATACCAGCGTATCAACCTTACAGCTATTAGAGACCTTCTGCCTTCAAGTCACCTGAGAAGCTACAACTTAGCACGATACAGCTTCAATAATTCTTCAGCCTCCTTCTCGTGACGCAGGATATACCTCTTCATAAAGAGTGTTTCAGAACACTTAAAGATGGAACGCAAGGACACCTTGGTCACCAGACCCTTCGACAGCAAAACTTGAATGACAGTATTCCTTGGAATAATTCGCTTATCCAAGCTCAAGCCCAGCAATTGGGGATGTCTTGCAATGATGGAGGATTTGCAGCCCATCTTCTTGACAAAAAACTCTAATTTTGCTTCAATATTATTCTCAGAGTACGCCATACAGAGTGGATATCTTCGAAATGCAGCAAGCATCTCATCATCCGTCCAACCCCACATTTTGAAAGCACCAGCCTTTCTTGCCCACGTCGATTTGGTCATGCTTGACAATACAGAAACAGCAATGACAAACGTGAACTTCAAATGATTAAATCCCAACTCCTTCACTTCCTTCACATACGCTTTAAATCGGTGAGATTCCCTACAGAATGTCATGGGTTGGTATTCTAATAATTTGATAATGTGCGAGTCAGAAACTCCTTCTGCTCTTAATAAGTTGATATTAGGTATGACAGCTGTGTTAGTACGAACAATAATGCCCATGCCCAAGAATCGTTTGAGAGCTCCAACAAATTTCTCATCGGACTGAAATAAATTAGAAAAGAAATCAAAACAGGGTACGATGTGTTTCTCCAAGCTTCTTTGTAGGATATTAGGCATCGGAAGTATGATTTTGGGAATATCAGAACTCAAAATGCCTCTGGACCTTAAAAACTCAATTTTTGGCAAAAGGACCCTGTCAGGATCAAGTCTAAGTAAGTTAGGAAGCATGCTTACAACTTTTAGCGCCTGGGCTTGTGAGAACCCTTGATTCTCGAAGAACTTAATCACCAAATTTGGTTTTTCCCCACTTTCAAAACGGATATACTTAGAAACTGAAGCAGCTCGTTCCGGTGAAAACCCAAGAGTGTCAATGAGATATGAGACCGTAAAAGACTGCTTATTTGAAGCGGCTGACATGAATTTAACATAAAACAATGGGCTTCGGAAACAAACCGATCCGAGTTTTTTCGGAAAATAAACGAACTTGAACAGAGATTTAAACATGGATTCAGAAATTGAGGAAGAGAAAGAAAGAATTCACCAATTTCTTAATAGTATCAGCAGCGAGTTGCGAACTCGAGAGCGCAGCCGACGGAGAGGGAAGAACACAACGGAATGAGGTTTCAGGCCAGCAAGTACTGTTGCAAGCCCTCAATACATCGTTGTTTACATTTAATTTGTTTTGAATGCGCAGCAATTCTTGGCTTTGCCTAATATTTAGATGTCACAGATAAGAGTTTAAATTTATTCTAATGTTATCGTAAAGTTTTTCAGATTATCAATAAATTAAAAAATAATATGCTATTAAAAGCTAGTTGTATGTAAGAATTTTCATCAGTAATAAGAAATTTTTAATTACTATTTTAATGACATAATAACACAAATATTAATGATTATGTAAATTTATTTTATATTAATAGATCAAATTTAAATTGAAATAATAATAAGTAAAAGAATTTTTTTAGCAAATTCACGAGGCATAAGCTCCTAAAAAATAGAGCACAACAAAAAAATAAAAATAAAAAACAATTCATTAAACTATCTACTTAATTATTATAATTCTTATCAAATTAACAAGCACCTGACACCTTAAATTTGTAGGGTGAGATAACAAGCAAAAATTATTCTCCATATTGTCCCCAAAGTTAACTAACTAATTAATACACTTGTTTCCTTCTTTATAAGTATAACAAATTGGAATAGTCCACTCATTTTTTAGAAGTTCTCTAATTACTTTTAAATATGTTAGACCATTCTTGATATGCCTTTCTCATTTGTTAAACAATGCACCAAAACTAATGAGTGATATTTCAAAATGACCTGCTTAAAATTTAGGGTCTATGTTAATTTTAAACCTTCGTAAGCACCCCATATTTCTATCTTACAACATGGCACTATCCTAAATTTTCAGCAAAGCTATAAATCCATTACTCATGACTCCTTTTAATCTACGATTAGTTTTCTTGTTATTTGTTTTTAACTTTCTATTTGCATTAATATGCACCCAATCAACTAGAAACGAAAGTTAGGTGATATGGACATTACTTACTACTTTTTGAGTGATTTTATGATTAGCCTAAACAAAAATGTGAATTTTATTTATAGTAACTTTTCACTATTTCACTTTACCTCAAATTTTTACTCAAGGTTCATTTAATTAATAAATATCTCTTTTCCTCATCTATTTCACTATAAATCTTTATTTCAAAACTTATGAATACATTAAATTTTATTTTCCAATCATTTGATGAATTGGTTTATTGAAGTCCTATTAAAATATTTCCTTATTCCTCCACTCCTAAACTTTACTAAATGTCACATTCCATAGCAAACTTTACTTCACTTGATGTTATTAGTTTTTCCTAACTCATTACACATGTTAACAATCTAGTCATCAATGTTCCAAGTGAAAAACTAGGCTAAGTTGGATGGGTGAAGTAGCATTATTTAAATTAGTGAGACTTTTTGACAGTTCTACAAGGCATATAAGGCGATCTCTTTCTTATTTCCACATTTATTGCAATAAGGAGAAGCATTCTACCATATACTCCTCATTTCATTTGTTAGCAATTGATCTTAAGGAGTTCTCTATATAAACACTTTAATTCATGCAAGGCCTTACCATATCCACACTAGCTTCCATTTCAAATCTAATTGGTTCCAGTTTGAATGTTCTAGTGCCATATCAATACTCTTCATACTAAATTTTTTCGAATTATTGCTTTATTTCAGATTATCTTCCCCAACAATATGGTTAAAAGGTTTGATAGCTTGAATGTTAACACAAATTTAATAAAAGAGGAGATATCATAATAAGGTTCAATTGCATTCCCAATTAAGACTAACAAACTCATTAATTTTAGCTACATAAAAGACATTCATTTGCTCCATATTTTAAGAATAAAGAAGAGTTTAAAGAGTGCTAAACCAAATATCAATCTAAAACCTAGTTATACTGCCATTCCTTATAACCTATTGTTGATTCTTCAAATATTAAGGCCATAAACGAACAAGGTTTTTTAAGGAATAGAATATGAAGATTTACAAATCACCTACTGCCTCATATCATAACCTTTACCCTATTTATCTAATAAGACTATACTTTATAAGTTATCATTTTCTATACATAACTTAGCTCCCATTCAAGGAGATAAACATCATTCATAGATGTCAATCTTCTAAATTTTAAACCTTTATTTATTTTACATTGGCATATAGATTGCTATGAAATTAAATGAAAATTTCTCACCTCAACATCATGTTCCTAAAGGAAAATGCATTCCATTTTCTTAATTTTTAATAGAGGTGGCAAATGAATAAATTTAGATTTGATTATTAATGAATAAATCATTATTGACCTATTTATTTGTTGATGATTTAATTAAAATTTTGTATGAATTAATAATCAATCCATCATACATATATAAAAGATCAGACCTGATCTATCCATTTACCCATTTAATTATTGTTGTTTATATTATTTTTATAACTATTATTTTTTAATTACTATAATCTTTATTACTATTATCTTTTTACTATCAATATTATAAAATAATTTTCATTACTAAAAATTTTAAATTTATATTCTTATTCCTAATTTAAATTTTTTACATATCTTTGTCACTTATTGACATAAGTAATCTTTTTTTTTCATTTTAAGTAAGAGTGGATATAAGTTAAATCGAGTTAAGCTTTGCCTGGATTATGTTGGACACATATAAAAATTATTTAGCCTAGCCTAACATATAGTACTATTGTAGACTATATAGGCTTAATTTGTCTATAATTTTTTTAACATTTGGCTTAGTCTTTTAGCTAGGTTTAGGTTGGTCTAGGCCAATAAGTTAAGCTTTAATTAATATAGCTTAATGTATTTCATAAAATAGGTTAAAAGTTGAGTTCAAACCTAATTTTTTTTATGAATAAGCTATTAAAAATAGATTAGGTGACCTATTTCCACCCCTATTTGAGAAAGACACATTTGTCAAGTAGTTTACTTTTACCTCTATTTGGAAAGGATACATTTTCAAATAATATTTTATATGTGATAGTTAAAAAATTTATTTTGTTATCTAAAAATAAATTAAGTAAGATATACTATTTTACAATTAAATACAAAAATCTCAACACTAAATTATAACACAAGATTGATAAGAATAGGAAAAAAAAAGAAAAAATAATATATTTATACTATAGTACAAAGTATGTGTGAATTTTTAATTATCATTTTGTTAAACAATTAATTTAAGTGTAAAGTAAATATATAAGGTAGATGGATAATGGATATCTATGGATGGGTCATGAATGACTTTTTTTCCTTAATAGTAAAAGTAGTTATATCATTAAATGCGCACATATAAGAACCAAGAATTAAACTTTGAATATAGTGGAAGATAAAAAACTTTTAAAAAAATATTAAATATCATTTAAGTTAAGGGCTCTTAACATGAATAAATATTTTGTTAATAAATAAATATTTCATTAATTTATTTAACTCGTGAAAGATAATTGATAGTTTTAGATTGACCTAAAAGTGAATGGATTAGATGAATTCATGGATATATATCCATTTTGGCACCTCTAATTTTTAAGCAAATTTCTTTAGAATCTTGTTAACTTGCATGACATAAGTAGAGAAAGTTGAAACTACTAAAGAAATTAACATGGCTTGGCTTGCCATGGATAAACAATTCTATTTCTAACCTTCTAAATATTTTGCTACATTTTTCCCCATGCAGTCAAACTTTTGTCACTACTACCCCTATTTCTCAAATTAATGTCAAGATACTTTCCAATATGATGTGCTTTGTGGAACTATCCATACTTTGTTGATTAGTATCCTTTCTTACATTGTGAAAAAAAAAAAACCAACACTCACCTTCTTACTAGAGATTTGATGAAATAAATTAAGACATTGAATTATACAACTTATTTACTGAATAGAAGCTTTAAAAAAAAAGGAGTAAATCATTAATAAAAAGTAAATGTGATATAAAAATATCATTTCTTCTCATTTTGCATTCAAATTAGACATTTACATAGGTCAAGCAACCCATTTGGCTTGATCCTAAAAAATATAGGATTTTAACTTTTTTTATGAATCAAAATTAATTAAATTTTTTTATGTCTTGATTACTATTTAGATCGAATTGGAGCCATGATAATATAAATAAAGTTAGTCCAGTGTAGCCTGACTATATATGTTTATCTTCATTAATACAATTATATATTAAAAAATTATATTTAATTAATTTTAATGTAAAAATACTTAATTTGATATAACTAAATAGTTTATATATCTAAATATTTTATTGTCTATTTAATTATGTATTTTTTAATATAAAAATATATTTTTTACTTAAAATAATAATAAAAATAAAAATAATTGAATTTCAACCTATGTATAATTTTAATCAATTAGGGCAAGTTAAGTTGTTTAAGAATTAAATGGGTTAAGCTTAAGTTCAGGTCATTGTATTTCATATAATTATGCATGAAAGCTTAGCTTAAAATCCAACGACTTGCCCACTTACACCTTTAATTCCAATTCCCACCATTAACTTTTCCATAAATTACATAGGAGGGAGTTTCCATACACAAAATAAACAAGTAATAGGGGATCACCTTACCAGATGGCTCTAGAAGGAAAGAAAGCTTTAGTCTAACTCTTATTCCAAAGAACTTTCATAGAGGTAGAAGAAATGCATTCTATAATAAAGTGAATTATATTTGTAGGCATATGATTTTATGACAAAATAAAGGAGAGAAAGAAACAATGCTTACTTCACCCTTGAAAAAAGATGATACACTACTTTTAATATAATCATTTACTTTAACAAAATATTAATGGATAAATCATTATAATATTACACGAGGAATGATCTAAATAACTAGATTTTCATTTAAAAACTATGTAGTTTCTATAAAAGTTTAAAGTTATATCTTCCCAATAAGTGTCTTCTTACAGTTAAAACATTTTTTATCACTTATCAATAAGTCAATTATAAAATAATTTCTTAATCATTTATGTCAATAATGTTATTATTTTCTATCATAATTAAAAAAAAAAACTAGATCAAGAGATAATTAGTCAAATGTTAAGAAAAGTCCATTTTTTATACATTAATTGGTACAGTTAATTCCTATGAGTTAATTACTCATAATAAAAAAATAAATTCTATGTATTAGAAGATTAACTCATTTCATTAGTTATGCTATTTAGATGAGAGAATGGAAACCAGTGAAACTTTGCCAAGAAGGTCCTAGTATTTCACACCTTCTCTTCAAAAATAATCTCATCTTTTTTGCTAAAGCTAATTTAAATTAGACTCATATAATCAAAAGATGTTTGGATATTTTCTATTTGACCTGGAACAAAAGTTAGCATTTAGGAAACTAATATTTTCTTCTCTAGAAATATAAATCATAATAGAATTCAACAAATGAGCAAGGTTTTGGACTTTCAGTATTACATCAAATCTTAGGAAGTATCTTGGAGTACCTTGTTATCATAATAAGTTGAAAGATTAGTTATTTGCATCAGTTATGTGCACAACTTTAGATATATTTACATTAGAAGCAAATATGGTTATGGTAATAATACTATCCCTATAATAAGGGACAAATCTCAAGCATTAAATCTCTTTAAAGGAATCAAGAGGAAGTAGTTCAAAGTTAGAGATGCAACGTCCATATCGAGTGTTAGAGGTGAAGATGTGGTTTCATGGACCCCTGGTACATGTGGTAGCTTCACTATGGAATCTTCATATGATTTATTGACTAAAGCCCTGAATACTGCTACTAATTTTAGTTGGAAAGATGTTTGAAAATGGAGAGCCCCGGCAAGGGTTAAGACATCTTTGTCGCTTTTAGTTTATGATAAGTTGTTAACTAATGTTCATAGAGTGAAAAGAGGAATCACATAATCTAATACATGTGATAGATGTGGTGTGAGCCTAGAAATAACTTTACATGTTATTAGAGATTGCTTAACAATTATCGATAACTAGATATGGTTGGTTCACCCTTCTTGTTGGTACCATTTCTTCAATTGCTCTTTAGGAAAATGGTGTCATTTAAATTTTTGAAAAGATTTATTGATAAAACATCTTCTGATAGTAGATGGTGTGTAGTCCTATCTGTTGAAGATAAACTCAATTTTTTCCTTAAAGGAATCCTCCAAAGAAGCTGCATGGAGAGTTGAATTGGCAACTAGCAGTAAGGAACACAAACAACTAAACAAGTCCCCATAATTTACTCTTTGCATAGGCAATTGGTTGTTTGCACAGATCTTCATAGTCCTGAAAAACAAATAAATTAAATATACAGTGGCTAATTTGCTTGCTACCCCTGCTACAACTTCCTCCCTCCCATGATCGATATACGACGGGTAAATATAAGCTCCATTTTGTATCATACTTTTGTCCTTAATCATGGAGAAGTATAGTTTGAGGATATCATACATCATGCAGTTTCTTCTTATTCTTCCTGAAGTTATGCTGTTAATAAAGATATAAAATGGACTGCAGAAGACATAATGAAACTCCAAGTCAAGTTTCAACAAACTTCCGTGCTTGACAGCAGTTTCTGAACATCCTTTTACAAGTCATGCTACTAATAAAACTCATTCTCATTCTCAAGTTTCAACAAACTTCTGTGCTTGATAAATGTGGAATACAGTCCAGAACTGCTGCTTCATATTTCGCATGAATTAGAATAACAAAAAGCAAAGCCACCAAAAAGATAAATATAATTCATTAACAAATATCAGAGTATCAACCTTACAGCTATTAAAAGACCTTCTGCCTTCAACTCGCCTGGGAAGCTCCAATTTAGCACGATACAGCTTCAATAATTCTTCAGCCTCCTCCCCGTGACGCAGGATATACCTCTTCATAAAGACTGTTTCAGAACACCTAAACATGGAACACAAGGTTAGCTTGGTCACCAGACCCTTCGACAACAAAGCTTGAATGACAGCATTCCTTGGAATAATTCGCTTATCCAAGCTGAAGGCCAACAATTCAGGACATCCTGCAATAATGGAGGATTTGCAGCCCATCTTGTTGACAAAAAACTCCAATTTTTCTTCAATATTTTTTTCCGAGTACATCATACAGAGTGGAAATCTTTTAAATGCTGCAAGAATCTCATCATCCGTCCAACCCCACATTTTGAAAGCACCAGACTTTCTTGCCCACGTCGATTTGGTCATGCTTGACAATACAGAAACAGCAATGACAAATGTGACCTTCAAATGATTAAATCCCATCTCTTTCACTTCCTTCACATACGATTTAAATCGGTGAGCTTCCCTGCAGAATGTCATGGGCTGGTATTCTAATAATTTGATAATGTGCGACTCAGAAACTCCTTCTGCTCTTAATAAGTTGATATTAGGTATGACAGCTGTGTTAGTACGAACAATAATACCCATGCCCGAGAATCGTTTGAGAGCTCTAACAAATTTCTCATCAGACTGAAACAAATTAGTAAAGAAATCAAAACAGGGTACGATGTGTTTCTCCAAGCTTCTTTCCAGGATATTAGGTGTCGCAAGTATGATTTTGGGAATATCAGAGCTCAAAATGCCTTTGGACCTTAAAAACTCAATTTTTGGCAAAAGGACTTTGTCAGGATCAAATCTAAGTAAGTTAGGAAGAATTCTTACAACTTTTAGCGCCTGGGCTTGTGAGAAACCTTGATTCTCGAAGAACTTAATCACCAAATTTGGTTTTTCCCCACTTTCAAAACGGATATACTTAGAAACTGAAGCAGCTCGTTCCGGTGAAAACCCAAGAGTGTCAATGAGATATGAGATCGTAAAAGACTGCTCATTTGAAGCGGCTGACACGAATTTAACATAAAACAATGGGCTTTGGAAACAAACCAATCCAAGTTTTTCCGGAAAAACATGGCCGGTAATGGCAATGTGTCCTGGAGAAGAAATGATCTTGCGCAGAGATTTAAACATGGATTCAGAAATTGAGGCAGAGAAAGAAGGAACTCACCAATTTCTTAATAGCATCAGCATCGAGTAGCGAACTGGAGAACTGGGAAGTGACGGGAGCGCGGCCAACAAAGAGTGAAGAACGCAGCCAAATGCGATTTCAGGCCATTTATATAGGGTTGCAAGCCTTAAACGCACCGTCGTTTATATTTACACTTGTTACAAATGCGCAGCAATTCTTGGCTTTGCCTAATATTTAGATGTCACAATAATAAGAGTTTAAATTTATTCTAATGTTATTGTAAAGTTTCCCCGATTAAAAATTAATAAAAAAAATAATAAACTATTAAAAAGTTAGTTGTATCTAACAATTTTTATCAATAATAAAAAAATTTTAATTACTTTTTAATAATATAACAACACATGTCAATGATTGTGTAAAATCATTTTCATTGATAAATCAATGAGGCCTAAGCCCAAATAACAATAAGTAAAAGAAATTTTTTTGGTAAATCAATGAGGCCTAAGCCTAAAAAAAAAGAATAGAGCACAATAAAAAGAAATAATTCATTAGATTATATCTGATCATACTAATCTAATCATAATGATCATTATTAAATTAATAAACACCTACTACCTCAAATTTGTAAGGAGAGGCAACAAACAAAAATTATTCTCCATATTGTCCCCAAATTTAGCTAACTAATCAATACACTTGTTTTCTTCTTTATAAGTATAATAAATTTAAGCAATCAAGTTATTCTTTAGAAGTTCTCTAATTGTTTTTAAAAATGTTATATCCATTCCTAATATACCTTTCTCATTAGTTAAACAATGCACCAAAGCTAATGAATCACATTCCAAAATGACTTGCTTAAAATTTGGAGTCCATGTCAATTTTAAACCTTCATTAGCACCCTATATTTCAACCTTAGTAACACGGCACCTTCCTAAATTTTTAGCAAAGCCATAAATCCATTACCTATGGCTCCCTCTAATTAATCTTCTATGACCAACTTTCCTATCATTTGCTTTTAATGCTCTACTTGCATTAATATTCACCCAATTAATAGGAAGAGGAAGCTAATTGATATGGACATCACTCACTACTTTTAAGTGATTTTATAATTAGCTCGAATAAAAATGTGGATTTTATTTACAATAACCTTCCATTATTTCACTTTACCAAAAATTTTTATTTAAGATTCATTTAATTAATAAATTTCTTTTTTTCTCATCCATTTCACTCTAAATCCTTATTCTAAAACTTAATAATACATTAGATTTTATTTTGTAGTCGCATGATGAATCGGTTTATTAAAGTCTAATTGAAATATTTCCTTAATCCTCCATTCCTAAACTATACTAAATGTCACACTCTATACTAAACTTCAATTGATGTCATTAGTTTTTCCTAAATTAAGAAACATGTTAATAAACTAGTCATTAATGTTCCAAGTGAAACACTAGGCCAAGTTGGATGTGTGAAGTAGCATTCTTTAAATCAATGAAACCTCTTAGCAGTTCTACAAGGCATGTAAGGCAATCTCCCTTTTATTTCCATATTTATTGCAATAAGGAGAAACATTTTGCCATATACTCCTCATTTCATTTGTTAACAACTAATCTTAAGGAGCTCTCTATATAAGCATTTTAATTCATTCTAGGCCTTGCCATTTCAACATAAGCCTCTTTTTTAGATCTAATTGCTTCTAGTTTGAATGTTCTAGCATCATATCAACACTCTTCACACTAAACTTTTCTAAGTTATGGTTTTATTGTAGATTATCTTCTCTAGCAGTATAGTTAAAGGGCTTGACAACTTGAATGTCAGCACAAACCTAATAAGGGAGGAAATGTTATAATAGGGTCCAATTTCATTCCCCATTAGAACTAACAAACTCATTAATTTTAGTTACATGAAAGACATTCATTTGGTCCATATTTGGAGAATAAAAAAAAGTTTAAAGATTGTTCAACCAATTATCAATCTAAAACTTAGTTGTATTGCCATTCCCTATAACCTAATGGTGATTCTTCAAACATTAAGGCCATAAATGAACAAAGTTCCTCCAAAGAATAGACTATGAAGATTTATAAAACACCTATCTCCTCATATCACAACCTCTACCATATTTATCCAATAAGACTTTACTCTTTAAGCTATCATTTTCTATTGCACAACTTAGCCTCGTCCAAGGAGATAAGCATCATTCAAAAAATGTCAATCTTTTGAATCATAAACCTCTATTTATTTTAGGTTGGCATATAGATTACCATGAAATTGACTGGAATTTTCTCACCTCAACATCATGTCCCCAAAGGAAAATGCATTTTGTTTTGTCAATTTTTAATAGGGACGGTAAATGGATGAATTCGAATTGGATTATTAATAAATGAGTCATTATTAACCTATTTATCTATTGATAATTCAATTAAAATTTTATATGAATTATGGATTGATCCATCATCCACATAGAAGGTTAAATCCTATCCATCCATTTTCCCATTTAACTATTATTATTTTATATTATTTTTCACCACTATAATATTTATTACTATTGTCTTTTTACTATTAATGTTATAAAATAATTTTCATTACTAAAAATTTTAAATATATATTCTTACTTTTAATTTAAATTTTTTTGTATATTTTCATCACTTATTGACATGAGTAATCTTTTTTTCCCTAAAGTAAAAGTGGATATAATTAGATCACGTTAAGCTTTATCTAGACTAGGTTAGACACATATAAAAATTATTTAGCCTAATCTAACCTATAATACTATTGTAGTTTATATAAGCTTAATTTGTCTATAAATTTTTTAACATTTGACCTAATCTTTTAGCTTATTTAGGCTTATAAAATATATAAGTCTCATAAGCTAATAGATTAGGCTTTAATTAATTTGGCCTAACATATTTCATAAAATGGGTTAAAAGTTAGGTCCAAACCTATTCTATTTTATGAATAGGCTATTAAAAATAGATTAAGCGACCTATTTCCACCCTTATTTGGGAAAGAGACATTTTGTCTGATGGCCTACTTCCACCTCTATTTAGAAATGATATATTTTCAAATAATATTTTATATATGATAGTTGAAAACTTATTTTGTATTTAAAAATAAATTAATTAAGATATATATTATTTTATAATTAAATACATAAATTTTAACTTTATATTACAATACAAGATTGACAAGAATTAGAAAAAAAAGACATAATAATATATTTATATTATAGTACAAAGTATGCATGAATTTAATTATTATTTTGTTAAACAATTAATTTAATTATAGAGTAAATATATTAAGGTGGATGAATAACAAATATCCATGGATAGGTCATGAAATCAATTTTTTAAAAATAGTAGGAATAGTTAGATTATTAAATGCATACATACAAGGATTAAAAATTGAATCCTAGATATAGTGGAAGATACAAAACTTTCAGGAAATATCAAATAACATTTAAGCCAATGGCTCTCAATGTAAATGGCCATTTTGTTAATGGATAAATATTTCACATATCCATTTAATTTGTGAAAGATAACAGATGAGCTTGGATTAATCCAAATGTAGATTGACTAGATAGATTCACAGATATCCATCCATTTTGCCACCCCCTAATTTTTGAGAAATTTCTTTAAAATCTTGTTAACTTGCATGACATAAGTAAGGAAAGCTAAAACTACTAAAGAAATTAACATAGCTTGGCCTATCATGAATAAGCAATTCCTTTTCCAACCTTTTGAATATTTTACGACATTTTCCCCTATGTAGTCAAACTTTTGTCACTATCACCCTATTTCTCAAATTAATGTCGAGATACTTTCAAATATTATGTGCTCTATGGAACTATCTATAATTTGTTGAGTAGTATCTTCTCTTATATTGTGAGAGAAAAAATAGTAGCACTTACCTTTTCGCTAGAGATTTGACAAAATACATTAAGACATTAAGTTATACAATTTATTTGTTAAATAGAAGCTTTAACAAAAAGGAGTAAATCATAGGCAAATAGCAAATATGATATAAGAAGACCATTTCTCGTTAACTTGCATTCCAATTAGATATATATATAGGTTAGGCGACTTGTCTAACCCAATTGACCCAACCTTAAAAAATATAAGATTTTAACTTTTTTTTATTACTCGATTAATATTTAAACTAGGCTGGGACCATGATTATATGAATAGGATTAGCTTGACCCGAATTTACTACATAAATTTATTTTCATTAATAAAATTATATATTATAAAAAAATTATATTTAATTAATTTTAATGTAAAAATACTTAATTTGATATTAAATCATTTATATTTAAATATCCTATTATCTATTTAAATATGTATTTTTAATGTAAAAATATAATTTTATTTAAAATAATGAAATAAAAATAAAAATAATTAAACTTTCAAACCATATATAATTTTAATCAGGTTAGGCCATGTTAAAATGTTTAAAAATTAGATGGGTCAAGTTCAAGTTTGGGCCATTATATTTTATGTAATTATACAGGAAAGCCCAACTTGAAATTCAATGATCTAGCCTATGTACACCTTTTATTCCAATCCCCACCATTAACTTTCCTAGAAATTATATAGGAGGAAATTTCCATACATAAAACAAATAAGTAAGGTGGTAAAGGATCACCTTGCCAGATGTCTTTAGAAAGGAAGAAAGCTTCAATTTGACTCCTAATCTAGAGAACTTTCATGGAGGCAGAAGAAATGCATTTTATAAAAAAGTGAATTATATTTATAAGCATATGATTTTTTGACAAAATAAAGGAGAGAGAAACAATGCTTACTTCATCCTTGAAAAAAGATGATACATTACTTCTAATATGATCATTTATTTTTGACAAAAATTATTAATTGATAAATCATTATAACATTACACAAAGAATGATCAAATAATTGGATTTTCATTTAAAAATTACATAGTTTCTATTAAGTATCTTCTTACGATAAAAATATTTTTTATCCCTTATCAAGAAGTCAATTATAAAATAATTGCTTAGTCATTTATGTCAATAACATTATTGTTTTGTATAAAAAAACTAGATTAGGAGATAATTAGTCAAAGCTTAAGAAAAATAATTTTTTTAGATATTAATCAATACAATTAATTCCCATAAGTTAATTAATCATAATGAAAAAGAAAAAAATCAATGTATTAAAAGATTAGTTCATTGCATCAATTATATTATTCAGATAGAAGAATGGAAGTTAGTGAAACTTTATAAAGGTAGTCCAATTATTTTGCATTTTTTTCTTTGCAAATGATCTTGTCCTTTTTGCTAAAGCTGACTTGAATCAAACTCACATAATTGATAGGTGTTTGGAAATTTTGTGTTCGACCTCTGAACAAAAAGTTAGTAATAAAAAAAACCAATATTTTCTTCTCTAAAAATATAAATAATAATAAAATTTAACAGATGAAAGAGGTTTTGAAGTTTCAAGTTACATCAAATCTCAAGAAGTATCTTGGAGTCCCTTTTCACCATAATAAGTTGAAAGATTAGCTCATTGTATCAATTATATTGTGCACAACTTTAGACAAATTTACATCAAAAGCAAATATGGTTATGGTGAGAATACTACCCTAATAATAAAGGACAAACATCAAGCATCGAGTCTCTTTAGAGGAATGAAAAAGGTGTGGTCCAGAGTTAGAAATGCAATGTTCATATCAAGTGTTGGAAGTGAAGATATGGTTTTAAGGACTCTTAGTACATACAATAGCTTCATTGTGAAATCTCCATA
Source organism: Sindora glabra (assembly GCA_020226215.1). Taxonomy (NCBI): domain Eukaryota; kingdom Viridiplantae; phylum Streptophyta; class Magnoliopsida; order Fabales; family Fabaceae; genus Sindora; species Sindora glabra. Next base: position 46,721,137 of record CM035231.1, on the reverse strand, counting down.
TGATTTACTGATTGAAGCCCCGAATATTGTTACTAATTTTAATTGGAGAGATGTTTAGAAATAAAAAGTCTCGAAAAGGGTTAAAAGTTTTCTATGATTTTTAATTCATGATAAGTTGTTAACTAATGTTCATAAAGTGACAAGAGGAATGACATAGTCTAGTACATGGGATAGATATGGTGTGAGCCTAGAAATAGCTTTACATGTTATTAGAGATTGTCCAACAATTGTCGACAGTTGTATGTGGTTAGTTTACTCTTCTTATTAACACTATTTCTTCAATTGTTCTTTAGAAGAATAGTGTCATTTAAATTTTTTAAAGAATTTACTAAGAGATAAACAAGATAATTAGAAGCCAACTTTTAGTTTTGTTAGTTGGATTTTATGGAACCATAAGAACCAAATAATTTTCACAGACAAGAAGGATAAGGCTAATCTTGTTTTGGAAACTTATAAGCAACTACATGAGTTTTGTGTTGAGGTGAGTATGCTTAGGGTAGTGGGTTTGAAAAGAAGAAAAAACAATAATGACTCTTGGCAAGTTCCAGAAGCAAGTTGGCTAAATATTAATACTAATGGATCTTGTGCGAGAGGGGGAGTAAATATGGCATAGGGTGTTATCATAAGAAATGAAAATTGTGATTGGGTTGTTGTTTTTGCAAAAAAAAAAAAAAAGAGAGGCTTAGGAGGTGTCCTAGAGCTCGAGTTGCAAGCTATTCATAAAGATCTTCAATTTAATTGGGGATTGAAAATTCTTAAAGCTATCTTGGAGATAAATAATATGGAAGCTCTTGGATTAGTTGAGAATGGTTGTACTTTTCTACATCCTTATTATGAAATAGTTATAGATATCACAAATTTGCTGGCAATGGGCTGGGAGGTGTGGTAATATCATATTTATAAAGAATAAGATTATTTGGCTAAGATGGCATTGAAGAATGTAGGTGGGCAATGGTATTTGCAATCCATACCTAATGTATGTTGAAAAATCATCCATGTGTAAAGAAGGTCCATTGCTGCTATAGTGTCCTAATTTAGGTTATTGTGTAACATTCGGGAAAAAAAAATCAATATATTTCCTTTTTGAATAAATTCTCAATGCTATTTGATATTGATAATTTTAGTTTTTCAATTAGTTACTTATAAGGAGGAAAAAAGATAGAAAATATAGATGTTTGTCATTAGCTTGTCATTTGTTATATTTTGATATAATAATTCAACGAGTGAAGTTCAAATTCTAAAACTATTGCAGAGAAGTCAGAAAAGCCAAATGAAGAAAGGCAAACAATTACTTGGAATTAACAATTAGACTCCACTTATTTTAGTGGACATTATAGGAATAATATAATTTGCTCGTATTTATGACTATAAAAAATTAAGTCAACAAAAAAATATTCTATTTGTTCAAAATTACATATGGAAAAAGAAAACAATGAAAAATAACAACTATCATTAAAACAAAATTATTAATTACCATAACATCATATATTATTTTATCAATCACAAGTAATACAAGTGACATGAAAACCTTTTAATTCTATGCAAAAAAAGAGAGAGATTATCATTGGGAAAATATTACCTAGCAAAACATTCAATGATTTTTAGACTCCCAAATTAATGAATAATTCATTGCATATCACTTTGGCGTTCACCTTTTCTTGTTAGCACATTGATAATGAGGGGCTTTAAATTTATTGTTAGTACACTGATGATAAGAAGCTTCAAATTTAAGATTCCAACATATTATTCAAATCCTTCACCATTAATCATTAATCCACGTAATAGCTATTTTGGTGTTCACTTCTGCCCAGGAATACTCTCACAAACTACTAAAAATGTTATTCTTCTTATATTTTGACTTTATATCTTGTTTCTTTGTTCTTAATCATCACGATGGAGAGGCGCGGTTTCATCACATCATATACTGTGCAGTTTCTTCTTTAAAAGTTGAGATAAATATTTGAATGTACAGAAGTTTGTCATTAAAATCTTTAGTTTGGATTTGTGTGGTTTGGCCATCTAATTTTAAGACTGCACTGCATATTGCAACCACTTCTTCCGCTGTCAATTTCAGTCATAGATATATACATTTTGAATTAATAGACACAAATTCCATTCACTAACTTAAACATAAAATGGGAGACGGGCAAATAAGAAACACTACAGTGAAGCAATTCACAATTTCTTAAAAGAAATTGACGGTATGAATTTAAAAGAAAGATAAATATAAACTTCCTTTTGCATTGAAATAATGAATTACAATAAAAAAAAAATGTGAATCTCAAAATAGAGGATTATATATTTTTCTCTTTCTATTTCAAACTGAAGAAAATAAAGTAAGAAATTAAGATAATTCAGATCCACTGTTTACATACAATTATGTCAAGAACTGGTTCATCAGAAAATTAGTTAGAGGGCTGAAATAAAACATATTCTAAATCTAAATTAACCGATATACAAAGTTAATAATTCATAAGGTAAAGAAGAAGAAAAGAAAAGGGATTCCAGTTATTTTACAGAAAGCAATTCTAGATGTTTTTTTATACTGATGATAAGACTAAAAAGTCGAAACATTGATGTTATTTAATATTCACTTGACTTACATCGGATATGATTATTTTAGCCATGTGAAGTTCTTGAAATCTTGCAGACAAATCAGGAAGACAAATAACTTGGAGTAAGAAATATATTATAAACTGAAACAAAAACAACTACAACGCAAAATAAATTGACCTGATTAGTACATCACATGCTAATTAAGTGAAACAGCAAACGACCAATAAAATTTGATGTCAAACCAGATACTACAATTTAAAAGTAAAATAGGCTTCCCTGAGCAATTTGAGAACAAATAGACATATAAATGCTAGCGAATAGTAAATAAAAACTCAAAAGCCTAGTATTTATGCAGTAAGCCACTGAATATGAAGGTTAATTGTGAGGACACGATCAAACATCATTATTTGACAATTACAGTAACAGGAAACCAATTAACAATTCTACGTAGGTCATACAGTTTTCATGCGTAAGTGCTGTGTCCCAACTTTTTTCTTTTCTGGGCTTTGACATCCTGAAGTGCTCGGATCATGTATTGTGCTACCTGTGTTCCTTAAATGGAAACTAATGACAAATTAACACTATGAAAAAAGACAAGAGAGGATAATTCCCGGGATATCCCTGTGGTTTTTTGCTCAAAATATTTTCTTAAACAGAAACGGATGACAGATTAACATAAACAATAAAAAAATACAAGACAGGACGATTCTCCAGATAACCACGTGTTCTGCTCAAAACACTATTACACACACTAAGATGCAAAGGGTTCACTGTTTTTGTGTCATTTTCTAACATTATATCGCATCTTTTGTTCTTAATCATGATGGAGACATGCAATTTCAGGATACACTCTGCAGTTCCTGAGCATTCTTCTACGAGTTATGCAATTAATAAAAACTCATTCTCAAGTTTCAACAAACTACTGTGCTTGATAAATGTGAAATACAGTCCAAAAGAGATGCCTTATATCTGAGATAAATTAGAATAACAAAAAGCAATGCCACCAAACAGATAAATATCAGAGTATCAACCTTAAAGCTATTACAGACGTTCTGCCTTGAAGTCATTAGCACGATACAGCTTCAATAATTCTTCGGCCACCTCCTCGATGCAGGATATACCTATTCATAAAGACTGTTTCAGTACACTCAAACATGGAACAAAAGGACAGCTTGGTCACTAGACCCTTTGACAACAAAACTTGAATGATAGAACCCCTTAGAATGATTCGCTTATCCATACAAAGGCACAACAATTTTGGACGTCTTGCAATGATGGAAGATTTGCACCCCATCTTGTTGACAAAAAAGTCCAATTTCGCTTCAATCATATTCTCTGCCAGCGTATACATTTTGGACATCTCTGAAATGCTCAACCCCACATTCTGAAAGCACCAGACTGTCTTGCCCCTTTGGATTTGCTTATGCCTGATAATACGGAAACAGCCATGACAAACGTGAACTTCCCATCTCCTTCACTTCCTCCACAAACGCCTTAAATTGGTGGTGTTCCGTACAGAATGTCCTGGGTTTATCTTCTAATAAGTTGATATTGGGTATGACAGAGCGGTTAAGACCAGAAAAAATGCTCGGGAATCGTTTAAGAACTTTAACAAACTTCTCATCAGATTGAAGAAAATTAATAAGGAAATCAGAACAGGGAACAATGCATTTCTCTAAGCTCCTCCTTAAGATATTAGGGTCTACAAGAATGATTCTGGGAATATCAGAGCTCAAAAGACCTTTGGACCTTAAAAACTCAATTTTAGGCAAAAGGATTTTCTCAGGATCCAATATAAGTAATCTTGGAATAGTTCTTACCGCTTTTAGCGCCTCCGCTCGTGAGAACCCTTGATTCTGGAAGAACTTAATCACCAAATCTGGTTTTTCTCGACTTCTAAAACGCAGGTACTTAAAAGCTGAAGCAGCTCGTTGTGGTTAAAACGCAAGAGTATTAATGAGATATGAGGCCGCAAAAGACAGCTCATTTGAAGTGGCCGATATGGATTTCACATGAAACAATGGGTTTCGGAAACAAAGCGAACTAAGTTTTTCGGGAAAAACGCTGTCGGTAGTGGCAATGAGACTTCTTAAAGGAACGAACTTGCACGGAAATCGAAACATTAGATTCGAAAATTGAAGCAGAGTAAGAAAGAACTCACCAATTTCGTAAGAATAACAGCATCGACTATCGATCTTGAGCCCTATGAAGTAAGCTTACGCGCGGCAGACACAGACAGTGAGTGAAGAGCGCAACGTTGTAATTGGAAAATGAGAATGAAATTGGAACTCCGTTGTTCATGTTGCCAGTTCAAATGAAACGTCGTTTACGCTCAATCTCGTTTCAAAATGCCACACGGCAATTTCTCCTTTGCTTACTAATGTTACAAACTGAAGATTAGGTTAAGATAGTCTTCCTTGCACGAATTGTATACAAACTGTATGGATTTAGTTTAGAGGGGAAAATAAATGCAAATTACCCCTTCGATTGAATTTTGCTTTTTTCAATTTTAAAAATTTAAAATTTACCTTTTCAAATTTTAGAAAACTTGAAAATAACATCTATTTTCTACAAAATTAATTATTTTATTAAATTATTTTTTACAAAAATAATGAACAAGAATTAAAATATTATAAAACATTAAGTTATTTTATTATTTTTTGATATATAATTTCACACCATATTTAATTAAAATTTATTATATATAATTTAATTTTTATTAATTATATAATGTAAAAATCATATATAAAAAATGATTAAAAAATTAAAGTATTGTAATATTTTGATTATTATTTAAAAACTTTATGAAAAATATATATAAATTAATAAAATAATTAATTAAGTAAATGATGAGTGTTAATTTTAAATTTTATAAAATTCAAAGAGTAATTTTCAAGTTTTACGAAATTAAAAGGAGTAAAATTTAACCATTTCAAAATATAATTTATATTTACTTCTTTAATTTATTAATTAATTCTTGGATATTCTTATTGTTGGGTTGAGTTTTTTTTAATTTTAATGTAAATAAATCAAATAAAAATTACAAATTTCAATTAAAAAATTAATTTAATAATAAAAATATTTAACTTCTAAGATGCTTCCCATAAAATTATCCTAATTTACTATAAGTAAGGGTATCCAAAATTGTGCAATCTGGTGTTACTCAACCGGAACTGACTAGTTTCAGATGGTTGGAGGTGGGTAGAGTTCAATTTTCGGTTTGAATTGAAATAAAAAAATGTGTATGAATCAGTTTCAGGTGGATGCGGGTTGCGTATATCTAAACTACTTCAAAACACAACTGACCAAGATGTAGTAGGGAACGACGTTGTTTTGGCCTTGTTGACTTGAATCAGCCTTCATTATGCTTTCCAATTTGACGCCACAACCGACCAAGATGTAGTAGGGAACGACGTTGTTTTGGCCTTGTTGACTTGAATCAGCCTTCATTATGCTTTCCAATTTGACGCCACACATTCCCCAAAATGCAAAACCTAAGCTAGCAGAGTAGGGAGCCATTTTCAGTTCTTCCTTTTAGCGATAGCAGCAAGCCACCGTATTTAGCATCGCTCCACTAGCCTTCTTTCTGATGAACATTGTTCAGCAACCCCACTAGACTGTTTCTCCTGATCTGGTACTTTACATTGAAAATCTTCTGTCAACTAGTGGCAGTAAAGCTAATTATTCATCGTTATATCAAGTCTAGCAACATACTGCTATTTAATGATGGTGTTACCAAGATTACTGATTTTGATTTATCTAACCACGCCCCTAATGGCGCTTGAACTCTTAATTGGGAGTGCTATTTGAGATGCAATGTTTCTTGCTGCCTCATTTATTTATTTGACCATGAGCCAACCAACGAAAACCACATGGAATCGTTTAAAATTGGATTTATCAATTTCTATTGGTTATGCTCTTTTGCTCAGTTGGTTTCGATTCTCATTTTAGCTATGTTGAGTTCAGTTAGTCGTTTGGGTTAGGATCCACAAACCGTCTTCAACTGATTGCTGGACAGCCCTAACTGTAAAGGACCTTCTACATTACTCACCGCTTGTAGCCCTCATAGTTACAGTCAGACGGCAAAGCAAAGCAACACAAGCAAGAAAAAAGGCTTACTTTATATGATAAATTTGTCATTTCCAGGATTGACAATTATATTTTTATTATAATTCCTTTTTATTTGCAACTCGGTGCCCCTTACTGCTTTTAATAATCATAAATAATTTTTTAAATTTAAAAATATTTTAAGGAAATAATAGGAGAGAGATAAACTTATAAAATCCAGAAAGCTCACTATTCGTAAAAGTCATGTAGTTTTAACTTTTAAATTCATATTTTTCTCTTTCATAAAATATTTTAAATAAAAAATATGAAACTCATTATGTAATTTATCAAGTTGGTCAAATCGAAATTTTTGGTTGAATAGAAACAGTCACATTTACTATCATTGTAGGATTGTCATGTAATATTTTTCTTTAGGAAACTTGCCATTGTTAATTTTTTTTTTGCACTAACATATTGCAAATAAAAGTGATAATGTTGTATACAACACAACATTCTGGCTTAAATATGAGATATTTTATATAAATTTAAGTTGAACTTATACAAGTTCAAATTATAAATGGATCAACTCATAATACAAATAATAAACAAATTATGTTAAAATAGGAGTGAAATTGAGTTGGAACTACTTGATAGCTTGATGACCTTGATGATCTTAACTCAAGAAAAGTTTGGCTTGACTTGATTTGTGACTTGTTTTTGTCAAACTCCAATAGAAAATTTTACATTTTCAGTGATTCGAGTTAAGTACAATTTATTCTTACCTAACTCATTTAACTCACAAACACCTCATATATATATTTAAGAATGTATAATATATTCTTTTAAATTTATATTAAGAGAGTACAAATAATCCTTTCTTTTTTTATTAAATATTAATATCAACATGATTATGACATTTTTTTCAATTAGTTTGTAAGTGTTGATAGAATTTTAATTTAGTTTTTCACTAGTTTCATATTTATATATTTATTAAAAAATTAAATTTTATACTAAAATGACTAATTTTTATCCAATTGAGTTTAAATTGAGCATGGAGCTTATTTACAATTTGACAAAATTTATACTATTATTAAACAAATCAAAGTGATCAACAAGTCTTGATATTCTAAGTTGAGTCAAGTACAAACTAATTTTTTATTATAATTTGAGCTTGAGTATCTATAAATTTTTGTTGCACTATATTCATTTAAGTTAAAATTTAACTTAATTCCACCCCTATGTTAGAATTAACTCAAAATTAAATTATTTATATAAAAATTTTAAATATATCATTTCAAAAATAATTAATAATCAAATTATATATATACAAAACTTAGGTAAAGTTTATTAGTTATTTATTGTAAGGTTTTCTAATTCAATTATGAGACCTATATTAATTATTCAATTTAAAGAAAATAATGTGAGATTAATTATTCTATTTAAAGAAAAAAATTATGAGATTGGTAGTTATTATAAAATCATTAAATTTCAATTAGTAATAATAATTAATAAAATAATTAATACATGTGTCATGATATGAATGAAAAACCTTAGGACAAACACATAAATTTTTTTATCTAAGTTATGTTTATTATAAATAATTATATATAATAAAAAGATAAACATCATATAATATAGGATTTAGGTTTTAGTAAATGTGTAAATAGGCTAAGTTAAGTTAGGATTTATTTTAAATAGGTTAAGCCTACTTTTTAAATAATTGATTTATACTTAACATGTTAGCCTATATAAAATTAAAATTCAAGCTCAACTTAATCTATTAAAAAATTCTAACCTAACTTATTAGTTTATTTATATAAATAGATTTTTAAATTTATTAATAGATTAAAGTTATTTTAAGGCCTAAAATTATACAATAGCTTATTTAGGCCTATATATATTATTTATAATTTATAAATTTATTAATAATTAAATAGGTTAACTTGATAAATTTATGAGTTGAGCTTGAGGAAAATAAACCTAATTTGTTTATCTAAGTAGGCTTATTTATTAGTCTTATATGACTTATTGAGATAAATAGGTTAGATTAAACTAGGTTATAAACCCTTAATAAATCATCTGCCTATTCGCACCCCTAGCTATAAGTTTAAATAATGGTTAGAATATGTACTTATTTGGTATAATAATTAGAAATCACAATTAACAATTATAAGTCAAATAATTGATTATTGCCTTTTTCAAGATATTTGGTTGTATTTTCAAAATTTTCAATAATAAATTACCGATAATAATCTTGATTAAAAAAATAAGCTACTTTTTTTAAACTCCTTGAAGTAATTTATTTTTTAATCAAAATCATGGAAAGAAAAAATTTTAAATTTTATATCTATATTAATCTTTTTTTTTATTCTTTTACCTTCTTTACCCTTCTTCTAACACTATAAATTTTAAATTTTATATTCATATTATCCTTTTTTTATTTTAAATTTATAAATAACTCTTGATATTTTACAATTTAATTATTTGAAAATTTTTAATTAGTGAATATCACAATAGGTATAAATCCTATTTTAATTATAAAACATTGAATTTTCCTCTTTATAAAATAATTTAAATAAATGAAAATATATATAAAATAAGAATATATATTACTTAATATTATATATATTTCTTTTATAAATAATACTATCAAAAAGATTAGAAAATTAGTAATTTTGACATAATATTGTGTATCTTATTATCTTTTTTAGTAATTTAACACTAAAACATAATTATTTTGTACATCATCCAAATAAGAATAAATTATGCATAATTAATAATTGATTAATATTACCAAATATACAACAGAATATGTATAATCAATTATTATAATTAATTATTTTAATAATTAATTAAATTCATCGTTATACTAGACAAGGATTACCTCTTTTTGGGAGGATTGTTGGATAGGAATTCTTATTCTTAGTTATTATCCTTTAAATCAAATTCCTTATCAAGATATTCAACTCAAAGTGGCAGATTCTATCACAAAAGAAGAAGAAGTTTGGAAATTTTCTCTTCTTTCTCCGTTGCTCTCTCAAGAAATGTTACTCAAACTTTTAACTTTTCCTTTTCTTGATGCTTATATAGGCCTAGATTCGGTGAGACTGAAGAAAACCCCCAATGGGGAATTCAATATCAAAGTAACTTATTGTGAGAAACTTCTAAGATGAATCAAAATTTTGAGCCATTTTAGAAGGTGGTAGGCTTGGAAGGGTCCAAAAAGAGAAAAGCTCCTCTAGTGGAAATGATGCAATCATGGACTTTTAACTAATGTTAAGAAGAATGAAAGGTTTGGATTCAATGATGTGTAGTATATATAATGACAGAGGAAGACATGCTTCACCTGTTACAAGATTGTGTTGTGGCTAGAAGGGTATAGTAGTTTGGAAGCTATGGATGTAACAGAAGACATAAGGGAGTCAAGATTCTAGGATTAGTGTGGATAATTGTGTTAGCAAATATAGAAAGAAATTTAATGGTTATGCCATGGTGATCCATTGCCTTAAAAGCAAGAATTTCAGTAGACCAATGGTGCAACTTGATGACCAGCTTTACTTCCCAAGGTTAATATAGCTCTATTCTCGAACTTGTGCACTCAAGGTTAGGAGTTGAAATCTCACAAAAAAAAAATTATTGCCTAGAAATTTAAGAAGAGTAGAATAGAAACTCAGAAAGGAATTCATAGAGTAATAGATGAATATTTTTTTCTAAATATATATCTCTCAATTCACCTTCTTTAAATATAATCTCATTGAAAATGATTTTAAAAAAATTAAAGCCTTACAAAGCCATAATAATAGCTATTAAAGGTGTGAAATGGCTAAATAATATTTATTTGGAAATGTTTTTAATGTTTAAATGATATTTATTATAAAATGTTTTCTTAATTAAAATATTTTAATTTTTTCAACAGAAAAAATATTTTCCTTACATTATTATTTCAACAATCCCCCACTAATGGCAATCAAGTTATTATAAGGATTAATTTGGGCATTATAAGGATTTATGCTTAAGTGTTAATATCCTTAGGATTTGAATTAACACGTAGTGGAGTGAGGCAATAACTTCATCCAATAAGTGAATTACTCTTGAACTTATTGAATTTAGTTGAGACCCTCACAACACATAATTACCTTTTAAGTTTATGAGATTTCGCGATAAATATGTAATAATGAACAAATTATATTCATATTGAAAGCCTTTTCTAAATGTAGATACATTTAGTGCATCTCTATTGCACTACCCAAATAAGGCACAATGTATCTATTAAGAGCTTATTACTCATCCTTATAACAAACATTTATAGATACATCAAGTGCTTCTATATAGCACCATCCAAATAAAAGGCTATATATCTGTCAACGTACATTACCGCATGTCATAGGGATGGAAATATAATGTGTATGAGTAATCACAAGGCTTCATTTGACCCACAATTGGGTATCCACCATTTTTTCCTCTATTTAAGGCTTTAAGCCCATCCTTTTCGACAAGTCTAGGACAACTTTCCTAGGTAATCCTTTAGTAAGAGGATTAACTAGGCTCCTTTCACTTTTTACATAGTTAAAGGTAATTACACCATTTTTAATTAATTATTTAACAGCACTGTGTCTGACATGTATATGTCTTCTCTTTCCATTGTAGGAACTGTTGTTAGCTACTCCAATTGCAGCTTGTGAATCACAATGAAGTGATACTGGAGGTGTAGGTTTTCCCCATATAGGGATATCTGACATAAGACTCCTCAACCATTCTACTTCTTGACCTATTAACTCAAGAGCTATAAACTCAGATTCCATTGTTGAGCGTGCTATACAAGTCTATTTTGCATATTTCCAAGAAATAGCACTTCCACCTAAAGTAAAAACATATCCACTAGTTGAACTTACCTCGTCATTATCTGAAACCCAATTTGCATCGCAATAGCCTTTTAATATTGTAGAAAATTTAGAGAATTACAAACTCTAATCAATAGTACCTTTCAAATATTTTAATAAGTGATAAAGTGCCTTCCAATGTTCAATACTAAGATTATGTGTATAACGACTCAATCCACTAACAGCGTATGCAATATCAAGTCTTGTATAATTCATAAGAAACATAACACTACCAATGATCTTAGCATACTCAGATTGAGAAACACTTAGTTCACTAGTATTCTTCTTTAAATGCACATTAGGGTCATAAGGAGTTCTAACAGGTACCACATCAAAATTGTCAAATTTCCTTAATAATTTTTCAATATAATGTGATTGATTTAAAGAAAAGCCATTCTCAATCCTTTTGATCTTGATTCCTAATATCACATCAGCTTCTCCCAAATCTTTCATTTCAAATTTAGAACATAAAATTCCCTTTATTTTTATTATTATATCTAAGCACGTTCCAAAGATTAACATATCATCCACATAAAGACATATTATAACACATTCAGATTCAAATAATTTTGCATATACACATATATCAAAATAATTTACAATAAAACCATGTTCTATCAAAACATTATTAAACTTCTCATACTATTGTTTAAGTGCTTGTTTTAATTTATACAAAGATTTTTTAAGCTTACACACTTTATACTCTTGACCAGGTACTATGCAACCTTCAGGTTATTTCATATATATTTCTTCATTTAAATTCCCATTCAAAAAAGTTATTTTTATATCTATTTGATGTATGATGAGGTTATGTATTGTTGCTAGAGCAATTAAAGCACGTACTGTAGATATTTTGGTAACAGGAGAGTAAGTATCAAAGAAATCAATACCCTTTCTTTGAGTATAACCTTTAATTACTAGTCTAGCTTTAAATTTTTCTATTGATCCATCTGGTCTTAATTTTCTCTTAAATATCCATTTGCTTGCAATTGATTTGCTTCCTTTAGGCAAATCTACTAGTTCCTAAGTACGATTACTCATTATTGAATCTATTTCACTTTTAATAGCCTTTTTCTAAAACTTTGAATTTATCAAATTTATTGCTTCTTCATAAGTTCTAGGATCTTCTTTTAACATATAAGAATGTATTAATTCTTTGAACAATATATCCACATCTTCAATTTTAGTCAAGAATGCAGTAATAAAATCTGGTCCAAAGCCAGTTTTAATTTTTTCCCTTTAACTTCTTCTAGGTTCATTATTTTTAGAGCTATTAGAATTAAATGCATGTAAATGATTAAGCTCATAAACATCATTTTTAGATGTAGAATCTAATTTCTTTAGAGGAAAAATATTTTTAAAAAATTCTGCATCTCTTGATTCAATAACAAAATTATCATTAAGACATAGAAATCTATAAGTAACACTATCATAAGCATAACCAATGAAAATAACATTAAAAGTTTTAGCACCTACATTCGATACTTTAAAATTTGGTATTCCTACCTTAGCCAAACACCCCCACATTCTTAAGAATTTTAAATTAGGAGGATGACATTTCCACATTTCATAGGGTGTTTTATCTAACCTTTTATAAGGTACCTTATTTAATATGTAACATGCTATTAGAATAGCTTCCCCCTATATATTGTCAGACATACCATAATTAATCAACATTGCATTCATCATATTTTTAAGAGTTCTATTTTTCCTTTCAGCTATTCCATTTTGTTATGGTGAATAGGATGCAGTGAATTCATGTATCATGCCATTTTTCTCACAAATTCTGTTAGACTAGTTATATTATATTCACCACCTCTATCTGTTCTTAGTCTTTTTATTTTCTTGTCTAATTGATTTTCTACTTCTGCTTTATATTTTAGAAACATTATTTCTGCTTCATCTTTTTATCTTAAGAGATAAACTTTGGTATTTCTTGAGAAGTCATCTACAAAGGTTATATAATATCGTTTTCCTCCTTTACTTATGGTGTTCTTAAAGTCTGCTAGATCTGAATGTATCAATTTTAAAAGTTCAGTCTGCCTATTAGATATAGATTTAAAAGATTTCTTAAAATATTTAGCTTCAACACATATAGGACATTTTGATTTCATTTCTTCACTTATAGAAGGTATCAAATTCATATTTTTAAGTCTTTTAATTGAACCAAAATTTAAATGTCCTAATCTTCCATGCCAAAGGTCTAGAGTCTCAACAAAGTAAGCAGAACTAGAGGTACCATTATTCATTTCAATAGTATTCAAGATAAAAAGGCTACCATTCACATAACCTTTTCCTACAAATTCACTGTTCCTAGCTATTACAATTTTATCAGCTTCAAGTACAATTTTTGGTCCTGCCTTATTAAAAAGTGCACCAGAGACCAAGTTTCTTTACATAAATAGCACATATAGCACATTATTTAAGGCTAGAGTTTTTCCAGAAGTTAAGACTTTTCCTTTATCGCATACTCCAGCTGTTGCAAAATTTCCTATATAAATTATGTCACCATCAGTTACTTCTTTAAATTCTTGAAATAGCTCCTTGTTGGCATAAATATGCCTTATTGCTCTTATGTCAAGTACCCATTTAGCTACATTACACACCAGGTTTACTTCTATGATAGCAACTATTATTTCTTCATTTTCTACCAAATTTGCTTAAGGTCGTGGTTGAGTGGCTAGATTTTTGTTATTATTCTCCCCATTCTTTTATAGTTTACGCTGATAGGCTTTATGACCAATTCTTCTGCAGATATAGCATGACACCTTGTTTTTCTAGATTTTGTTATTTTGGTTTTAATTTTGCCACTTGTTTTGATTTAGTTGTTTTCCTTACTTCTAGTTCTTGAACCTGTTCTTAGTAGAAGTACCAATAGATTCAACTAGGTTAGCATTAGATAAATTTTGAGAGTCAAATTGATACTTATCTTTGAGATGATTTGCTTCTTCGGTTCTTATGTGACTGATCAATTCTTGCAAAGTGAAATCTCTTTTTTTGTGTTTAAGATGATTTTTTAAGTTGCTCTAAGAAGAGAAAAATTTTCAAGCAAAACGTTAACTTGTAGAATTTTACACATTTTTATACCTTCATTGGGAATGTTTGCCACCAAATTTTCATAATCATGAACTTGCTCCATGATGGGCTTGTCATCCACCATTTGAAACTGCAGCCACTTGCCAGTAACATATTTATGGTTCCCTGCATCATCAGCACTGTACTTCTTTTCCAAAGTCTCCCAAATGGATTTAGCATATTTGTTAGTTACAAACAAGTCAAATAAATTGTTAGGCATATTGCTTAAAAGATGGCCTCCAACAAATTTATTATATTTTTCATAATTTTCCAGCGCCTTGTAGCTTCAGTTATAACTTGCTTATCGGCTTCAAGAATGATAGGAGCATTACTAAAGAGAACATAATCAGCCTCCATTTGTTCAAAGAAGATAAGGAGCTTTTGGGACCAATGCTTATAGTTGGTTCCATTAAGTGGCTCGATCTTGGAGATATCAGAAAGTGTTGCTTTGTTGAGTAAGAGAGCCATTGAATAATTTCTTGCTTTTAAATTGTTAGCAAATATAAAAAAAAATTTGATGGTTGTGATGTGGTGATCCATTGCTTTAGAAGCAAGAATTCTGGCAAACCAATGGTGCAACCTAATGACCGGTTTTACTTTCCAATGTTAACATAACTCTACTCCCGAACTTGTGCACTCAAGGCCAGGAGTTAGAATTTCACAAAAAAAGAATTATTGTCCAAAATTTTAAAAAGAGTAGAATAGAAACTCAAAAAGGAATTCACAGAGTAATAGATGAATATTTTATATATATATATATATATATATATATATATATATATATATATATATATATATATATATATATATATCTCAATTCATCTTCTTTAAATATAATCTCATTGAAAATAGTTTTAAAAAAATTAAAGCCTCATAAAGTCATAATAATAGCTATTAAAAGTGTAAAATGGCTAAATAATATTTACTTGGAAACGTTTTTAATGTTTAAATGATATTTATTATAAAATGTTTTCTTAATTAATATATTTTATTTTTTCCAATAGAAAAAACAATTTCTTTAAATAGAAAACTTGAATGCCATTATCTTACATTATTATCCCAACAAATTGTACTTCAATATTTTATTGAAAGTAAAATTTAAATATCCTTAAAAATACTTTAAATGATATATATATAGTTTTATATGAGATTTTAAAAAAGTCAATAAGGATACATATACATATTAAAATAGATATAATTCTGCCATTGATACTGAATTATCTTACTCTATCGAAAAAAGCATGGAAACATTTACAAGAAACCTGTCAAATTAATGTATGAGGGACTCTTCCTCTTGATGGTTGGGTCGAAATTAATACAAATGAAGCGCTTAAGAATAATCTTAGTTTGATAGGATGTGGAGGTATTGTTCAAAGCAGTGATGGCTTAATGGAATTTATTATGACTTGGGGATTTGTTCTTCTTTGGTAGCTAAATTTTGGGGTGCATATCATGGATTTGTTCTTTTGAAAAATGCAGCTTGGGAGGTGTTTCAGCTTTATCGTCCTAACGTATGATGCTGCTATTTGGCAACTAGAAAGTCATGATAGCTCATATATACAAAGAAGAGAATGTCTTTATAGATTGGCTTTGCTTCTTTTAACTTGAAAAGAGTTAGGATTAGCTGTTCTCGATAATCCTTTAATAGAATTGAGTTTTCTTAATTTTTGGTAATATTAGTTGGGTCTCTACACCACATTAGTAATTAAAATATTATTCTATTTTTTGTTTTTGAACTTTTGCCTCATTTATTCACCAAAAAAGATTAACAATTTAACATCATATTTTAATAAGATGATAATAAATAAAATACTTTATTTGTTGAAATTTGAATATTTTAAAATGTTTTATATATGTTAAAATGACAATAAGATGTATACTTGAAAAGTTAAAATATTTTATTTGATAAAATTTTAATACAAAATATTCTAACACATAAATTTTAACGCGTGGGAATAAAAAAATATGGTTCACGTTATAAATATTTTTTATTAAATACCTATATTACGTATAACAAATATTTTAAAATTTAAATATAATACACTTAATAATTTTCTTTTAAATTATTAAGTGTGGTAATTTGTATATAGTATGTATAACAAATATTGAAAAATTTAAATGTAGTACATTTGATAATTTTAAATATTTTATTTCAAAATCATATTCTCAATTTCTTTATAGTGAAAGTATGATTAAAAAATTTAGTTTAAAAATTTATTTTAGATTTAAGGCAATTTATAACTTTGTATTTTGGTTATTTGCAAAATAAATTGTTATCTTCTAATATTTTTAAATTTAATAGGATTTTGGATAATACTATTTGAAAATTAAAATTAAATTTATATTTTGAACGGAATGTGTTTCAATCTTAATATTTATTATTTTAGTTAAGCTCAAATAAATTAAAATTAAAATTAAATACAGAGATTGATAGTCCACTTTAAGAACCTAATTTTAATTTATAGTAAATTAGTTTAATTTCCATGCAATGTGCAGATAAAAATATTATATTATTTTTTATATTTATTGCTTTATATTAAATTTCATAAGCTAATGTCATTATTTAATTTATTCTATTTTAAAAGCACAAAATAATTTTAAAATATTATTGTTACAAAACTATTTAAAACAGTTATTATAAATCTCTATTGAAACAAAATTTAGTATATCTAATGTATGTCATTATAAAATGTAAAAGTTAATTTGAAAAACTCTATTTGCAATTAAAAAATTATAAGTAATTTTACTAATTATAAACAATTGAATATACTAAATGTAGTGTAGTATAATTAAAAGTAAATATAATTTAATTTGTCAACAACTACTTCACTTAATAATAATATATTGAATCTTAAGGTATTTCAGGTCTAAAATTTCCTGAATGTAATCCATGAAAATGCTATTATTGGAAGTAGCTTACCATTTACTAACTCTGAATAAATCCCATACTACCAAAGATATAAGGTTACCTTTGTGTAAATGAAAGAAATAATAAATTTAATTTTAAATGGTCACTATATATTCATCAATTAAGGTGAATTTACATTTTTTACACTTTTAAATTAAAATAAAATTTTATGTTTTAAAATAATTTTAAAATATTATTGTTACAAAAATAATAGCTCTTTCATATTTTTGAATTTTCTTAAAAGTGAGATAAACTTTAATTATTAATTTTAAAATTTAGATCAAATTACGCTTATATTTTATAGAAAATATAATATGTGAGATTTTAATTTAGTTCAATAATTTGTAACAAAAATTAATTGATTACATTTTTATTGTTAAATAAAATTATATAAAAATTTCAAATCAAATTAGTTTTCCATTGGACAGACAAAAATGTTATCAAATTTTTTTATTATTTTAATTAAAATAGAATAAAAATATTGATATTTTACTATAATAGCATAATTTAGAATTAGAATTATAGGAAGTCGAATCAAATAGGATTTAAAGTACAATAATTTTTCAATTGAATTAAAAACGATTTAAATATCATAATTTCTCATCAAATTTGAAAAGGCAATTTAACCAATCCAAATAATATTAATTTTGATAAAAATATAAATTAATTATTTTGAAAAATAAATTTACGTGAGTTTTTTATTTTATTTATTAAAATTAATATATTAAAATGTGTTTTGAAAGTATAGGTGTTTTATTTTCCAAAATTTTAATACTAAATCTTCTATTTCACAGATATAATTATAAAATATTTTTAAATGTCTATTTTAAAATTAAGACAATCTATAATTTTTTTATTTATAATTTTGAATGTTACTTGTAAATTTTCTATTTGGAATTAATTTGACATAAAACTTCATTTTTTTATATTTTAATATTTTTATAAAAGGTAAATAAAATTTTATTTCTAAATTGTGTATTTTAGATATATGATTAAAATGTAGATATAAATTATTATAAAAAATATTTTAAAGGTGTTATTGGTAGGGTGAGTTTACTTTTATTGCTTCCACCCCAGACAGATTCCACACTGCCAAAGTTACGAGAATAGATGGGTGCAAACTTAAAAAGAAAATTTAATTTTAAACTGTCACTATATATTCATCAATTTAGATTTATCAATAGATAATTATGAAATAAGGTGAATTTTAAATTTTCTACACTTTTAGATGTGAAAAAAAATTTAAAATTTTAAAATATTTTTGTTAGAAAAACAATACCACTTTTTTTAAAATTTTTTAAAAGAAAAATAAACTTTAATGATTAATTTTAAAATTTTTCATCAAGTTATGCTTAAATTTTATAGAAAATATAAACATGTGAGTTTTCAATTTAGTTCAATCATTTGTAAAAAAATTAATTAATTAAAATTTTATTGTTGAACGAATATTTTTAAAAATTTCATAATTTTCCATTGGACAGACAAAAATGTTATTAAATTTTTTTATTATTTTAATTAGAATCAAATAAAAAGATTGGTATTTTTCTATAATAACCTAATTTTGAATTAGAATTATAGTGAGTCGGGCCAAATAGGATTTAAAGTATGATAGTTTTTCAATTGAATTAAAAACGATTTAAATATCATAATGCCTCATCAAATTTGAAAAGGCAATTTACACACGCCATATAATATTAATTTTCAGAAAAATATAAATTAATTATGTTGAAAAATAAATGAACGTGATTTTTCAATTTTATTTGTAAAAATTAATATATTAAAATGTGTTTTGTCATTATAGGTGTTTTATTTTTCAAAATTTAATACTAAATTTTCTATTCCATAGATATGATTATAAAATATTCTATTTTAAATTTAAGACAATCTATAATTTTTTATATTTATAAATTTGAATGTTACTTTTAAATTTTCTATTTGGAGTTAATTCAACATAGAATTTCATCTTTTGATATTTTTAATATTAAATAAAATTTTATTTCTAAACTCCATATTTTAGAAATATAATTATAATCTAGATTGAAATTATTATAATAAATATTTTGGATAAAAAATTGTCATGCACCCGACATGACATTATCTCTCCTTTATATAGATAAATAATAAATACTAGATAATAGATAATAACAAGAAAAAAAATTAGGTTAGTGCCGTTTGTTGCAATTTATTGTAGCGAAATACCCCAAGCCTACTTTCTTTCATTCAAGTGTACTTATGTATGGAAATTTACTATGATACCTAGAAGATAAAATAACATAATTACATTGCATCTTAAGAAAATCAAAAGCATTAAAATAGAAATCTCTTTTATCACATATTAAAATTAGAAAATTTTTAATTTTATACAAATAAAAAATTAAAAGACTAAAAACTTATAAGAATTAAAATTGGATAATTTTTAATTTTATAAAAATTAAATTAATCTAAAATTTTAATTATAAATAAAATTAATAAAAATTTAATTTTTTAGGGATTAAAATAAATTTTAATTTAGATAAAAATAAAAATAAATAAGAACTTAGAGGTATAGAACTTTACATAAAATTGTAGAATAATCTATTTTTTTACCCTTTTTTTTAAATGATAATCCTAAACGAATTATTATTTGGAGACTAAATAATAACATACTCTTATTTGACAATTTGATTGTTAATTAAACTTAATTTATCTATTTATTTAAATTTTTTAGTCGATGTTACTGTTTGAAGATAAAACAGTAACATGTTATTATTTGAAATAATAACATCATTTTCTTTGACAGTTTAATTGTTAATGAGACTTGATTTACTCATTTATTTTAAGTTTTTAGTTAATGTTATTATTTTGAAATCAAATAATAACATGTTACTGTTTAGAGAATAAATAGTAATATACTATTATTTAGTAATTTGATTATTAATTATACTTGACTTACCTATTTATTTTAAAAAATTTATTAGTGTTCCTATTTTGAAATTAAACAGTAACATATTACTATTTAGTCTTCAAATAGTAATATGTTACTGTTTGGAAATATATTTTTATTTAGTAATTTAGTTGTTAATTAAACTTGATTTATTCATTTATTTGGGATTTTGAATTGATGTTACTATTTGGAAACGAAATAATAACACTTTCTTCTTTAGCAATTTAGTTATTAATGAGACTTGATTTGCTTATTTATTTTAGATTTTTAGTTGGTGTTATTATTTTGAAATCAAACAGTAACATATTATTATTTGGATATTAAATAGTAACATACTTTTATTTAGTAATTTAGTTATTAATTAGATTTGATTTATTTATTTATTTAAAATTTTTAATCGATATTACTGTTTATAGATGAAATAGTAACATGTTACTGTCTGAAGATGAAATAGTAACACTCTTTTCTTTGACAATTTGGTTGTTAATGAGACTTAATTATTCATTTATTTTGAGTTTTTAATCGATGTTATTATTTTGAAATCAAATAGTAATATGTTACTGTCTGGAAATAAAATAGTAAGACCTTCTTTTTTGACAATTTGATTGTTAATGAGACTTTATTTATCCATTTATTTTAAATTTTTAGTTAATGTTATTGTTTGGAAATGAAACAATAACATATTTTTCTTTAGTAATTTAATTATTAATGAGACTTTATTTATCTATTTATTTTATGTTTGTGGTGATGTTATTATTTGGAGATGAAACAATAACAAGTTACTATTTAGTTTGTAAATAGTAACATATTATTCTTTGATAATTTTATTTGTTAAGAAAGTTATCATGACTCTATTAGACACCAAAAGAGTTAGGAAGCAAAATTTTAATGTGAGATTTGAATTGATAAAAATGAGATCAAAATTGAAAAAATAACAAGAAAATGAAGAAAAATTAAGAAAAGTAATCGAAAAAGGTCTTTTTTCACTAACCAAAGTGGGCAAAACCCCTTTGGTGTTTTGTAAGCATGTAGATCTTAGAAAGTTACATGAAATTAAAAAAAATTTATCTAAAATGGATAATCAAGCATAAAGTTATAGTCGTTCAAATTTTTGAGTTCAATCTACATATTTTTTACTAGGTGGACGTTGCTGAACCCAAATTTTCTTATTTTTTATGAAAAGATCATGGAAAGACGAATGAAAATGAGTGGTTATATGCAAAAATTAGTTAACTAATTAATGAGTTATGCCCTTTCAAAATTTTTAATTCATGATCACATCCTCATGATTAAAAAAAAGAAT
Organism: Sindora glabra; assembly: GCA_020226215.1. Taxonomy (NCBI): domain Eukaryota; kingdom Viridiplantae; phylum Streptophyta; class Magnoliopsida; order Fabales; family Fabaceae; genus Sindora; species Sindora glabra. Next base: position 46,699,445 of record CM035231.1, on the reverse strand, counting down.
ATTTTGAGAATATAATAGTAATAATTTTTAAAATCGGCACCTCTTTAAAATAAAAATTAGCGCTAACACTTCTTTGAAAGTAAGTTTAGAAAGCAGCACTACGATGTAATTTACTGATAATAATATATGTTATAATAATAAAATGGAAGTTTTTAATATTAATTTTTTTGCATATCTCATAGATGAAAACGAAAAAAAAAGTCTTTATTATGTATTAATGTTTAAAACCATTCAAATAAGTAATTAGACTTATGAAAAATATCAAATAAATAATAAAACACATTGAATAGCATTTTAAATTAATAAACACCATTTAATTATAATATGCAACTATGAAATAACAATGTCAGTGAAAACAATTTACATTTTATAACTTTCTTTAAAACTATTACACCGAATAATTCCTTGGAGAGGTGTCAAGCATTAAGGATAAAATTTCCCTCCAAAAATAAAAATACAAAAGAAAAAGACTACCAATGACACCAAAAAGTAAAAAATGATAGCTATCGAACATTAGTTAAAATTTGCCCGCCTAAAGGAAAAAGAATGAGAGCTTACATTTTTAAAGAAATGATCAAATAATGAATTATTACATTTCCCACGTAGGATTTGAGTTTCTGGAATGTCCCTTCTTAATTTATCTACTATAACCTACCATTAAAGGTTTGTTGACTAAAATCTTTATTTAGGAGTGTGTTTTTTCCTTTTAAGATGTATTCTCAATGGTTGTTAATTTGACTATTGTATTTATTGCCCATTTACTTTATAGAACATATCAAAAAATAGTTACCAATACAAGCTATCATCAATAATTGGTTACTAAGTTTGCATGAACTATTGTTTGGCAATTTTAAAATGAAAAAAAATTATTATGAAAGAATATGTCATTCAAGAATTCAATGTTGAGTTTTACCATTTTATGTCTACCTAATCAATTAATGATATTTTCTATCTCCTTTCTTAACCTATGGCTCTCAAGGTTGATTTTATTGATAACCATAGATATGCAATAGAGTAATGAAAGATTAAAGTAAGGATAATTCATTTGTTGTTAGTGCCTATTTTGTGTGAAGATTAGAATGACAACCTAAGTTGGGTGCTGCCATTTTATTGTTTGAATCAAATAAATGTTGGTCCTAAGATGGATCTATCATATATTGCAAAACATAGTGGCAACCATAAATATTGTAACTTCAACACCTATATAGAACATATATGTCAAGACACATCCCTAGAGCACATAATTAATGTAGAAGTTATTAAAAACAATAACCTACCAGTCTTTCCTAAACATTTCTAATGCAAAGTATTATATGTGATTATGCCTTACTTTAAAAAATGAGTATATGATTTTCAAGATCAAGTATGAAATACATTAATAAATTGTTATGCAAAATTATTCTAACTATCTGAATGATTGTCTTTGTGCTAAAATTTTTTAGTGGGTCCACTTCTTATCCATTTAGTAGCAATTAGGTACTAAAGGGAAGAAGATTCCCTAGAGAAAAAAAGAAGAAGGAAAAGAGCAAATTTTTTTAAATTCAACGAACAATCATCATATCTCCAAAAAAAGAAATAGAGAAGATTCAAATTTGATGTTAGGTAGACAAAGTAACCCATTAATTCATGTTTGTGGAAAGTTGTAGTTATCTTTTCTTCTAAAAGGAAAAGAGATTCCTTTATACCTTGATAAAGAAATAATTCATCACTTGTAGATTAGATTTTTGCTTTACTTGTCAATCTTTATTATATAAAAAATTATTCCCTACAAAATTTGATTTTCTACAAAAATTTATTTCTTGGATATACCAAACACCTCATATTTTTGTAGGGAATAAAATCAAATTTTGTGAAAAAAGTAAAAACTCTTATGTGAAAAAAGTAACTTTTCATAAAAAATTAATTTTTTTAAAAATTAACTTCCTATATAAATTTTTTGAAATATGTTTAAAGTCGTTTAATTGATATTGAAAAAGTAATATTTCAAACCAAACAATTCTTGTGTGGGTTTTTATTTTTTGTATTTTTTATGAATATAAAAAAATTATTCTTATTAAATTGAATTAGTTACAATTAAAATCTATTAATATGTATTATAATAATATTAAATATATATTTAAAAATTTAAAGTTAAATTAAATAAAATATAAAAAATAATTTCTTAAAAAATATTATTTTTAATATCACTAAAATAATATTAAGTATTTCTAAAAAAGTTTATATAAAAAATTATTCCCTACAAAATTTGATTTTCTACAAAAATTTATTTCTTGGATATACCAAACACCTCATATTTTTCAATTTAAAACAAATAATTTTGATTTTATTTTATAATTAGCTAATTATATTAGCAGTTAATATAATTAATTAATTTAATTAATTATTAACTAATAATTGATCTTATTAATTGATTTGACTAATTAATTGCATCAACTATTTAAATAAAAATATTTAGTAAAATCAATTATTTATGATTAGTTATTTTTATATAAAATGATAAATAAGAATATAAATATATTTATAAGTTATTTGAATATTTTTTATTTTGATAATATTTTAATATTTTAAATTTTATATATTATTTTATAAATTAATTTTTTCAAAATAATATATTATTATAGTTTATTATAGATTAATTTTTTTAAAATTAAGTTAACATAATTTTTATAGTTATTAAATTTTATTTTAAGAAATCAACATGAGTGCTTTGAATTTAGGAGGATAAAGTTAGAAATACTAAAATTAATTAAGAATAATTTAATTTTTTATATATTATTTATAAAATAGCTAATTAAAAATACCGATATCACCAATATTTTAAGAATGATTAATTTTAAAATAATTAACTGCTTAAATCAGATGATAATCAAAGATCAAAATTAGTTAATTTAATAAATTAATCAATCGATTCTAATCAGCCGAAAATCATTTTAATTACTGTTATCTTGATAGAGTCCCTAAAATGAAAAAGGCTCCATGAAAAACTACCAGGGAAAGAGACCGAAGCGGTCAGCTCTCGTGTCCAATGCTCAACCCAATCTAGAAGCTAACTTTTTCCCGAATTTAGTCCGGCACTCGTGGCGGCGCAGTTCTTTACAAGTTCTACTTAAATAACCCCCTCCAAATTCCATACAGCGAGGGCGCCATTGTGTTTGGAGCCTTCAAGCTGCAAAGACGCCATTCACCTTGGCGCCTTCAGCTTGCGAATTTTACTCCAAAGGCACCATGTAGTGTGGCGCCTCTTCTTTCCATGAACCCCATTCAACGCGGCGCCCTTCAACTGTGGCGCCCTTCAGTTGCGTGCGTATTTTGATAAAATATTTCGAAATAATAGTAAAATAAAAAAAAATTTCTAGAAAAACAGTAAATCAGTAATTTTGCCCTTTCACATCCTTAATTGTCCGGATCATGTACTGTACGAAAGTCTATGCTCCTCAAATGGAAACTAATGACGAATTAGCATTCAATAAAGAAAGATAAGATAGGACAATTCTTGGGATATCCTTGTGGTTTTTTGCTCAGAGTATTCTCGTAAACAGAAACTAGTGACAAATTATCATAAACAATAAAAAAATATTAGACAGTATAATTCGTTGGATAACCATATGTTCTACTCAGCACACTTTTTCACAGACAGTAGGAAGCAAAGGGATTATTGTTTTTATGTTTTTCTGACTTTATATCGTATCTTTTGTTCTTAATCATGATGGAGACATGTAGTTTCAGGATGTATCATACACTCTGCAGTTCCTGAGCATCCTTCTACAAGTTATGCTACTAATAAAACTCATTCTCATTCTCAAGTTTCAACAAACTTCTGTGCTTGATAAATGTGGAATACAGTCCAAAACTGCTGCTTCGTACTTGAGATGAATTAGAATAACAAAAAGCCAAGCCACCAAACAGATAAATATAATTCATTAACAAATATCAGATTATCAACCTTACAGCTATTACAGACGTTCTACCTTCAAGTCACCTGGGAAGCTCCAATTTAGCATGATACAGCTTCAATAATTCATCAGCCTCCTTCTTGTGATGCAGGATATACCTCTCCATAAAGACTGTTTCAGAACATAAAAACATGGAACACAAGGATAGCTCGGCCACCAGACCCTTTGACAACAAAACTTGAATGACAGCATTCCTTGGAATAATCCGCTTATCCAAGCTCACGCCCAGCAATATAGGATGTCTTGCGATGATGGAAGATTTGCAGCCCATCTTCTTGACAAAAAACTCTAATTTTGCTTCAATATTATTCTCAGAGTACGCCATACAGGATGGATGTCTTTTAAATGCTGCAAGAATCTCATCATCAGTCCAACCCCATATTTTGAAAGCACCAGACTTTCTTGTCCACGTGGATTTGCTCAGGCGTGAGATTATGGAAACAGCAATGACAAATGTGATCTTCAGAGGATTAAACCCCATCTCCTTCACTTCCTTCACAAACGCCTGAAATTGGTGAGCTTCCGTACAGAATGTCCTGGGCTGATACTCTAATAATTTGATAATGTGCGACTCAGAAACTCCCTCTGCTCTCAATAGGTTGATATTAGGTATGACAGTTGTGTTAGAACAAACAACAATGCCTGAGAATCGTTTGAGAGCTCTAATAAATTTCTCATCAGACTGAAAAAGATTAGTAAAGAAATTAAAACAGGGTACGATGTGTTTCTCCAAACTCCTTGCTAAGATAGTAGGGCTTGCAAATACGATTCTAGGAATATCAGAGCTCAAAACGCCTTTGGACCTTAAAAACTCAATTTTAGGCAAGAGGACTTTCTCAGGATCAAATAAAAGTAACTTTGGAACAGTTCTGACGGCTTTTATCGCCTCCGCATGTGAGAACCCTTGATTCTCGAAAAACTTAATCACCAAATCTGGTTTTTTTGGACTTTTAAAAAGGACGTACTTAGAAACTGAAGCAGCTCGTTGTGGTGAAAACCCAAGATTGTTAATGAGATATGAGGCCGTAAAAGACTGCTCATTTGAAGTGGCAGATATGAATTTCACATGAAACAATGGGTTTCGGAAACCCAGCAAACCAACTTCTTGGGGAAAAACGCCGCCGGTAATGGCAATGTGCCTTCTTAAAGGAACGAACTTGCACAGAAATTGAAACATGGATTCGGAAATTGGGGCAGAGTAAGAAAGAAGTCACCGATTTCGCATGAATAACAGCATCGACTATCGATCTTGAGTCCTACGGCACACACAGACAGCGAGTGAACGATTTAAGAGGGCAATGCTGAAATTGGAAGATGAAAATGAAGTCGGAACAGTGTTGTTCATGTTGCCCGGTTCAAACGAAACGCCGTTTAGGCTTAATCTCGTTTTAAAATACCAAACGGCAATTTCTCCTTTGCTTAGTAATGTTACAGACTGAAGGTAGTCTTCCTTGCACGAAATGTACACAAATTGTGTAGATTTAATTTAGGGGAAAATGGAAATTTTCCTTTCAATTTTGAATTTTGTCTTTTTAATTTTAAAAATTTTAAAATCATCCTATTAAACTTCACAAAATTTAAAAATAACTCGTATTTTTCACATAATTAATTATTTTATAAAATTATATATTTTTATAAATTTTTTTAATAAGAATCAAAATATTATAAAATACTAATTAATTTTATTATTTTTAACATATAATTTCACACCTTGTATACAAGTATTTAATTAAAATTCTTTATATATAATTTAATTTTTATTTCTATTAATTATATAACATTAAATTTATATATGAAAAAATGACTAAAAAATAACATACTTTAATATTCTGATTATTGTTTAAAAATTTTATGAAAAAAGCATATAATTTAATAAAATAATTAATTAAATGATGATAATTTATTTTATATTTTATAAAGTTTAAAAGATGATTTCTAAATTTTTAAAATTGAAGGAATAAAAACTAATTATCCAAAATTAAAAGAAATAACTTGTATTTTTCTCTTTAATTTATTAAATAATTCTACGAGCAAATCCACTTTATAAAAGATTGGATATATTTATTGTTGGATTAAAATTTTTTAATTTGAAATTAAATATATCAAATAAAAATCACGTATTTCAATTAAAAAATTAATTTAATAATAAAAATACTCATCTTTCCAAAAACCGTGCTTTCAATAAAATTATCCAAATTCACAACAGGAGAACTTCTATGTTAATCATCGCTTGTAATATTCTTAGAGGTCGTTTAGTTCATACGGGAACTAAGTTCCCATGGGAAATGGAATTTCACAAGAAGTTGATTTCTCATATGAACTTTTTGGGAAATTCCAAATTTTGTTTGGTTGACATGGAGCAAGTTTCATTTCCCAGTGAAGAAATTCTTATGTTTTTGTTTGGTTCAACTTTGTATTTCTTATAATATAACAATGAAATGACTACAATAGCCTCCAAAATAATATATTAACAGATATTAATTGATTTCAATTTTTTTATGTGAAAAATGAGAGTTCCAAGCGTTATTACTATTCTCCGAGGCAGGAAAATGAAAGGACACGACATCGAAGTGACAAAACACAATGGCCTGAATGCGAAATGATGTACGCGATAGGCGTTTCGAGAGCACAAAAAGGCCGAAACAGTAACAACACTTTGCATTCCATCTCAAAGCTCAGTACCAGTGATCTCAAGATGTAGGAAGACACTGTGCAAATCATCGCCAAAGACAACAAGAAAAGATTTTAACGACCCTGAACAACCGGATAACATCATTTCTCGACATCGGAAGTTTAAAACAAGATCAAACAGTAACTCCGTACAAATGGGTCATCCACAGGTAAACCTACCTCCTCTTTAGCATTGACTCTAGTACAGGCATTATACTTCAGTTAACTTGAACGAAAATGTCACAATTTCCTTGGATTTGTGTTCCTATGTACGTTCAAGGGAAACCCTAAAAGTTAGTACAACCACAGTATACCAAATATTTTGTTGCATGTTACTGTCACTCCATATAATATCTATTTGTATGAGAAACAGAAAAATAGCACTGTGCATATTTCATTGTTTTTTTAACATTCTATTCACATAAAAACAAACGGACATTAGGGAGTTAACTGATGCCCAAAAGTAAAATGCTTTTCCATCGGCATTGCCTTTAATCATGTTTGATTTGTAAGTTTATCACCACAATATGGTGGGTGTTACTGTTCTCATTGAAACAGTAACACCTCGTTTCATTAGTCTTTGCTAGGTTAAACACCTTGGTTTTGTCAAGGTTTTTTGTTTAGTCACAAATCATCTTGTCTATATCTTGTGTTTTTTCGGTTGGCGTCTCTATTTGCAGACTAAACACAACCATGTCACCACGGTAGAGGTTCGTAAAACAGTTATATCTCGGTTCTTGGCTCATGTTACTATTTCTCGGTGAAACAGCAACACACTACTACCACGAGGTTTTATTATCAATTATACGGCATTTTATTTGCTCATGGTTATTTTTGCTTGTTGTCAACACAGTAAAGCTTTGATAAACATGCATCTCTTATTTTTTATTCATGTTACGATTTCTTGCTGGAATAGTCACACATTATTTCTCGTAGGTTACACCGTTAATCATACATCATTTTGTCAACTTATGTTCCTTTTGCTCGTTATCAATGCTGTAGATATTCGTAAAATAATTATTTCTCAAATCTTGGCTCATGTTACTATTTCTCAGTGAAACAGCAACACATCTCTACCATGAGGTTGCATTGTTAGTCAAACCTCATGTTGTCTACTTGTGAATGTTTTTATTCTTTTTCAATATAGTAGAGTGTTGTCAAACTCGCATATCTCATTTTTTCTAGCTCATGTTACTGTTTCTTTGTGAAACAGTAACACATAGTTCCTTGGAAGTTCCACTGTTAATCACACCTCATCTTCTTAACTTATATTTCTATTACTCGTTATTAACGCAGTAGAGATTTGTAAGACAATTATATATTGGTTCTTGACTCATGTTACTGTTTCTCGGTGAAACAGTAACACATCTCTACCACGAAGTTGCATTAATAGTTATACCTCATACTGTCTACTTGTGCATCTTTTTTTTCTTTTGGAATATAGTAGAGTGTTGTCAAACTCACATATCTCATTTTTCTAGCTCATGTTACTGTTTTTTAGTGAAACAGTAACACATAATTTCTTCGAAGCTCCGCTGTTAATCATGCCTCACCTTGTCAACTTATGTTCTCTGTGCTCGTTAACAATGCAGTAGAGATTCGTAGAACAGTTATATCTCATATCTTGGTTCTTGTTACTATTTTTTAGTGAAACAGTAACACATTTCTACCACGAAGTTGCATTATTAGTCCTACCTCATATTGTCCATTTGTACATATTTTTATTCTTTTTCAACGTAGTAGATTGATGTCAAACTCGCATATCTCGTTTTTTTGGCTCATGTTATTATTTCTTGGTAAAATAGTAACACATGGTTCTTTGGAAGCTCCACTGTTAATCACATCTCATCTTCTCAACTTATGTTCCTATTGCTCGTTATTAACGCAGTAGAGATTCGTAAGACAATTATATATCAGTTCTTGGCTCATGTTACTGTTTCTCGGTGAAACAGTAACACACCACTGCCACAATGTTGCATTGTTATTCATACTTCACAGAGTAGTACTTTTACATGTTTTTGCTCGTTGTTCATGTTTTTCCTCGTTGTTTGATCAGTAGAGTTTTGTTAAACATGTATATCTCATTTTTTATAGTGTGTTACTGTTTCTTGATGAAACAGTAACACACTAGAAAGAATTGGAAGTTGCATTATTAATCATACCTCGTTTTGTCTATTTATGCTTGATTTAACACTTGATTTAACATTTACTTGAGCAGAAAGGCGCTAAAGCACTCACACAAGCAGATGATTCTGAAAAAGAAACCTAAAAATTCCAGCAATATAGGTCCAATCTGTTGGCGTGCATAAGGCAGGTTGATCAGCTTCAATTTGATGACAGACATACGATGGTGCTGCGACACAACCTATTTTGGGTCCTAATAAATGCAATAATAACAAAGGAATTGAATCGCAGCATGTGTCGGAAGAGCAATGTTGAAATTCAGTCCATAATTGCTACCTTCTCAGAAAAGAATAATCATTTCAATATCAGGGGCGAACATCTCAGAATAACACCAACATCAGTGAAGCTGATCTTTGGAATAAGAGATGGAAACTAACCCATCTAGATAACATCTAGCAAAAGGCCACTGTCAGACTTTGACATAAGGTGTTTCCATGGCAAAGCACGAATGAGTAAACCAATAATATTCAACGCACTCGAAAGAGCAATGTGAGGAACATCGGAGACTGACGTGCAAGATGTCTCCCATCTTATAACATTGATGCCTCTAGTCACCCTCTTCGTACCAAACAGGGCCCACACATTGGGTTAGTCATATATTAAATACGTAGAGGAAGTAGATGCAATAGCACAATATGGGTGGTCACAACACATTCACGACCAACTAATGAATTCTCTCAAAAAGGACAGCACCCCCAATATAACCGGCTGTGTCATGCTATTGTCAGTAAGTTAAAGATGTCAAAACTCCTTTTTACTTTGTGTCCCTATCCTTTACATTGTCTTCATTCATTTCTATTCATTTAAGTGAATGTTCCTGTCTCTTTATTGTATGTTTGTCGTAAGTCTTGGCTTATGTTATTATTTTAGACAAAAAATAGTAACATGTCCCTGCTTTGTCTGTGAATGGTAACCCAAAGTTTTATAGCATTTTGATTGTTAATGTGATTTCAGTTAATAGTTATTTTTAAGTTTTTCTTTCATGTTGATGACTGTATACAAGAATAACTTGTTTACCTCTAGTTTTTCTTGCTCTTTTTATTACTCCATCCTTGGATGCAGCCTCCAAAGGAAACTAACGTGACAAAATGAATGATTTATTGTTGACAGTATTGGCTGTGTGAGATTACCAGCGTGCTGAGCGGGCATCACATCGAAAAAGTTCCAAGATGCCTCAAATGGGACCTAAAGCTCCTCATACGCCAACTGAGGGATCAACTTATCAACCAGCTTCAGGTAACTGTATGAAAATGTTAACTTATTATGAAGCTCGATACATGTCAGTACAAGAAAATATGTTACTGTCTATTTTCATGAGAAATAGTAACATCAAACAAGATGTTACTGTTTCTACGTGAAACAGTAACAAGTCTTTCTCTCCAGGTTTCTATTGTTAATTTGATCCTCATTCCAGCAATTTACTTTGTTTTATAAATGGTGTTGCTGTTTCATAACAAAACACAAGCATGCTATAGTTACAATACAACATGTTACTACATTTTTTGAAAACAGTAACATGCGCCCTTCATCGATTTTAACTAGTTAGTAATATTCGATTTGTCAATTTTTTCCCCTTCATTGACCTTGTGTTAGGGTTTCCACGAAAAATAGTAACATATCGCGGGGTTTTCCTGATCTGGAGTGGAAACAGAAACATCTTTTGATTCCAATTTCTTTCCATTAACCATACATTATTTTGTGCGTTTATTGTGTTTCATAGTTAATAATTTACCCATAATTATTATTATGCTAAAACTTTTTCCTTTATTTTCATGTTTCTGTTTCTCACCGAAACAGTAACATACCGATTTCTCATACTAACAGTGGAAATACTGTTATGTTTTAGGTCGTAAACAAGAAAATTGAGCCCACAGTACAGGAATACAACCTCTTCTACATAGAAGAAACAAATTTACAGTTAATTGAATTTGTTAACAAAATAAAATCACAGGACACACCCATCCCAATCGGAGGATTCGGAGGGTGATACTGAGACAGCATTGGCCTAGTACGTGATCCAACCCTGGACAACAAAGTTGGACCAGTTTGCCAATATTGCACTGTCCCATAAGGAGCAACAGCAACAGCAACAAGACAACGATGAAGTCGTACAGCTTAGGGATCAACTCTTCAGTGCAAGCACAGAAATACTCAAACTGAAGGATGAATTGACATCCCTCACTAAGAAACTTCAGACATCAAAATAATAGACACAACAAAATACAGAGACAATAGCTAAACTCAAACACGATAATGCACAACTACAGGAGCAACTATCCACTACAACAAGTGAGGCAGAAAACCTCAGGGCGGTCAACGATAGTTTGAAAAATCAGAATAAACAACTTAATGCACAGCTATCAGAATAAATTATGCAGGTGGTTGAACAAGATGAGGTAGAAACCACCGAAATTGATGAATAAGATATAGACGAGGAAAAGCAACATTCGATGATAGCGAATATTAAAAAGAAAATAAGAAAAATAAAATGGGATGAGGAGTTCACATACTTGGGGCTATTGAAAAAATGAACAAGACAAACAGATGCACGACAACAGATAGCAACTGCTGAGGAGGTCTATGGGCAGAGCAAAGAGGCCCCTGTTATAATTGAAGATGATATACCAATAGATAAAATCAAGAAAAAGCAAACTCATAAGGCAACAAATATTACAAAGTTTCCAACTGCAAAATACTTGACCAAGATGTCAAAAGTAAGATGGTGCAAATAAAATTAGCAGGAGACACACAGTAAGTCATGTCCTATTTTCTTTTCAATTCTTCGCATTTACTAGAAAGTTTTGCCTATCATCTTGTCTAATCCCTATGCCAAATCACCATATGCAGTATTTTTGTCTGGTCAATCCCTCAGCAAGATTTATTCATAACCTTTGAGGAGTTGGTGGGAGTAATGAAGGAGAAGTCAATCACGAACAATGTATGTATCATCTGATCGTTTAAACGCATTATTATTTTGTCTTTAATCACACCTCTAGCTATGTTACTGTTTCTTCCCTAAATAATAATAGGAACTTACTGAGTCTAATCAGTCTCAAAAAGCATGGTTACCACTGTGTAGAGTGCAAACAGTTAGATATAATTATTCTTTCTGTTTCAACTGTTGGATTCTTGTGCTACTATTTGGAGTTTGCCACCCTTATCAATCATCTAACAAGAACTAAACAATCAATGCAAATCATAGATGACCATGCCTACATTATGAGCCTAGCTTCCACGAACAGTAAAAGAAAGATATTTGCATTTGACAACTGCTGTTGGGTAAGATTCCGAATCCATTTCCCAAATATGAATCACAGAAAGTAGCATTGATTTTGACCTAGGTTAAAACTATATTGATAGTCTTACATTGTGAGTGACACCAAGTTACTCCAAAAAGTCAGGCAATTCAAATTCGATGCACATATGGAAGAGGCAATAGCTGCAGATGTTGTTATCTTTCCAGTGAACTCCACGGGCGTGAATGACTTCAGAAACCCCAACCACTTCACACTTCTCGTCTTAGATAATAAAAAGTGCAAATGGACACACTATAACTCACTGTGGCCGAGAAGATAGGGGGCACCGGATCCATATTTTCGTGATGCCATGATGGTGGTGAGTGATATTAAATACTACAATAGAATAGCAAGTGCTGTTACTTTTTATTTGACTGAAGTTGTATTGCTAGCCATATTCTTGAACCCTATACCTTGTTATCTTATTGACGTTACTCTTTCCATCAGACACAGTAACATATCATACTCACAATAAGACAACGTTGTATCTCTCGTATGTAGCTCATGTGATGATCTTTCATTGGAGAAAGCATGTCAAGTGTGATTCTATTAGATGACAAGTTGTTATTCGTTGATGTTTCTGTTTCTTATAAAGATAGTAACACTTTGTTTTCTCGGAGTTCCATTTTTTAATTAAACTTCATTGGGTTATTTGTATGCTGAATATATTTTTTGCTGATGTTACTATTGCCATAACAAAAACTAATAACTTATAACAATACAAGATATTACAGCCAACAGTGTAGACAGTTGCATGGAGTTTTCATTTTTCATTTTTTTTAGTTTGTTAACAACAAAAGGACTATTACGAGAAAAAGATGAATGAAGTCTTTGCACAGAGTGGACTGGATAAAAGGGTAGAGCCAGCCACCATAGGTCCACCTTTTGAGATAATATCATACGAATGGGCACCTCAACAGGAAAAAACGTTGTAAGTAGCAAGTTCTTTTCTTATTCAAGGGTAACATGTCTAGTAGATACCAAACTAACTCATTACTATTTTCCAAGTAAGACTGCAGGAACATATTCAGCAATAAAGAGTTTCATGAACAATTTTCATTGGAGGAAGTGAGACAATACAGAGCAAAATTAGTTACTAAATTCCTCGAGAATTTCAGTCTTCCCAGCTGAAGTTGATTATTATGCACATATATAACACTAAAGTTGATTATTATGCACATATGTAAAACTAAATTCATGTAAAACCATTGTCTTAGATATATTTAAAATTTAACTGTATGTATAACTCAATTGTAAATGTTAATCTGTTGTATAATTTATAGCACTCAGATAACACATTGCCATATGAATTACGAACACCTGTATTGATGTTACTTTTTTTTTACGGATGCAGCAACATCCAGTTGTGTGGTATTATTCGTAAGACCTACCACCAATGTTAGTATGAATGAAGGACATTCTTTGAAACAGTCCTCAACGATGAACATGCACCTCTCACACGCACACGAGCCAGTTTGGTGTTATTGTTTTTGTCCAAAATAGTAACATCCCATAAAAAGACGTTTCTTGGTTCTTATCCGAAGAAGAACTTATCAAGTGACATAAATAATCACCTAAACCCGACTTCCAGCCACCCGTAATCGCCCGGGCTCAAGACTCAACAGCCTCGATGATATTATTATTTTCGTCCAAAATAGTAATAACCTCTCACACGCACACAGGCCAGTTTGGTGTTATTGTTTTTGTCCAAAACAGTAACATCCCATAAAAAGACGTTTCTTGATTCTTATCCGGAGAAGAACTTGTCAAGTGACATAAATAATTACCTAGACCCAACTTCCAGCCACCCGTAACGACCCGGACTCAAGACTCAACAGCCTCGATGATGTTACTAATTTCGTCCAAAATACTAACATCCCCTAAATAGGCATTTCTTGGTTCTTATCCGGAGAGGAACTTGTCAAGTGACATAAATAATCACTCAGACTCGACTTCCAACCACCAATAACCTCCAGGGCTCAAGACTTAACAGCCTTGTTGATGTTACTGTTTTTGTCCAAAATAGTAACATCCCATAAAAAGACATCTCTTAGTTCTTATCCGAAGAGGAACTTGTCAAGTAACGTAAATAATTACCTAGACCCAACTTCCAGCCACCCGTAATCGCCCGGGCTCAAAACTCAATAACCTCGATGATGCCCCAAATAGGCATTTCTTAGTTCTTATCCGGAGAGGAACTTGTCAAGTGACATAAATAATCACCCAGACTCGACTTCCAGCCACCCGTAACCTCCAGGGCTTAAGACTCAACAGCCTCGATGATGTTACTATTTTTGTCCAAAACAGTACCATCCTATAAAAAGACGTTTCTTGGTTCTTATCCGGAGAGAAACTTGTCAAGTGACGTAAATAATCACCCAAACCCGATTTCCAGCCACCCGTAACCGCCTGGGCTCAAGACTCAACAGTCTTGATGATATTACTGTTTTCGTACAAAATAGTAACATCCCCAAAATAGGCATTTCTTGGTTCTTATTCAGAGAGAAACTTGTCAAGTGACATAAATAACTACCCAGACCTGACTTCCAACCACTTGAAACCTCCCAGGCTCAAAACTCAACAGCCTCGATGATGTTACTGTTTTCGTCCAAAACAGCAACATCCTATAAAAAGACGTTTCTTGGATCTTATCCAGATAGGAACTTGTCAACTGAAAATAGTAACCATCCAGTCCCAACTTCCATCCACCTATAATCCCCTGGGCACAAAACTCCAACAGCCTCGATGATGTTACTATTTCAGACCAATACAGTAATATGCAGGTTGTTGGCCTGGTTTCTCAGGCAATGTAGCCAATGCATAACAGGCTCTACCCCAGAAGTGGAAATGCATCCGATTGAAATTCATGAGCCACATTCCTGAGTGTTACTGTTTTCATTCAAAATAGTAACATCCCACAAAGAGGCAGTTGTTGGATCTTATCCAAAGATAAATGCGTCAAGTTACATAATTAACTAACAAGACCTACATTCCAGCCACTTGTAATCCTCCCGGAATCAATTCTCCATCAGCCACAATGATGTTACTGTCTCGACTAAAACAATAACATGCAGATGGTTAGCCTGCTTTCTTAGGCAAAGTGGCCACTTAACAGTGCGCAAACTCCCAGCAATAAACATGTTTCTCTCATACTACAATGGGTTACATTCTTGGGTGTTATTATTTCGTCCAAAATAATAATATCCAAGATAATGTGTAATCATGAGTGTTCAATGATGCACGAAATGGACTGAGCTATACTACAGGAGTCTCAATAGAATTCCCATGGGAAAAAAATAGGAATGTATTGTTATATTCCATAAAAAACTTGAGGAAATCCAGTTTAGTAGTTTATAAACATTAACTAGAAGCCACATCAACTAATACATTATGGGCACCGATGTCAGATAAGTGTCTAAAAAATATATGCACATATAAAAGTTTAACAACATAACATAAGTTTAGTGAGTGTGTTAGCTCCTAATGACTACTAGTTTTCATAGAATTTCACTGATCTGGAAGTAACAAACCATGCACATAAGTAGCTCTAAACTCTTCTGGAAGGCTAAAAAAGAAATTAACTTCTAGGGGGTTGAGAGCAATTTTCCTTCTCATATTCATAACTTAGGTTCTGGAAGTTAACCCATTAATCTTCATAATCTCACTAGTTAATTGCATCCTTCTCCCTGCAAAATCAGATTCATGTTAGAAACAAGAAGCCAAGCGGCCTATATGTTTACTTGCATCCTCCATCACATCACCCATTCATACAAATCTAGAAGAGAATTCTCTCAAAACTTCTAAATTTTTCATCTTTGCCTTCTTTGACCTACGGTTTACTAGGGTGGTTGAGGAAGAAGTTCCCATCGGGGCACATGGAGGGACTGGGTAAGTGTCTTCCACGGAAAAGGCAGGAACATGTTCTTCTTGCTCTTCTTTTTCTTTATCCCTTACTTCATCTTCTATTCCTTTTAATGCATCTTGTGGATTTACAACCTCATCTCCAATGGCTCTATCCTTCCCAAATATTTTGGATAAATCATCAAAAAATGGAAATGGCTTGTTTCTTAACCCCACGGCATTTTTGTGGCTCTAGCATAAAAGAAAGGAAAACATAATGAGAGAAGAAGGTAAAACTTTAAAAGCTGTTACCAATAAATAGAAATATACACAGACACACATATGTGCATAAAAGAAAAAATATAATATAAAATATTACCTTCACTCATTCATCCCAGACTGATTTTGAGCAAGTTATGAACTTCTCTTCATCATTCCATCCAAATTCGCGAGCAGCTGGACTAAGCATCTCCGCAATAGCATTATATTAATTCCTTAAATACTTGATACGGGACTCGATGTGTGGTTTAGCCTTCATACCACACCCAGGAAACTTTTAATTCATAAGTTATTCTAACCTGTTATAAGTACCATTCTTAAATTGATCATTGTCCGTTTTTCAACCACCCAGTTCCACAAAATTCATCATTGCACTAATTAGTGCATGATCCTCAGCGCTTCCCCATCTTGTGCATCTTCTAGATAGGTTCGCACCCTCACCACCTTGGTTAGCATTTCTTTGAGCTTTTGGTTAACTCATCTGTAAAGAAGGAAAGATAGAGAGAGAGGAGATATAGAAATTCGTTAGAGCGGCATTCTAGTCATGATTTAGCAATTTAGGATGATCATACTACTAGTTCAATAAAAAACGAAGTCATTATTCCCGTCTTATTACAAATTAAGATAAAAATAATACAAGAATAAAGTGTAAAGTGTCTATCAATCCATAAATACAATACAAGTGAAACACGCTACATAGTTTTTGCTAAACCCTATTCAATGATATGGTGTCATGTAACCATGCATTGTACATCTCATTGGTAAGATCATGTCTGAATGTACTTCATGCAGCACTAGATTCCATAATCCCAATATTAAGTTCATCATTGTCTTCTTCCTCACCATCCATAAGCAAGGGCTCCATGGGATTTACACTCATGTATGTTCGAATGAAATCATGCATCAATGCGCAAGCCAAGATAATTCTACCCACAATTCTCCTAGGGTACCAAGTTGTACATCTTAGAATCCCCCATTTCATTTTTAACAATCCAAAACACCTCTCGATAACATTTCTTGCTTGAGAATGCTTCATATTAAAATATTCCTCAGCAAATACTAGTTGAGCATCACTCTTCCACACACATAGATGATATCTCTGGCCTCTAAATAGTGTTAGAAAATCCTTACAATTCATGTATCCGGCATCACACAAATAGTAGTTGCTTATAATTAACTAACATAAGTGTTAAGTTCTTTCATCTCAAATAAGCTCGTTGGTTCAGATTGAGCAATGTCAAGGTACCAATGTTATTACCTTGTGGAACTGTCAAAATATTTTTTCTAAAAAGTGCATCTCGAAGCACTCTATTGTCATGTGTAGACCCCTCCCAACCAGGCAATATATAAATAAATTACAAATCCCGCATGCACGCAGCTAACACATTAGTAGTGAGTTCTCCTTTTCTATTCTTGAATCTAGCTTTATCTTTATCCCCAACATGAACCTTAATATGACTTCCATCCAAAGCACCTAAGTAATTTTGCAGTGTATATATATATAACTTGTTAATAGATACTGTATATATTTATAAATATTTACACATTCATCTAATCTTCCTAAAAATTCTAACTTACTTTAAACCATTTCCACCTCTCATTTTGGCAATTCTCTGTCACTGGCTCAGGTTTCTTTAGTAGAATATCATGGCATCTAAGGACAGCGTAGAAAACTGAATTAAAGTGCCTAGATATTGTCTAACCACTTATCCTAAAATACAATTGAGTTCTTCAATTTTTTGTATCATGAGAAAGTGTGAATAGAAATAAAGCAACCATCTCCTCTAAACTAGTATTCCTGTTTCCTTGTAACTTACCAACATCTCTAAGCATATCACATAACTTAGAAAAATAGGCTCTATTCATTTTAAGGTTGTCTAAGCATGCTAAGTCACTTTTTTGAATTATTGGCCTAAGATTTAAAAGCCTAGCATAATATCTTTCTTCAGCATAACTGTCAAATATATAGGATATAAGCTTAGGCAATCTAATATCCAAAAAGGACAGAAGATACAAAAATTCAGAAATAGCCTCCAAAATCATGAGCATCATCTGTGTATATAACACAATACATGTAGTAGCAATCTTCTTTTTTTTACTCAACGGTAAGCGAGCTATAACTGTATGACATAGGCAAATTATATGCAAAAATGTTATAAGTTAGAAGAGCAATAAATATATAGTCAGCCACTTTGAGTAATTTGAATTCAACAAACACCATTCATCTTTTTCAAGGTAGTCAATAGGCAAACAACAACGATATCATATCCAAAACCTCTTAGAAGCTCTGCCGTGGGGGTTGGATTAAACATCCCAATTTGCTAAACTATAAGCATACACCCTTTTTTGTCAAATTCTACTATTATTTTATTACTGTTCGTATTCCGATGCTGCAACTCCTATTCTTTGACGGAAAGTTAAGAAGGAAGTCCAATTTTCAAATATGAAGGTTATAGCTTACTTAATAGAAAAAGAGAAAATATAATGAGTAAGGTCATCAAGGCTTACTAAAAATTGCCAGTACCATTGCTGGGAACTGCTGCTAGGGTTGAGAGGAAATGGCAGAAGCTTAAAAACCAGAAATCGCTAGTATCGTTGCCGAAGACTGCTATTAGGGTTGAGAGGAGATGGGAGATGCTCGAGAAACAACGGCATACACAAAGAAGTGAATCCTGATATTCAAATTATAAAGGCAAAATTGGTATTAACTAATTTTAACAGGGTTATTTTTGTCTATAAATTAATTGAAAATGCAGGCAATAAAACTTACCCAAAAGGGGAGTGGGTAAGTGATCTCCTGCGTTTTATGAGAAATACAAGTTCCCGGGAAGATCCATTTCCTCCCATTTGCGCAACCAAATAACTCTATGGTAGTTTATATCCTGGGAAGTCCAATTTCCCACATTGTTGCTGCGAACCAAACGACCCCTAAGAATGAAATCAAAATTCGGTGTGTTCATGTGGTCTTAGATCGTTCCCAGCATTAGACGAACTGTCGTTTAAGCCTAATCTTGTGTTAAAATTCCAAACAACAATTCTCCACATTACATATTGCATTAAACTCGTTAAAACAGGCTAGTCTAACGGTACCACAGACGAAGTTAATTCCATGAGAATAAATTATACATTAGGACTGTATTAGGTTAGGCTATTTTTTCACTAATTCAAATGCTATAATATTAGCATTAATTTTATTTCAACATTTATTAATTGATCTTAGATAAATTTTACAATCTATTATATTATTATTATTATTATTAAAAAATAACATTTTTAAATTTACAATCTTATCCTTACAATTTTAATTTGTATAATTAAAATTTAAAAATATGGATAGAATTTTTATAGTGGCAGTGATGAATAAAATAGGGTTGAACAAATAGAAGATTACGAGTATGAAAATGAAGGCTGACAGAAGCCATAACCATTCAATCCATTTTCTGAGTCCAAAATGATCAATGTATTGCCATGTAGGATGTAGGATTTCGCTTTTACATATTAAAATAAAAAATTAACGAAATTGGAAGAACTTTAATGATAGTATTTAATTAGAAGTAAAATAAAATATTAGTATTCAATTCTAAAATTTAAAATTATAAATAATAACTTAAAAAATATGAAATTATAGTTAGAAAAAATTAATTTAATTTATGTTATTTATTTGGCGGTACACACTGTGATATAGTATAATTAAATTAGTCTTTAGTTTACTCCTATCTTGAGTTTCCCACTCATGGCTAGTGTCATAAGTTAGCAGTTGTGACAGTTCAACAAACAAACGTGTTCAGATTGATATGAGACTTTGTGAAAAAATTCAACATGTTATGTGGATCCTGTGACTGAAATTTGGGATCAATCTGGCCAATGATCTATTTTTTCTTATTTTCCTAAGTTTGGAGCTATTTTGGTCATTTTAGGAGATTCGAGAATTCAGCGAGATTCGAGAAGCCCATATTTGTGATCTTCGCATTATTAACTAGTTTTTGAGTGAATCGAACACTTAGAACATGGCGAAAAGGACTTATAACAATTTAAAAAAAATATGTCATCTTCTATTATTTGAACTTTGGTTCAAAATGCTCTTTAAAGGGGTAGAGTGTGATAAGGGCTTACAGGGCGCCTGGACACTAAGTTAGGGACAAAGTGTGTTGATTTGTGACCACTAAGCGAATGAAGTATCCTTTTTCCTATTCATTTATCTTTTTCAATCTGTAGTGCACGAAGGCTTCCTATGTGGAAAGACCTACAGTTCAGTATGTGAGAATGCTTTAGCGATATACAATATTAGCGTGTAGACTTGTGAGTTCTGCCATCTTTACTAAGCGTACCAAATGTGGGTTTAAGTTAGAAGCCTGACATGTTAGTCAAGAGTGGCAAGCATGCACTGCATGATTTTAGTTGGAGAGCTGTTAGCTTATGACATTTTGGTATCAGAGCTCAGTTAGTACCAAAAGGCCTAGATTGGCTAGGCAACGATTTGGTTTTGATGTGGCTTGTCCAATGACATGTGATATGTGCGAAGCTATCATTCTTACAAACTCAACATATCATTGCCAAAGACTCGGCTAGAGGGTGTAAGAGATTGGATCATCCCGAGAAGCCAGTGGGCTAGGGAATGGTACATACTAGGTGATCAAGTATTGGTATGTTAGACCTA
Source organism: Sindora glabra (assembly GCA_020226215.1). NCBI lineage: Eukaryota > Viridiplantae > Streptophyta > Magnoliopsida > Fabales > Fabaceae > Sindora > Sindora glabra. The sequence continues at coordinate 46,678,566 of CM035231.1, read as the reverse complement.
AGCATTTGTGCCAAGTGGGCTATCTTGCTTATTAATGTGCGCAAGACATTGTTTATGCGTTCATTCATAATAGTGACATTGAGGGATGCAACCCTACCGTCTTGTGGGATGAGGGAATTAATGGCTAATCTGGTAGGAGAAGCCTTGCTCTTGCCAATGAGCTTGATAATATCAGGAGAGATAGAGTTTGCAATCGATGGAACTAGAGAGTGAAGCCATTAGTTGTGTAAGATTATGTAACCACAAATGAAGAGCATGAGTGGATCATTCTAGTGGAAATGCTCCAAAATTATGTCAAGGAGATTCGGAAGGATCGTCCGTACTACTCAAGGGGAGCACAATCGAAGTGTAAAGCCTTTGGTCGTGTAGGAATGCATGATCACAGTTAGAAGACACATCCTGAAGGATGGCACATTGGAGTAATGTGTTGGGCAAATTGCCCTAGTAAGAGTAGTCCAAAATTGTGTCAAGGCGGTCGAAAAGATCAGCCTTGTTGCTCAGAAGAGCATTGCCAAAGGGCAAAATGGTTTGCTCTGGTGGGACTATTCCACATCATGTTGAGGTGATTCTGTGGGATCATTTGAGTTGCTTAAGGAAGCATAGTCAGTAGGCTTGGCTAAGATTTGAAAGAATCAATATAATGTGCACAATTTTTAGGTTGAATGGAGAGTGTGTAATTACTTACAAGATTCAAGAGGAGATGCTAGGGTTGCACATCATAGTCACATAATAGTGGTAATGATTCTTTGATGTAATGGGCTAAGCTATATAGTTGCTTGGTTGAGTAGCGATAATGACTTGGTGGAGGGTAGTAGACTAGCACTACATCATTGTTTAGTCGAGAAGACTTCACAACACTGAGTTCACATTTGCTTATGCACAAGTAAAGTGTAACTCAAGCTAAAATGTGAGAGGAATCTATGCTTAACCCGATCTTGCCATAGAGTAAGGGAGCCATCAAGTAGATGTGCTCGATGAAGTCATTAGTGGATGCGCGAGTTAAGAGGGGTCGTGAGAATCACAATGCTAGTTTGCATCAACTCCGATTGGTTGTGAAAATGGCATTGCGAAGCATAATGAATTTGACCAAAATGCAAACGAGCGATTAGGGAGTAAGGTTATAGGGCCTCTTTGCATAGATCCAACATAAGTCTTGTCTCTTGTACCAGTGCAATGCGACACTTAGTGCAAGATACCTATTAGCAGGTGATTCAAAAGTGCTAAGCATTATTCATGAACCACAAAGTTGGCATGCACTTTGGTATGCTATGAAGGCAGTGTTCATGCAAGTTGGAAGTGGAAATGAGCACATAGTTATAAAAGCAACTACCTGTTAAATGAGTTACGAATGTAATGAGTTCAAAAAAGCTACATGGGATAATGGCATTAGAGAGTGTTAGGACACTTTATAAGGTGACACAAAGGTAGCCCTTTAAGTGACTTGCGGAGGATACATTTTGCCAAGAGATACCTATATTACGGAGGCAATAGATAGCCCAAAATTAAGATGGAGAGATTAAGGCATCAATGAAGGCATTGATATTTGAAGTGGGGGAGAATGTCACAAGTTGGCAATTATGATAGTTCAATAGGAAAATATGCTCAGATTGAGATAAGACTTTGTGAAAAAATCTAGCATATTATGTGGGTCTTACGACTAAAATTTGATATCAATCCGGGTAATGTACTATTTTTATCGATTATCTCAAGTTTGGGAGTATTTTGATCATTTCGGAAGGTTTGAGAATCCATTGGGGTTCAAGAAATCCATATTTGTGATCCTCGCATTATTATCTTCATTTCAACTGATTTTTCAATGAATTGGACACCCAGAGTATGGCGAAAAGGACTTATGACAGTTCAAAAAAAGTATGTCATCTTCTATCATTTGGACTTTAGTTCAAAATGCTCTTTAAAGGAGTGAAATGCACTAAAGTCCTGTGAGGCACCTGGAAACTAAGCTAGGGATGAAATGTGTTGGCCTGTGCCCATCCCCCTACACACTCAAAGCTATGGAATGAGGCATAAACTAAGCGAACTAAGTGTCCCTTTCCCTATTCATTTATCCTTTTTGGTTCGTAGTACACGGAAGCTTCTTGTGTGGAAGGATCCTATGATTTGGTATACGAGAGTGCTTCAACAACATACGATATTAGCTTATGGACTTGTGAGTTCCACCATCTTTACCAAGCATCCTAAATGTGGGTTTAAGTGAGAAGGTTGGCATGTTGGCCAAGAGTGAGAAGTATGCACTGCACAGTTTCGGTTGGAAAGCCGCTAACCCATGACACTGGTCAACTCTTGCAATGGCTATAGTAAAATTTTCTTAAAACTCATAAAGAGAAAATTACTCATGTGCCTTAGCTGCAGTTAAATTTTGTTAGGAGTCATATAGGGAAAATTACTCCCTTTTTGTTATAGCTGCAGTAAATTTTGTTAAAATTTAAAGAGAAAAAATTACACTTTTTGACATTTACTTTTCCTTCATAAAAATTATTGAAAATTAGGTTTTGATTCTATTACCAAAATACATTTTTTTTAAAATATAATTATAAAATATTAAAATAAAAATATATTTTAATTATTTAATATTAAATATAAAAAATTTAAAAAATAATTTTTAAAAAGAAACTTATTTTTATTTATTATTATAAATTTAAGCATTTTTTAATTACAAATATAAATAATATATTATTCATTTATTAATATACATACAAATGATATTACTTTCTAATGAAACAAATAAAGTTTTAATTACAACTTATGTCCCTCTAATGAATGTTTTACCTCCAATTCCATTATACTTTGATCTAATTTAATCAAGTGATTTGCATGACTCCTTAATTACAATAGTGTTTGCCAAAGGTAGAAGAATTTAGGTTAAGTATAAATTTTTTTAAATATATACAATTTCAAAATTTTTAAAAGTTAATAAAAAATTATTATATATAAAAATAAAAATATTAATATTTTGGAGGGCTTCACCCTATTTAACTCAACCTTTGATGTTTGTATCTCATTGTTGTTGTTGTATTCCTAAAAGTAAAACATGCAGCACCATCTATCATTAAAATCATTCTTGAAAATTTGTTGTAAACATTAGTTAAAACCAATTAGAAATTGTTTGTATATACTATATCACAAATCAATTATTTCAATTTCCTTCCTTTTACTTTTTAAAATTACTTTAACCATTAGAGGCATTGTTAATATTCTCATTTTGTAAAAACATTCAAAAATTATATGCAAAGCACTTTGCAAATTTTCTTTTTCAAAGTGTTGTTTTATCAATTCTAAAAAAAAAAGATGTTTCTGCTATTGCAAAGGTAGAATAAGAGTAATCAAGGATGGACAATAAACTTCTTTGACAAATTTAATAAACTTAACAAGCAAACATATATAACTATCCAAAGAAAATTATTAGAAAAAAGCAACTAGCTTTAGTTAATAGAATTAAACTATAAGAATTTAATTCTTTACTTCACTCAAAAACTTTATTTGGATTTTCTTTAGTGCAATTATCACATCATTCAAGCTTATTCTTTCATTTTGAATAAGAAGTCAAATCTAATCCTTTGATTGACACTAATTGAAATAATTGAATGAAGATGAAAATATAGATCTATAAAAGAATTAATAAAAGTACAAAAAAGATGCATTGGCAATATTGATTGCATGGGGATAAAAATAAAGAACATTTGAAAAGCAATCATAAATATCACTTGGTGCCATGTATCCTATTGTAGCCATCGTCATAGTTTATGTGATAGAATCTCCTCCATGTAATAATTTTGAAAGATTAAAATCAGTCATATGTTCCAATATGTCTCCATTTGGCAACATATTGTTAGGTTTCAAATCACAATGGACAATAGGCATTTCATATCCATAATACAAATAATCCAATGCTACAATAACATCTATCTTTATATTTAACCTTTGAATTATAGTCAAGCAATGATTATGACAATGTAACCATATCTCCAAATTTCCATTTGACATGTAGCTTAACACCAATACCTTAAAATTAATGTTATCACAACTATTGATGATTTTGGTTAGATTTTGATGGTCAACATTGCAAAGCGCTTTACATTTTACATCAAAACTCTTGAATGCTCCTTCTAACTTTAAGTTAAAAACTTTTAAAAGTACGCATTTACATACTTTGCCAAAGCTCTCTATACCAAGTAAATTAGTATCAATATACCCATTAGGTGCTTGTTGTAGCTCATAATATGAATTCTTCTTCAAATGGCTAATGCTGCATCTACTCTATAATTGATAGCTTTTGTTATTTTTATATCATTTCAGGAGCACATATATGAATGTCAAAAGAAGTACTATGGTTACTTCTATTAGTAAAATATATTTCAACAAAATAATAATAGGTTTGAATAATTGCCTAGATATTGTAACAACTTTATATTTTGGTAATTGTAATCATGGAGCACCACATAAATCTTTATTTCCTAAAAATAACTAAGGTGAGGAATTTGTAAAAGGCCCATTTGTGGGAACTTCTCTTTCCGAGTTACTGAATGACATATTAAATGTCTTCAAATGAATAAGAGTCTATATTGACTTAGGAATGACACCAAATAAGTTATTCTCTAATAAATTAACAAATTTCAAGCTTGCCATTTTACCTAAAAATTCCAGGATATGTCCTTCAAATTCATTTTGTGTCAAGGAGGACTTTTCCAAATCTTGAAATTCCATAATGCTATTTGGAATGCCATTTATTACTTGATTTCTTGATAAATCAAGAGTTTCGATAACCCTTAAATTCATCATCTTTAATGCAAGAGAGCCTCTTTACTTATTAGAAAATAAGTCAAGGATCAAGAGATTTGAAAGGCCCTATAAAATATATGGTATGCTTAAACTTGAAGTATGTTTGAAGTAAGAGTTCTCTCAATGAGGTGTTATTACTTAAGCAAGCAAGTATGAGTCTATATAACATGCTCTTAGCTAAATCTAACTCTGCCAAACATTTAACTTGACATGGTTCATTTGGAAGAAATCCTTATAAATTATTCCTATCAAAATAAAAACCTTGTGATTTCTGTAAATTTTTTATTCCAAATAGGATTCTTCAGATGAATTAGTTTTCATGAAAATTAAGACTTATTAAGCCACTTAAATTTCCAATATTTAGTGGAATACTGTTGACCATGTTATAATTCTAATAATCCAGGTACTTAAGAAAAAAAGAGATATTACCACTCAACATAAGAATTATGGAATTTAAAGGATTTTAACTTAGTGTCAAATCTCTCAAATATATGCAGTTTGTCAAAGAATTCATGAAACTTGATTCTAGATTGGAAGTGCTACATCTTTTTAATTATTAGTAAATTAAAAATTATTTTATGAGAAAAAATAACTAATATAACTAGTAAATTCGATTAAATTAAAAATTTTATGTGTGAAATATAGAATAAAATAAAGTTGACAAAAAATTGAGAATATGGGAATGTTAATTTGGTGAAAATTTGACGGGAAAAAACTTATTAGAATCACAAAGTATAAAATTTTGTACTAATAGAAGTAAATATGTGAGTATGAAAAAGATTTAAAAGTAATTTTTCAATAAGCCTTGAGGCATTATTTCTTATTTTTCAATCCAAAACGCTAATTTCTTTCATTTCTCATTATCTTTCATTTTCTCCTAACTCTCTCTACACAATCTTTTCTACCACTTTATCAATCAAGTAAAAGGAGTTTCAATTCTTCTTGATTTCTCCATCCAATCAAGGTAAGAATATTACTTTCATCAAGAATCCTTCCTATCTCTTCTTAGTTAATATAAAAATTTGAAGTATTTAGTTTTGTTGGGTATTTTAAATCCTAACTCCAAAACCTATGAATTTAAATGTGATTAAGGTTAAAAGATCTTCAAACTAACTTCTTAATATCCTCTTTCATATAAGGTGTGTGGATAATCTAATTAAATTTATAGATTTTGTGATTATATGATAATATAGATGAAATATTAGTTATTGTGTGATTTTACTTGAAATATGTCAAATTTGATGTAGTGGGAATAATAAATAATGAAGATATCTGATATGAGATGTTAAATAGTAGTTTTAATGACTGTATTAAAGTTTAGTGTGTAATACATGTGTTTGGAAGGCATTTATATTTGGGTAAATACTAAATTTTTTATAGAAAATGGAGATTTTCATATGAATCAAGTGCACAATCAATTCTTATAGTTCAAAAGCAAATTTAGGAATAAAAATCAAATATATAATCACTTTTCTTTATGCAAATGCAAGTTTAGGGCAAATGAATCAATTACATAATTGATTCATTATCCTTATGCCAATTTTAAAGATGCATAACTATTCTATCTTATACTCATTTCAATCAAATCACTTATAATTAGAAAGGTAATTAAGTCTACTTTCAAGATGGAATTAGTCTCAAATTAATATATTATATATATTTTAAAATATTATTAAAATAGTCGATAGAGGTTAAAAATTCAAGATTTCAAAAAAATAAATTTTTTATGTTTGTCTTTTAACAAGCATAATACTTTTAAATCTTAACCAATTTGAGTGAAAGACCAATTTATGAAAAATTATTGAGTTTACTTTCATATGAAATAAGTTTTATAAATAATATATTCATAATTTTTAAATTTCTTATTAAATATTATTTAAAGGTTATAACTACGGTAACTAAATAGTATATCATACTTAACCTATATTATATTTTCATGATTTATAATAGTCTAACATGGGGTGTCTAATCTCTAAATATCAAAGATAAAGTAATTTATGATATTTATACGATAATCACATGATGGGGTAATTATGAAATAAGTAATATTGATGCTTATAAATTATCCTTATAATTTGTGAGGTAGGAAGAAAGGGAAATGATGAAGGTAGAATACTTAAGGATCCTTAAAGCAAATAAACATTGCTAGGTGAGTATATATCTATTATAGGAACTATTCTACTTAATTTTCATACACTCTATTTATTTTATATACTAATATGATATATTATGAAACCATGAGATTAAATATGTGTAACTATGCATCTCAATATAAATAAGTACAAGAAATTTGTGATCTTAGTTTCTTCCTATTATGCTAAAGATTATGGTATGTAATAGTGCTTCCAAAGCACCTTTTGTTTCTTGTTAATTACAGTTAATTGACCCTTTGTAAATGATGCAATAAAGGCATCATATGAGTTATTACTTAGTTGTAGTGAATATGTGCTTTAATTGAGATTCAAATTATAATCGTGATTATGATTATACTTGGCTTGTGACCCTACATGACAAGTGTGGAACTACCACTTAATAATAGGGTGTGCTTATATTGAAATGTGAATATATTTAAAGTCATGATATTGTGAATGAGGATGATTGTAGTGATGAATTGATTACCTCGTATAATGTTAAATTGAGATTGTGATACTATAAGATGTGAAATTTATAAGATATGTATACATATGATGATGTGATTTAGTTCGTGCTATTATTATACAAATGGTAACAATGTAATAAAAATGGCTTAGGATCGGATATGAGAAATGTGATTGGGTAACTTTATTAAAGTTAGAAATATTATAAATTGAATGCATAGTTTCATAAAATGATATGAATGAAATATTTTTATAGCATAAAGTTTTAATAATTTAATTATCTTATGTTAGATTTAAAAAAAATGATTCCTATTTGATTATCTTATTCTAATTACCTAACATAAAATTGATAAAATAAGGATTTAATGCTCTAGAATGATAGACTAATATCCTTAAAGTAAATCAATAACATAAAAATCTAATATTTTTTATGCTTGAAGTTGATTTAGGCAAATCTTTAAAATGTGATATTTAATTTCTTTAAAACAGAGTTGAAATTATTAAAAACCTAGTATCTACTTTTATGATATAATATGATTTGAGCCTTCTTAGAGCATAAAGATTTAATAATTCAATTATTTTACACTTGAAATGGAGAATTCTCATTTATGAAAATTTTTAAATTTCTTTACAATAATTTTGAAAATATGAGAAAATAATGATATAAAATGGTAAAGTAGTGTAAATAGAATCCTTTAAAAGAATTGCACTTTAATATTTTACTCATATAAGCTCAATTCCAAATCATTACGTAAAGGCATATTTTAACTTTAAAAGGTAATATTGAATAATGTAGAAGCCGATGATCTAAAGTGCTATTATATTATAATTTGAATTTGGAATTTTAATGATAAAAAAGAAAATAAGGAATACTTATACATTTATAAACAAGAAAAAGTGTGGAAAGATGAGTGATATAGAAATGATGTTTGTTATAAAGTAGTGGTTATCAATTTTAGTGATTGATGACTGATCATGTTTAGAAACTATGGTAATGTTATTGTCAACCATTAATTGATTGTGATTAAATTATAAAATTAAATGATATAGTTATATTACAATTAAAATTATATAATTATGTGTATAATGGAAATGTGTTGGAAGATATAGTATAAATCACCTTATGATATGATTAAGTATTTGTGGATATGTAAGAGAGCATGGTGGTACGATTATATACCATTATATATCTTGGTGTTGATCCATGAGGATGAATAAATTATCTATTTTGTATAAAAATTGAATTATAATTATGATATATAGAGTTAAGCTCTAATACATAAATTATATTGCGAATTATATTATGAGCAGCATTGAGATTGTGAAATATGATATGGTGATAATATGAATTTCTTGGTAATATGCTTATGAAGGGTATAAGGTAGACCCTAGAGGGATAAGGATAAAAAACTTGTGGAAGGTGTAAGGTTAACTTAAGAGTTAAAAGGTGAATGTATGTATTTCACTATAATTTATGTATTATGATATGGAATCGATATTTAATTGCCCTTAAATATTTCTATTTGATATAATTGTAACTATCTAGTTATTGTTAAGCATAGTAGCTACTTAAAGAATGTGGTGATTAGCCATGAATGAGTTCCTAAGATGATTAAGATTTAAAACTATGAATTTACAAATGATCATGCATAAAATAGTGTGTTTAAGAGCTATGTTCCACTTGTAGTATTGAATTAACTTCTTTTTTATATTACAATTAAATTAAGTAATGGTGGAGTTATAAAGAACCTTTTTTTAAGTTCCATTGTTTGTGTATGTGATTACTGATATAGGTATGGGTATAGGAGTATGACTATTAAATTGTTAAGTAAGGTAAAGTTATCAAGGATAAGTATTAGAAGACACTTGGTGGTTATTTTATGTTGTTGCTTGGATTAACTATAATCATTTAGTGATAATATTTCCTTTTATAGATATATATTTATTGATATTATAAATTTCATTGCTTTCTTTAATATTTTGAAGATTTAACTTGAGAATATCAAGTTATATAGCTCGAGTGGGAGTCTAAGGCTATCTAAGATGAACTTAATAGTTGACATAGAGTCGGGAATTTGTTAAATCCAAATTTAGGGATTAGAGATAGAGACAAGCTTGATTATAGACTTGGTGTATTAAATTATTTATCAATATATGTGTTTCTAGATTTTTGTTAAGTTGTATATAAACTAAGTTGTATGATTTAAGGCATGTGGCCTTTAAAATGTGTTTAAAAAGAAAAGAGAATTTGTTCATTTTTCTCATAAAGTTTATAGTCAATTTTAAGTTGTCATAAAAATAGAAAGATTTCTACTGGATGGAATTAGTGTAAATAGTATTGAGGCTAATGAAAACTAGATAATAGAATCTATGCCAATCATAATCAAATTTGGATCATGACAAGAAAGTTTAATGATTAAATTGTTTTTAGCAAGGTAGAGAATTTCAAGATTATTTAAATCACCAAATATCTCTAGAATATAACTAGAAAATGAATTAGTTTGTAATTCTAATGAATTAAGATTAACTAAAGAATTTTGATATTTTTCCACTAAGATAATTATCTCACAAATATAAGACTTCAAAATTTGGAAGCTTAGAGCTTAGGAGTGATGGGAGATTGCCTAAGAGGTGATTTTTATATAGAAAAACTTTTATTAACAAAGAAATATTAAACATTGCATATGGAATACTGCTGCTTAAGCTGACATCTTGAAGACCTACTATTTTTATATTACGATTGAACTTCATACAAACAAAAAACATCAGATAAAGATAATGCCATAATATGTCTTTTATCTTTGTATCTTTATAAGCCATTAAATGATGAGTTAGTGTTAAAAAACTTATATAATATATTGAAAGTTTTAGATTCCAATTACTCACTGTCCATGAAAAAAAAAACCTTTTGCATTTTTATGTAAGGGAAATTATAAACCTCACTCTTATATGACTATTTTATCAATGCCCTAACAAATATAATATTGACAATGAAGATTTTGACAAGTGTGTGACTTTTAAAGTGGATTTACATGCTTTAAATAAAACAATGTAGTTAAAAACTAGCTTATCTTCTTGGTATACATACATACATACTTTAGATTTCAATCTTAATATATGAAGATGAAGCATAAGTAGCTTGCATTTTGGGATGTAAAAATAAAACATAAAGAGCTTTAAGTTTAATAAACCATTCAAAATAATGAATTTAGTAATGCAAATAATAAGTTATACATGCATAAAAATACATCTTGTGTTAATATAATTTAATTTTGTAAATATGGCCATTGACATCTTATAATAGTACAAAACAACTAAAATAGGCTTAAATCATTCAAATTATAAGTTAATAATCGTGTAGAAACAACAATTGAATATATATTACAAACTTATTTTTCTATATAATATATACTTTCAACTAAACATTTAAACAAAATAACAAATAACCTTTTCATAATGTAAAGTGTGAAAAAAAATGAAATTTAATTATATAGAGATTAAAGTATTGATTTGAAATCATGATAAAATTATATACTAATTTTAATTTTAAAAAAAATCACAAATCAAATATATTTGTATAATATGCATCAAAACAATATAATTAATGATATTAATTATAAACAAAGCACGCTTCAAATAATTCACTATTGAATAATTTTTATATATAGTTATTTAGTAACTACAATCAACTACACATATATAAATATAAAGGTGAAGCCTTACCCTGTGAAAAATTTTTATATCCAAGATAGGTCTACCCAAGCATTGTCATGTTTCCGATCTCTCATGGTATAACTCCCTTAATTTATTTAAAGACAATGATAGAATTTGCAACTTGTTACATTCAAACAAACTAATTGAAATTTTACCAAAAATTAATTTTCAGATAAGTGAAGTTCTTCTAAATTAGAAAGTTAATGAAAGATTTATTATAGAATTTCACCTAACAAATTGTTGATAGCAAATGTAATCATTTGAAGTGGCAAATTACTTAAATAAAGGAAGGAAAATAGCTCAAAAGCTAATTAGAATCTAATAAAATCTAAAAGATTTAGGTTTTGGTGGGCAACTTGCAAAATAGAGAAAATGTACTCCAATGCCTAAGTCAATACAAGTAAGAGAAAAGTAAAAGTGAAATAGAATATTTGATTAATAGATTAAGTGATAAGTGTACTATACATAGAATGTAAATATAGTACTAAATGGTAGATTTGTAATTGCTATTATCGAAATTAGCAATTACTTTTTATAGAGAGGAGGCATCAAAGATATTTGATGGTAGAAAGCCTTTAAGCTTATTATTATTAAGATAAAAGTTTTTGCAGTGAAGCAATGTTGAATAATTGAATTCATTAAGAATAGAACCATGGAATCGGTTATTTAAAAGATCTAAAGAAGAAAGGAAAGATAAGTTTCTAAGATAAGGTGAAATGTTGCCAACAAGTCCTATTAAAGATAAATTGAGTGCAATCACTTTATGCTAGGAATGACCACATGTGATTATAATTCAAATAAATATTAAGGAAGTAGGGGACTAGTTTCTTGATAGTGGTGTTTTGGTTATAGTTGATATAATCCCTGAAGGTAAGAAAAGAAGATTAGTCTATGTTAATGTTGTGAATTATATGAAGTGCTACTTAATGGTGAAAGTGGCCATCAAATAGTGCACAAGTAATATGGTTTTCATGTTTGGATATGATCAATATAAGTGAATATTGTTAACCTTAGCCCTAACTAAAAGATATTTTTTATGATAACAACACGTTTTGGCTTGCTTAAGTGTAATGAAAAATCACTTGATACAATACACCAAATTTAAATAATGAAAATCATTAAAGATTATTGGTTTAGGATTTGTTGCATTTATAAGTTCAACTGTACAAAAGGAAATTAAATCAAATAGGTTTAAACTTTAAATTTTGAAAAATATTTTTCAAAATTAAGGCTTCATTTGTTTCGTTGCAAAGAATTTTTCATAGGAAAATACCATTTACATATGTATTAATGAAGGAATGAGACGTCATTTACATTAATGATTAAAAAAAAATGATACCTAGAAGCTTTGAAATTGAGGAACCAAATTCCTTTTTGAAATAGGAGAAGTTACTTTTCCTCAAATTTTTTATATTTAACATTAAACAAGTAAAATTACTTTCTCTTATTATAACATTTTATAACTAGATATTATGAAAAATACTTTTTAATGAAACAAATGGAGCCTAAATCTTGTGTCAAAATGAATTTTTATTAGTGTTGAAATTAATTTTGGAGTAACATTGAACTTTTAAATGAATAAAATCAAGTATCAAATGTTCAAATTTTAAAAAAAGAAAATAGGTGTAAGGTCGCAGAATGGATTGTGCAATCAATTTTGGCCTTTTAGAATCATTTTAGGTATGATGGATTGATTACGTAATTGATTCAGCATACCCAAATAAGCCTACCCTTCTTAACTTTCATATTGAATTTTGCCTTAAGTAAAATTGACTATACAATTGATTTTGAGTGCCCAAAAGTAAAATGAGTTCTAGGTGAATCAATTCACATGATATTTCAAAATATACAGTGAGGTAGATTGATTGCACACTCAATTCACCCTATATATTTTAAAATTTTTGAAACTCAAGTGAATAAATTATGCCATTGACATCTAACACTACTTGGAATGGTTATATTTTACGTGTAAAGGACTTTTAAACTTTCTAACTCCTATATAAAGTCTTAAACTCAAGTTTAGAAAAAAAAAAGGATTTCCATTATTATATTAACATAAGATATTCATCTTTTATCTAATATATGCTACAAATCCCTTAAACCTAACAAGATTAAAATTCCTCTTCTTAACTCTTCATTATATATTCAAACTTTAAAGGTTTATGAACTACCTTTGTCATATTTCAAAACACTAATTTGTTATGTTTTAAGATAAGTTATTCTTAGGATATTTAAGAGTGTGGAACCTCTTGATAAAGTGTTCTTTGATAGAAGAACCTTAAAGGAATTAGACTGTAAACTAGAAGATTCTACAAAGGCTTTTTCAAATGCATTTTTTTTAAAACTTGAAGAGATTCTAGATTTTTTCAAATCCAAGTTGGATAGGCTTGGTAGTAGATGTACTCCTTAAAGTATTGAATATTCAGGATAAATTACTATAAATTATTATGTTTGATCTTTTCTATCCTTATCTCTTTATTTTTTTTGTACTATACTTTGTTTTTCTTGCTGAAATTACTAAATCATTATCCTTAATTATTTGAAACTTAAGATTGCATTGGATAATCATTTGTCTATTGTTTCCAAGTATAAATTGACTATTAAAGTTTTACAAAATTGATTTAAATTTTAAAAATGATAAAATTTTAAAATCCAATTCACCCTTCTTAGATTGAATCCTAATTACAAATATATGAATTGTTTATGAAATCACGGAATGCAAATAGAGGCTATAAATGGTCTTTATTTCTACGTTACTCCTATCAACTTTTCTAACACGAAAAAAAGGAAAAAAAAGTAAGCACCTTTTTTTAATATTTATTTTGTTTGGGTTAACTTTATTTTCTGACTTATAACTTTCATGTAGTAATAACTCCTAACATACACTCCATTTAAAGTAGCATTTTTTGATACGATATAATAATTTGATATAAATATGAAGTTTTTATATGAGTTCAAGTTAAGCTTATGTAAATTCGAATTGTAAATAGATTAATCCATTTAATATGTACAATAAATGAGCCGAGTTATGATGATAAATAAATTAATACGTTAACTTATTTAAAAATTTATATCAAAATTTTAAAAATATTATTTGAGAAATAATTAGTAATTAAATTATAAGTGGTTATATATAATAAAAATATAAAATTTTTATTTTAATAAAATGATAATAAGAATTTAAAAAATATTTTATCAACGATTAAAATATTTTTGTAAAACAATAAGTAATTAAATTTATAAAAAATTTATAATATCAATTAAATTTTATTAATTAAAATTATTTAAAAAATTACATGAACATGATGCAATTATTATTTGAGTGAAGTTTGGATCGAACTTATTTGAATTGTTACTGATTTTTTAAATGAAACAAATGCAGCACATGAACACCGATTCTCATCCCTAATTTAATCTATGTTTTTCACCAAGTTTTATTGGGCTCGGAACCCGTTGAAAATAAGATAAAATTTTATTTTTCTTAAAACATTATTTGAATTTAATTAAAGAAGGATTTTATTTTATTTATAAATCTTATTTTGTAAAATTCATTAAATTTATTAGATATTTCAATATGATTAATTTGATTTGACTTAAAACATATGGTTATATCAAAAGATATTATTCTTTTTTTATACTATATTTGTCATAATATCATCAAAATTTATTTAAATAAATTGTATGTATTTTTTAATATATTTAAAATTGAAATCATTATTTTTTATATCATTCTGAATAATAAAATTTATTTATAAATAAGATTTAAATTATTTAAATTTGATTCTGAGAAAATTAATTACTATAATGAGATTGCATTGAATCAAATAAAGATAATTTTGGCAAAGAATATTTGTAGGTGCTTTCTATGTTACCCCCATGGGTTCCAAACCCATGGGTATGTGGCAAAATGCAAGTCATTAGATGAGTGAGACCATGTCAATGGTCTCACTCATCTAATGACTTGCATTTTGCCACATACCCATGGGTTTGGAACCCATGGGAGTAACATAGAATTCCCCATATTTGTAAATTCATGTTTTTCTTTTACAGAGTCCAAGGTCAACAACGTCAGAGGAGGTTAAATATAAGATGGAAATATTTTTATATCCAAAATGCTAATATCAGTGGATTCCGATTTCAAAAGATCTTGAATATTTTTATTTTTTTATATTATAACTTTTATTGACTTTTTGAAAAAAATTTAAGAGTTGCATACATTTTGTAAAATTTTAATAGTTGACTATTTTAAATTAAAATATCTATTCCTATCATTGAATGTTGGGGTAACAATTCGGAATGGACAGGTCTTGTTCATGTCGAGTTACAGTATGATCTCAATCCATTTATATTAGAATTGAACATGACCCATTTAATTATATAGGGTTGATAGACAAGGCTAGTTTAACCTAAAATATTCATAATATACTTATACAAGTTGTAATACAACTCATTTAACTCAAATCCATTTATCAACTCATTTATATTATTTTTTATTTTTATTTATTTAATAAATTTTAAATATTAAAAAAGGTACATTTCATCTTATTTGAATGAGAATTAATTTTAAAAAATATTAAAAATTAATTTTTATCTAATATTTAGTAAAAATCTTCCGTTATTTTCTCTCTCATTTATCTCTTCTACTAGTTTATTTTATATAAATTAATAATCTTATATATTATATAATTTATTATTACAAGTTATACAAATTAAATTAATCCAATTAATAATTCATGTAACTTAAATATGTTGAGATAGATTATGCGAATTGATCTAAATTTCATATAAAATTTATTTGAGTTAAATGGAATCGACTTGTTTATAATCCAAACCTGTTTATACTTGATCCCAAATCTGCATAATTCATATCATGTCGAAAATTACCTACTCCTAATTGAATGTTAGATTGGAACCTCATTAATAAGTTATGCTAGAATTTGACCTAGTGCAAGAAAATGAAATTGATTCAAATAAAAATTGGAAACACAATTGAAACAAGTTTAATTATTAGAGCATCAAAAATAAATTTTAGCTTCCTATCTTATTAATATAAGAATTGATGGATTGTTCAACCACCATTATTTAATATGATACCATGGATTGGAGTTCCAATTGCAATCCTTTTTACAAAAAAAAAAAATCCGTAGATCCTCTAATCTAAACAATTTCCCGCTATGCCATCATTATTAGCTAATTATAATTTTGAAATTTAAAATTTTCTTTGTCAAAATCGTAAAATTTTGCTTAGAGAATATTATCATGAGTCGCAAATCAAATTAAATCGATTTATTTTTCAATCGAGCTCATCAAATTATTATATTATGAATCAACTGATTTCATTTTATTGTATCAAACATTACATAAGACAAACGCGCAGAATAGTAGAAAGTGTTGTGAAAATCTGGAAAGAACGCAGGAGAATTAATTTTGCTGAAGAAGATTCAGAGAATTAATTTTGGATGTAGACATTGTCTTATGACATTACAACAAAGGCATTTAACCATATTGCGCATTAAAGATACATGACTCTGCCACTGTTATTGTTTTATCTCTAAGATACATGATGCCTTATCTATCTGCTATATGTATATGTATATATTGTTTGCATTTTTCTTTGCTATGAAGCCATGTTACATTGTTTAGGAACCTAGAAAACTTGGCTTTTCCAAAACTAGATGGAACCGTATGAAACATTAGTTTTTGGAACTATGGATTGTTTAAATTCATAAAATGCTATAGGTTGATAAACACAGGATAACTTTAGTGCCAAAAACCTAGAAAATAGGAGATAATATTTCCTAAAATCCCGAAAACACCGCAACCATTTTCGAAGTTTTTGAAATTTTTTGAAGATCCATAAAATAACTGTTTTTAAGATTAAAACATTTGAATTAGGTAGTGGTTGGATACGGAAGGAATTCTGAATAATATAATATGAGAAAATCAAGCAAAATTGGCAAGAAATCTAGTTAGACTAGCTCAAGTTGTATCTGAGCTTATGTGAGATACAAAACCTTCTTTTGGGTAAAGAAGAAAGTGAATACCAAATGTTGTTCCATCCCCATATGCAGGCATAGTGCATGTAACCCCCCACACCATCATGCCATGAATTTTAGACGTTGGTGATCACATCATTGTACTCTATTCTCCAATTTTTGAAGTAAAAATAATTTTAATTATTTTTAATCAATTTTATTTAAATATGCAAATGCGCTTATTTTGAATCCAAAATTTTCTTTTGTGTTTCCTAAAATATTGATTGCTATTTGGATTTTTAGTGAAATTTTTGGAAACTATTTGTTCAATATAATAATTTTCAAGGTATTATTACATTAAAATGGAATTGCAAATTACTTGTATTATGCTATAAAAAATATCGTATAACTGTGTATTTGCCTCCATGGAATCAAGATATTGCATTATGCTATCAAATTTTTAACAAGAAAAAAATATTTTAAAGTGGAAGACTATACAATAATATTAAATGTCCTTCAGTATTGTATTATTAATATAGTTCGTTAGTAATAATATAAGTATGAAATTAAGTATTGTATTTCTAAATTTCTTAAACACCTTTCGGTGTTAAGTTTTAGGAATTTGACATTTAATTCTTATATTATATTGTAAAATCATAAATACCATTTCGGTATTTGATTTTATAACATGATATTGTGTATGGTTGCATATCTAAATCTTGTGAAGAAAAACATTAGTATGATTAAGTTCATATATACATTAATTGTTTGACATGTTTTTCCTCAATTTTTATGCAATGAATCTCTAGAAAGATGCTAGATGAGACAATTAATGAGGATTGAGCTAATATTTGTTTTGAATACAACATGGTTGATGTGCAATTAGACATGTGGTGGATAGACACTAGTTTGATAATTCATTTCACTAACTTTTCTTAGTTTTTGAAAAATCCTAAGAGGTTCAGTAATGATAAATTAATTATCAAAGTGGAAAATGATGAAAAGGTGAGAGTGGAGCTCATTGGAGACATTCCTTATAAATATTCAATTAAAAGAGAGGAAGTTTTTTCAAACTTGGCTAAAATTATAGAGTACACAACATTGATTTAATTTATCTATGGACATTTTTTTTAATTGAAGCACTAGCCTAATTACTTACAATTAGTTTGGACAAGTTTGGCAAGCAAATGGCAGTTCATATTGATTTAAAGCAACCTAACTACTTAAGCAGATTAAAGCCATCACTTAAATTAAACCATAAATCAACTCTCAATTAAGTTAGTTGAACTAGTTAGTCTAGTCCAAATTTAAAAATATTAAATTATATTCTTACTTTTTTTGTGATTTGATATTTAATTATATAAAATCATGCATTTTTAAAAATACTTCCATCTTCTTATACAAATCACATAACAAAGTGATAATTTTATACATTTCCCATACTTCTTGTAATTGTAGAACCTGTGTCACAACTTGGTATCCATTACAACCATTATGCATATTCTTTATTTTGAATGTAATTCTCATGCAAAAATCATACTCTTACACAATATTTATCATACTTCATGTAATTGCAAAATTTATGTTACTATTTGTGATCATAATAATAGTAATACCATAATTTTGATAAGTTATACATACGATCCATATCCTCATGAAAATTTACCATAAAATCATATATTAAAGTCATACTTTAATGCAACACTTTTCATACTTTATGAAACTATAGCACTACATGTAAGCAGTATTCTAGATAATTACCATCCAAGTTATACCATGATTCTCTTGAGGCAAAAATATAGTCCATAACTTCATACAAGTCTCTCATAAAATTGTGCAGCAAAAATTATAAATCACGAAAGTTCAGATCAAAAAATAACATGAGATACTATGCACACTAGCACGACCCTTTCTTTAAACAATTAAATTCTGAGTAGGCATTTTTCCTGCTATCGAATGTTTTATCCCTAGGCAAAATGCAACTTATAAAAGACTTGCTCAATCATTTATATCAACAACATCTTTGTAGAAGTACCACTAAAAAAATATATTCGTGGGACAATAATTAGTCAAAAAGTGAAAAGATGAAGCAAGAGCCAATCAATATAGTTAATCTGAGTCAATTAGGTTTTTTTTAAGAGGAAAAAAGCCAACGAAGTAAGACAAACAATTACTTGCAGCAATATATATATATATATATTCAAATTGAACAATGCTACCAAAGAGGGGAAAAAAAAGAAATAAAATCAATTGAAGTGACTGATACATCACATTCAGCCAATCAAACAAAACAAATGTCAACCAGATATTACAAGATAAAATGAATCAAGTGATTTTCAACGGTAAAATTGTGCATAATTAAGCAATTCCAGAACAAATGGATTAACAGTACTGAAAATTAAAATTAACAAAAAAAAAGTCAAAAGAAAAACGCATTATTTAGAAATGAGCCACGTAGTTATTATTGAAAACAATGCACAAATGCTTGAGCTAAGGAAATTTGAAGAATAGAGTAGAAGGTGGTGCAAAAATTGCAGATCAAAGGAAGACAGTAACATGGTCCGGATTAGAAAGCAAAATTTTACTTGCCTTGCCTGTCCATTTTCACTTAATCCACTTGTATTTTTTATTATTAAAATTTATTTATTTATATTTTTTAATATTAATACTTTACTTACAAAAACTTTTTATTTAATTCTTAATAGAATATTCCATGATAAATGAACTAAATAAATATGAATAAAATTATAGGGGAGTAAAATATATTTTTTTTTCATATTTATATGGATGATGTTCCCAACTTTAGGGATTGAAATAGGACAGGCCACCTGTCACAACTTACAACTTAATTTACTATGGCATAACCTAATCACTTTATTTAAATAAGTCATATTAAAATTAATATGTAGGCTTATTTAAATAAATATACTAGGTTTAATTTTTGTTCCTATCAAATTGGCCAATTTAATAATTAAGATATTTATATATAATATAATATCACATCATATATAATGATATATATGCATTTATAAAATAAAATATATATAATTTTAATACATATAATTCTAATTTTATTATTGATTTATTTTTTACCATAAAGGCCTTTATTTTTTTAACTTATTTGAATATCTATTTATCTAAATAAGTTTTTAAACAAGCTAATAAACTAGGCAAACCTTTTTAAATAGATTAGCTCAAGTCCCAAATTTTGACATTATACAAGTTAACAAACTAAGCTTATGTCAATAATTTATAAAATAGACCTGATTTATTTAGGATAAAATCTAACTCAGTTTAACCTATTTTCACTCCTAATGGAAACTATATACATATATATATATATATATATATATATATATATATATATATATATATATTAATCATGTATTCTTATTTTAATTTTATAAATTATATGTTATTGTTATATTCATATAAATATAAGAAAACCAATTTTTTAGCCCATGTGATATACATATATCTATTATTTTTAATATAAAAATAAAAATAATAAGTATATGATAAAATTTATAAAAATTTATAGGTCTAATTTATCAGATTTATTTTATAATTATATATTTAAATATATAAATAACAAATTTTTAAAATGTAATATAAAAGTTAAAAATTATAATATGTAGTTAAGTAATTTGATTAAATTAAATTTTAAATTAATATTTTTAAAATAAAAAAATTATTTTACATTCATATTATTTAATGATATTCATATCTACATTATAATGATAATAGTGAATAAGAGAATACAAAATAAAATATGCAATTAAGAAGATAAAATGAATAATAATATAAAATTATATTTTATTTAAAATATAGTATTTAAAAATTGATATAAAAATATTAATAAAATTTAAATAAATAAAATTTATTTTAATTTACCAATATTTTATTAAAAATAAAGTATTCAATTATATAATTTGATTCATGCTTTTTAAATTAAAATTTTGAGTTTTTTAAAATATTTTATAATAAAATTAAATAAATTATATTGTATAATATATATACACACACAAATACATACATAATATTTAGTTATATTAGTATTTAAATTGTAGATAATAAAAATGGACATGACAAGGAAAAAATACACTGTAAAAATTATTGAATTTGAAAAAGTATTAATTTTCAATTATTGAATATAATTGAAATAGGATGAATTTTGTCTCCATAAAAAGAAACTATTTGTAAAAATTTGCACATGAATTCTAAAAAAATTATATTTAAAATTTAGTATTTAAAAATATAAAAATATAAAAATAAATTTAATCTTTATTTCAAAATACTTTTAATAAAAGAGTACAACTTTTTGCAAAATAAATTAATAGGTTATATATTAAAATTTTGATAAATTTCAAATTGATTATAGTAAATTTAATATGAAATATAAAACTTCAAAATTAATATAAAAATATTAAGAAACGAATTTATTTTTTATAATTTTTATTAAAAATAGAATACAAAGTTAATTAATTTAATTTATACTCCATATATTAAAGTTTTAATTCATTGAAAATATTTTATCATAAAAATAAAATATATCATAATATATCTATAATATTTAGTGATATTAACATGTAAGTTATAAACAACAAAAGTAGATATAAAAAATTGCAACAAAATAGATAAAAAAAGAAAAATAGTGCATGTATTGTAAAATTTTTGCAAAATTCTAATAAATATATATTTAATTTTAAATATATAAATTAAAAATTGATATAAAAATTTATAAATTTGAAGTAAATTATTTTTAATTTAATTTTTATTTTTTATTGAGAATAAAATATATAATTGATTCATTTGACTAATAATTTTGATATTTATGTTTTAAATTATTAAATATATTTAATTAAAAATAAAAGCATATCAAAATATATTTGTAATGTTTAATAATATTGGACTATGAATTATAACTAAGAGAAATAAACATGTAAAAAGAAAAACATGCAATGAAACATAAAAAAGAAAGATAAATAGTATCTCAAATTTAAAGTTTTGACAAAATCTTAATTGATTTATATTTAATCTGAAATATAGAACTTGAAAATTTTTGTCAAATAAGTATTTAAAATTTTAAATAAATAATTTTAATTTTAATTTTTGTATATTTTGTAAAAACAGAACATGTAATTAATTTATTTAATTTATACTTATCAATTTGAATTTTAAATTATGTAAAATAATTCAAAATAAAAATAAAATACATTATATTATATTTACATTGTAAACAATATGAGTGGACATAATATATATATATATAATGAAACAGATGAAATACGGAGAAATAATGTGTGTACTATAAAATTTTAATAAAATTCTAATTAATTTATATTTAGTTTAAAATATATCACTTTAAGATTGACATAAAAAAATATTGATAAATTTTAAATTAATTTGATTTTAAACTTCAAATAGATTTATTGAAAATAAAATATGTAATTCATTCATTCAATTAATACATTTTGTATAGAAGTTTTAACTTATTTAAAATGTTTTTATAATAGAAAGAAAATTATCGTATATTATTTATGGGGCTATTGAAGAGAAGGACTAGGTTGGCCTATGCAAACCGACCATTAAATAAGTCAAGTCGGATTTGTCCATTTTTTTCACTGATCCTTGTAGATCTAGGTTAACTCATGGACTTTTTTATTTTTAATTTTAAAAAAATTATTCAACTTTTAAACAATAAAAAATTAAAATAATTTTATAATATTACATATTCATTCATAAATTAATTATAATATATTTTAAATTTATATATAACCTTAAAAAATATTATATAATATAAAATATAAATCATAAAATACTTACAAAATAAAAATATTATCTATAAATTATTCATAATACAATTTTAAATAATTAAAAATAAAAAAATATAAATATAAATTTGTATGGATTGAAAGCACTAAACTATATAAAATTTAGAAATGAAAAAGAAAAAAAGATTTATAAGCTATCTGACCCTTTCCACAAGCTAGCCTTAGTCCATCATTCTCAGGGCCTCCCAAAAGGAGGATCAAGTCCTTTGAAACCCATAAACATTAACCTATTTCAACAACTTTAATTATTTATATTATTTAGTGATATTATCTTCTAAATTATAAATAACAAAAATGGATATATAAAATGAAAAACATACAATGGAATAGGTAAAAAGAAGAGAAATAGCACTTGAGTTGCAAAACCTCCATAAAATTTCAATTAATGTGTGTTTATTTTGAAATATAGTATTTGAAAATTGATTGCATGAAAAATGTTAATAAAGTTTAAATAAGAAAATTTGACTTTTAATTCTTACATTTTTTTGTTAAAAATAGAATACATAATTAATTAATTTATTTAATATTATATATATTAAAATTTTAATACATTTAAAAATACAAATATATAAACCATAAATAATAAAACTAGATATGAAAAAAGAAAAAATATGTAATTGAGCAAATAAAAAATAAAAAGAGAAATAGTGCATAGTTGTAAAGTATAATAATAATTAAGAATATATCATCTTATATCCATCTATACTATTTAATAATATTGATGTTTGAATTATAAATAATATGAGTATGAATAAAGAAAAAGGAAAAATTTTAATATAGTAAATAAGAATAAGGAAAATATTATGTTAACTATAAAGTAATAAAAATTAAAAATAGAATATATGCTAACTTTAATGAATAAATTTTTTTACTTATTTAATATATTTTTATAATAAAAATATATTATTTAATATCAATAATATTCAATGGTGTTTAAGTTATAAATAATAAGATTGGATAGGAAAAAGTAAAAACCTGGTCATGGATAGATAAAAAGAAAAGAAATAATGTATAAATTTTAAAATTATATTAATCTCAATTACTGTTTATTTAATTTAAAATGTAACACATAAATATTTATATAAAGATATTAAAAATTTTCAAATAACTAAAATTGATAATAATTTTTAAATAGTTTTTATAATAAAATGTATGATGTTATATTAAGGAAAGCATATACCGGAGATTAAAGGAAAAGAAATGTGTTTGAGTTGTAAAATTTAGATAAACTTTTAGTTAACATATATTTAACTTAATATATAATACCTTAAAATTCAAATCAAAATAATATTGATAAAATTTAAATAAATAAAATTAATTTTAATTTTAAATATTTTTAATAAAAATAAAACATGTAAATAATTAATTTAATTAATAATTTTCATATGTAAACCCTAACTTATTTAAAATATTTTGTAATAAAAATAAAATATATCATATTATATATATATATATATATATATATATATATATATATATATATATATATATTTAAGTGACTTTAGTGTCTAACTTGTAAGTAATAAAATGTAGATTAACTGTAAAAAAAAGTAATAGGAGAATATGCAAAAAGAAAAAATATGCAATGAAGTAAATAAAAAAGGAAAAAAGAATATATTAGCGATAAAATAATAAAATTTAAGAATAAAATATATAGCAACATCTAAACTTTAAATATTAAAATTTAACAGAAAAAAAAAACATATAATAGAGTAGTTAAAAAGAGATAAAAATAGTGTGCAAACTGTAAAGACTTGATAAAATTTTAATTAATATATTTTTAATTTAAATTATGACACTTGAAAATTGATATGAAAATATCTGTAAAATTTAAATAAATAAATATATTTAAAATTTTTAATATTAATTTTAAAAGGAAAATATGTAATTAATTATTTTTTAATAATTTCTATATTAAGGTTTTAACTTATTGAAAATATTTAAATAAGATAAAAATAAAAAATTTGAACTATAACATAAGTAATGTGAATGGATAGAAAGATTATAAACAATAGAAATAGACATAAAAAATTTAAAAGTATAAAATGGGACAAATAAAAAGAAAAAAATGCATGAGCTATAAAATAATAAGGGTTAGAAATTAAAAATAATATAAATAGTAGATTAAATTAATCTAAGTAAATAAAATACTTAATTTATTTAATTTAAAATATTATTATAGCAAATAAAATTATATTAAGATGCTAAAGGTTTTTTCTTCTTGTATCTTTTTTTTTTCTAAATGATTTTTGCGTCATGTTTTTTGTTCTTAATAACGGAGAGGCGTGATTTCAGGGTACGATACACTCTGCAGTGTCCTCTCATTCTACTAGAAATCATGTTGTTAGTAAGGATACACAACAGACTGCTGAAGATGTGGAATGCAATCAATATTTTAGATGAATTTGAATAGACAAAATAAAATGCCAGCAACAATTAAGTATAAATCATTATGAATTTACTTTAGTATCAACCTTAGAGGTATTCTGCTTCTTTTCTTTTCTTTTCTTTTCTTAATAATTAAAATGATGGTCAAATGAGGCAACCATTTTAAAGATTAGAATATTTGAATTTCTTTCTTTCTAATAAAGGTCTATTCAGGATTAAAACATTCTAAAACTGGCATGTTTTTCATTGAACAAAAACCTCATTTGGATGCAAGTGTTCTGCTTTCTAGTTGAAGTCCTAGTTTAGCATAATATAGCTTCAAGAATTCTTTCAGCCCTCTTGTCATTAAGTAGGATATACCTCTTCCCAAAGACTTTCGGAACACCCTAACGGGGGATACAAGGGCAGCATGGTCACTGACCCTTTGACGTCAAAACTTGAACCATGTGACCCTTTTGAATGATTCGGTTATTAAATCTCAAGCACAAAAATTGTGGATATCTTGCATTGGAAAATACTATTTTACTTTTGAAATAAGGCACTGTTTTTTATTTCAGGAGATAGAGAAATAGATAGATACAATTAAGTGAGGTGAGCTCCACCATATAAGTCTCATCCTACTGTATTGTGCCTATTTCTCTCTCTTGGAGTAAGGAATAGTGTCTTACTCCGGAAGTAAGATAATATTTCTCCTTGCATTCACGGAAGATTTGCTGTCCATCTTATTGACAAAAAACTCCAATTTTGCCTCAATCGTATTTGCTACGTACATAATGGAAATGGAAATTTTTGAAATGCTGCAAGAATCTCATCATCGGTCTAACCCCACTTTTTGAGAGTTACATTCGATGGCTTCTTTTTTTAAAATTTTTTCCCTCTACTTTGCATATGAAATTCGATTCTTGATCGTTTTTGGTGAGTTTATTGGATTAGTCCCTCCTCTTAATATATATATATATATATATATATATATATTACAAATTCAACACTGATATTGATATCAAAGAAAAGAAAACGGGAATAAAGTCAATTGAAGTGACTGATACATCACATTTAGCTAATCAAGCAAAACAACCAATACATTTTGTTCTACTTCTCTCAATAGAAAATGTCAAACCAAATATTAAATGAATCAAGTGATTTTAAAAAATGCACCTGAATAAGCAATTTCAGAAGAAATTGATTAACAATAACAGATATTTAAATTAAAAAAAAGAAGTCAAAAGCAAAAACATTACTGATGAAAAAATGAATCATTAAAATTCTGCCAACTGTATTGATATGCTGCTCCAGCATTGATCCAACTTGATCATATAAGATATTGAACAATCAAAACCCTGACCTGATTTTGTCCTCAAGCTAAACCTAAACTTCAGAATTAAAAAAAGGGGGGGGGGGGGTTCCAGCAAAGGAATCATCAAAATTCTGCCGACTACCCAATTGACGAACAAACTATTGCAAAGTACAAATGAAAATTCCTGTCATTCTTGTACAGATAAGTTTCTTCCGTTAAAAAAACAGAAACAAAGACTTCATTTGACATTATTGAACCATTGCCAAGTTTCAACAAACTTCAACAGTCAATGACCATTGATGGATCTAATCGATGCAGATTCATCATATATGAGACAAAGGGAAAAAAATGTGGAGTCATGATGCAATGCCGCCAACCAAAACAATAATCCATAAATGGATATCTTAGCATCAACCTAGGAAGCTCCAATTTACAACGATACAGCTTTGAAAGTTTTCTAGCTTACTTCTCATGATGCAGGACATCCTTCATGAAGAATTTTAAGACCTTTTTCAGAACAGTCAAACGTGGTGGACAAGGCCAGAAATCTTCTAAATGCTTAAAGAATATCATCGTTATTCCAACATCGCTTTTTGAGAGTAGTAGATTTTCTTGCCCACTTGAATTTGGCTTATGCCGGTCAATGTTGAAATAGCTACAAGGACTGTGAATGTCTGAGGATTAAACCCCATAATCTTCACTTCATCTACAGAAGTCTTAAATTGGTGAGATAATCTGCACAATGTCTTGCCCTCGTATTTTATTAATTTGATGATTTGCAACTCAGTATGCCTGGGCTTGTAAGAACTCTTGATTCTCAATGAATCTTAATCACCAAATCTAGTTTCTCTCAAGTTTCTAAATGGAAGTGCATAAAAACTGGAGCAGCTCATTCTGGGGGAAAACCCCACAAATTCAAGTTTTAGTGGAGAAATACTGATGGTAATAACAATATGCCTCTGGAAAGAAACTTGCTGATAAACTTGAAGCAAGGATTCCTAAATTGATGGAATTCAATGCAAGCATGAAGCAACATACCTCACCTACTTCAAGCTTCAATGTTGATTTAGAATTTGAATCCTATGAGTTAGACATTTGTTTGTGTCTCTTCACAGGTCAGAGCGAATCCCATAGGCTGAACTGGTTGGGAAATTGATGTTGCCACCAAACCTCTGCAATCATAGACAACGGAGAGAATATGGTTGTTTCAATGAACAAATGATTACGCACATGCCTGGCCACTGAGGAAGCATGAATCTGCGTAAAATATAGTCCAACAGAAATGAAATTTGATACAATCTAATTTTGATTCGTCATATTGGACACAATTCTATATTGATTCAACATAATTGAACAAATAATTAATATGGGGATTCATGAAACAATGATTAAAACAAAAATGAAATATGAATCATAATTGATGAATTTTGTATTAACCTTATATCTGTTCTTCCTGGATGTCACTGTGGAAGCTTCATTTAACATAATACAGGTTTCATAATTCACGGGTGTCCTTCTTATGATGTAGGATATAACTCTTCATGAAGACCCTTTCAGAATACCGAAACATGGCAGTCAATGAGAGCTAAGTAACCTGTCCCTTTGACAACAAAACTTGAATGAAGGAAGCCCTCATAATAAGTCAATAAGCTTTTTCCTGCAGTCAAATATTTTTTTAACCCTTACCAATAAGTCAATTATAAAAAAATAGCTTAATCATTTATGTCAATAACATTTTTGTTTTGTATCATAGAGAAAACTTGGATCATAAGATTCCTGTTAATCACAAAGAAATTGTTGTTATTCACTGCTGTGGGCATCATGTATTATTTTTTTAATCACAAAGGATTACGTAACATGAGAGTCCTTTACTTGCATAAAAACAAACTACATTTTCCTAAAAAATGAAATTCCAACTAAACCAAACAGAGCCATACCCTACCTGAAATTTCTCTCTTCTCAAGTTTAAGTGAACTTCAATTGTAATTTATAATTTTGGGAAGAAAACTTTTTACCATTTGCCTAATTGTATTGGTAAAAGAAAACTAATAGGCATCAAACATGCAAATAAAAATAGATAAATAGTAGTCTTAATAGTTTGGCATTGTATTAATAAACTTGAGATATAACCGATTTGGATTGTGGAAATAACCACACTTGAAGAATTGAAAAGCGGAAAAAACATCTTGCCAGCAAGAGATCTAAAGCATGAAACAAAAAGGATTAAACAAATAGGTTTATATAGTGAAATGCACATAAAATGGCAAGAAATTTGTTTAATCTGTGTCACCCTTTTCCTTTTTTTTTTTTTTGAGTTTACGCTTCTTGGAGTGAAACTACTGACTAATTAACATGCAAAAAACAAACATAAGATAGGATACTTCATTGCATATCCTTATGGAGATCAATTTTGCTC